>OX101754.1:57806465-58230308 GCA_944452675.1 Tachina lurida
GTAAAGGAAATCAGATCGGTTTTTTATTTATTCCACACACGATCCTGGCCTCCGCTGAGTCTACCCCAGCTAAGAGCGGAATCGTGTCGTTACAAGAGGTACATATGTATGTATATCATTTTAGCACTTTTTCTTGGATTTTAACATTTTTTTGCACTATTGGTCACGAAAAAAATTCTGAGTTATGTTACGCAATCATGTTTTGTGTACTTGACTTCCCAAGAAAATTTTAGTATTTTAGTTGTTTAAAAGTTCGATCTAAGTTGTCCAATTTGGTGTAGGCGATAAAACAGACTTCCGTCTTTTGCGCCGGGCTTTGTAGATGGATTCCCCGGTTCCCTTAGCAGCTTAAATAAGCCAAGTAATTTAAGTGATACAGGTATTCTGATGAACGAAATTAATTTTTTTCTACGTAAGATAACTATTTGTTACATGGTTTTCACTTCATCTTTGCTTACCTTCTTACAGCAGTAATTATACATAACACTATAAAAATCTTCCTGATTTTCGTTCAATAATAATCCTAATTACGATGTGTGTTTTTAAATCGTTGCCCTTAAATATGCACTTAGGATACAATATGGAGAAATAAATGGAATTTCACGCGAGATTTCACGTTTTATACCTCCGCTATCAGATGGAAAAGTAAAGTTATCACTGATCTCACACTAATACTATCACTCTCTAACTTGCACACTTCCAATTCCAATTGGCTTCTATCCAAATACCTACACTGCATTATCAATTCAGCGTAGCCAGATGCACATTAATTTTCGATAATCAATGAAATTATTCCGATAACTTATTACGGGGGTCATATTTTGCAAGGGTTTGAATAAAAAAAAATTTTATTATTATTATTATTATTATTATTATTATTATTATTATTATTATTATTATTATTATTATTATTATTATTATTATTATTATTATTATTATTATTATTATTATTATTATCCCACCTCCACCCCCCGCAGTTTGACCGCGGAGCGGGGCTATTTTTCCGTATACGACGGCAAATTATTTGCAAGTCATAACGGTCTCTATTTCTTTTTATCATGTATTCAAAAAAGATCTAACTATATTGCACGTTTTTAAGATCACTGCTTTTTGTATCTTATGGAGTGTTTTCACATCCATATCGAGAGACTGAAGGTTTTTTAGTAGGGATTTGTGGGGAACGCTTGTGGTTCCTATCACCATTGGTATTGTCGTTACCCGGTTTTGGTTCCATATTCTTTTAATCTCTGTAGCAAGTTCTTCGTACTTAGTTATTTTTTCAGTATATTTTTTTTGAATGTTGTTATCGTTTGGTACGCCAATCTCGATGAAGTATGTGATTTTTTTGGACTTATTTATGACTGTAATATCTGGTCTATTGTGTGTAATTGTAGTATCAGTGCGGATAGTAACATCCCAGTATACTCTATATGTTTCATTTTCTACTACGCTTTTTGGTTGATATTTGTAGTATGGGTCATTGTTGTTATCAAGGTCGTATTGATTGACAATATGTTGGTGGATGATTTTTGCAACTATGTTATGTCTTTCCGTATATTGCGTTCCTGCTAGCACTGAGCATCCTGATGTTATGTGTTCAATGGTTTCCGATATTGTGTGGCATTTTCTACATTTGTCATCTGCAATATTGCAATCTTTAACTATGTACTTCATGTGGTTGCGGGTTGCAATAACGTTATCTTGAATTGCAATTGCAAAGCCTTCAGTCTCTGGTTGCAACTCTCCTCTAATTAGCCACAGATATGTGTTTTCCCTGTCTATCTCCGGTTCTTGTACGAGTTTAGGGTGTCTTCCGTGTAGTTCTTTGTTACGCCATGTTGTTATTCGCTCGTGAATTGGAGTGACCGTTGTTATTTGAGCACTATTGAGAAGATTGAGTGGTGTGTAATTGTTGTCTGCCAGGACGATAGCTTTGTGTAGGTTGTTGGTGTTGTTGTAAAAATATTTTCGAATGTTTATTATTTGTTTTGCTTGTAGGTTATGTACATCTATTAAGCCTCTACCTCCCATGGATCTTGGTAGTGTCATACGCTCCTTGCATGACTTAGGGTGGTGTTTACGGTGTATGGTAAGTATTTTTCTTGTATCAATCTCTAAGTTATTAAGGTCGGAAGTTGTCCATTTGATTATTCCGAATGAGTATGTGAGTATTGAAACCGCATATGTATTAATTGCCTTGAACATATTTCGTGAATTCAGTTCTGTTTTCACTATTAATTTGAGGCGTGTTCTATATTTTGCCTTAATGTCCTCCTTTATTTTACCATTATCCATTTTTATGTGTTGTTGAAAACCCAAATATTTGTATGTCACACCTTTTTCCATGCTGTCGAGTATCTCATTATTAAGTGTAATTGTTCTTTCGGATGCTATCCATTGTCCTCGTTCAACATGCTGTGTTTTACATTTGCTGAGGCCAAATTCCATTTTGATATCTGCTGTGATTTTAGAGATAATATTGATCAGGCGGTTTAACTCAGTCTGGGTTGCAGCATATATTTTGATGTCATCCATGAAGAGAAGATGGTTTATTTTGTGTTTTGTTGCCCTATTGTGACGAATTTTGAAGCCATATGGTGTATTGTTAAGTGCGTTTGATAGTGGGTTTATACACATGCAAAACCATAGTGCACTTAGTGAATCTCCTTGGAAAATTCCTCTTTTTATTTTTATTTTATTGGTCTTTATTATCTCGGTATTGGTGTTTAGATGTATGTGTGTTGACCAGTGTTTCATTGTTCTCTCGAGAAATTGTACAATGACTGGGTTTATTTTATACATTTTAAGTATTTGTTTTAGCCAGGAGTGAGGTATCATATCAAACGCTTTCTTATAATCGATATAGCATGTATGCAGATTTCGTTGCTCTTTGATTGCTTGTTGCATAACTACTGTATCTATTGTTAGTTGTTCTTTACAGCCTTGACTTTGTTTTCTGCAGCCTTTTTGTTCATTTGAAAGTATGTTGTTTAGATTGAGATGGTTGTAGATTTTATTACTGATTACTGATGTTATAATTTTGTAAAGGGTGGGTAAGCATGTTATGGGTCTATAGTTTGCTGGGTTTTTAGTATCTTCATTTTTTGGTTTAATGAAGGTGATTCCTTCGGTTAGAAATTCAGGCATTATATTGGGGTTTTGAAATATTTCATTGATTAGCACATGTAGTTTTATGTGTGTGGCTGTAAGGGTTTTGTACCAAAAATTGGCTATATTATCAATTCCTGGGCATTTCCAGCTATGTGTACGTTTTATAACTTCTTTCAGTTCATCTATGGTAAATACGAAATCTTGTTGTTGGATGTTATTATTATTATTATTATTATTATTATTATTATTATTATTATTATTATTATTATTATTATTATTATTATTATTATTATTATTATTATTATTATTATTGTTAGTATATTTTATTATTGTTAGTATGTTTTATTATTGTTATTGTAGTTATTTTTATAATTATTGTTTGCTGTGCAATAAAAGAGTAATAGCCAGCAACTATTTTAAAGATTTATTTTTTTTATTAAATAACAAAATATTGTATTAATTAAGAATAAATAAGTAAATAAAATTTGAATTGCAATATATGTATACATATGTGTATCTTTGGCAAACACATTTGTATCTTCAGTTCTCGTTGTACCTTCATAGTGAACAGACGTAATAGCGGAATTTTTCTTACATACAAACTAAACAAAAAAAAAAATCATACAAAAAATATTCGTAGTACATATTAACTTTGATAAATAAGCATTTTTTTGCTTTGATAATATTTTTACATATAGAAATAACAAAAACAAAAAAAAACCGTAAGCAAAAAAACATACAAAGTACCCTTGAGGAATACTCTTTATGAGTACCTTAAAGGAAATAAAACTTTTTAAAAAAAATTAAACCGACTTCAAAAATAAGCACTAAAAAGCTACAAATAATATAGATCTAGTTAAATAAAAGATTTTTATATATGTTACCTACAGTGCCGTTTGAAGTTGGTGCCAACAACATTGGTAACTAAACACATACATATGTACATAAAAATTACTTGCAGTTTTTTTCCGGTCATGTTCCTATGTGTTTAGTACCAGTATTACTGGCACCAACTTCAAACGGCACTGTAGGTAACATATATAAAAATCTTTTATTTAACTAGATCTATATTATTTGTAGCTTTTTAGTGCTTATTTTTGAAGTCGGTTTAATTTTTTTTAAAAAGTTTTATTTCAAACTTGTTCACTATTCTTTATTTATGAGGATATTCTTTCCCCTTTTTCTAAAACTTTTATTTATGAGGATATTCTTTCCCCTTTTTCTAAAACTATTCTTTATTTGTGAGGATATTTTTCCTTTTTTCAAAATTGTTCACTATTCTTTATTTATGAGGATATTCTTTCCCCTTTTTCTAAAACTTTTATTTATGAGGATATTCTTTCCCCTTTTTCTAAAACTACTCTTTATTTATGAGGATATTCTTTCCCCTTTTTCACTGTTTTAGTTTATTGTCACCGCACCGATTCCGCAACTGCCCGATACGACTGCGCCAAATATGTTATCTTTTAAGTTTTAATCGAAAAAAAACAGCAACCTTTTCTTTTGATTACCAATTTATTTCTGAGCTTTTTAATTTTGTTTACAATATTTTTATTATACTTAATTGTTAACTAAGCTTAAATATTATTTGGTTTAATTCTTGGGAAATATGTTATTATTTGGTATGTGTGGAAGTTCAGTTTATTGAACTTGCACACAAAGCACAATTAAAATAAAATATTAATTTTACAATTTTAATTTGGTTTACGATATAATTGTTAACTAAGCTTAAATATTATTTAGATTAATTCTTGGGAAAAATGTTATTATTTGGCATGTGTGGAAGTTCAGTTTATTGAACTTGCACACAAAGCATAGTTTTATTAAAATATTAATTTTACAATGAATTAAATTATGCATCGTTTTGTCTAGTGCATTGGCCTTTGATTTGGTGTTGGTGCGATTGCCGTTGGTGTGTATATAACTCGCGCAGTTTTCTGTGTCTGTCTTGTAGTTCATTCGTATGTTCGTGGGTGTGTTAATTATATGTAGCATCTCAATTGTATATCTTTTTTTGTAATTGTTTTCTTGTTGTAATATTGGGAGAGTGACCACTACTTGCACAGTGGGCTGCTAACGCTGTTTTTTGTTCTGTTGTGCCCTTACGTGTTTTGTAGTCAGACTTGTGTGCTGCTAATCTTTTTCGTAGTTTAGATTTCGTCGTTCCTACATATATTTTATTACATGTGTTAAGCCCATCTCCGTTACAAGGTATTTTGTATATAACATTCGATTTGTCTAATGTATCTACCTTTGTTTTTGTATTCGAAAACAACATATTGAGTGTTTTATCAGTTCTAAGAGCAATATTAACATTTTGTCTGTCGAATATATCTGAGTAGGTAATTCAGAAAACCCAGGAACATGAGTCATTGATTTAAAAATTTTTGCGGTTTTTTTTTCTCAACCGGTTCTTTATTGAGATTTTTTATAGCGTATTTTATTATATATTCTGCCATGGTAAGCGAAAAACTATTTTTTTGTAATATTTTCCTTATCCTTTTGATATTGTCTTTATGGTATAGTGTATCACTGATCTGTAGCACTCTTTTCGCGAAGTTTTGTGCTGTGTTAATTTTAACGTGTTTAGGATGATTTGAGAAAAAATTGATGATGCGCCCTGAGGCAGTTGGTTTTTGGTACCAATCTATTGTAATTGTGTTATGTTTCCGTATTATCAGTGCATCTAAATATGGCAACCTTTCATCCTGTTCTAGCTCCTTCGTAAACTTTATGTGTCTGTGGAAACTGCTTAGGCTTTCAAGTGCATTTTCTACATTGTTTTTATTAGTAATGCAAAATAAATCATCGACGTATTTACTCATAAATCTAGGTTTGCAGTCTAAATTTGCCATTGTAGTGTCCAAAAGTTCTTCCATGACTATGTCTGCTATTACCGGCGATGCTGGGGAGCCCATTGGCATTCCTTTTAGTTGTTCATATACTTTATCGTTATACTTAAAATACCTATTATCTTTGATACAGAAATTTAAGATATCAATGAACAGATCTTTTGGAATTGCAGTATATGTAGAAATTTCTTCCCACTTTCTCTTTATTATTTCCACTGCCAAGTTGACAGGAATGCTGGGGAACAAGGATACCACATCGAACGAAACTAAGACTTCTTCTTCACAAATCTGTATATTGTTTAATTTCTTCTTAAACTCAATCACATCCTTCACATTATACTTGGAGTTCCTTGTTATATTTTTCAATATATCTACTATGTATCTACATAATCCGTACGATGGTGAGTTTATTGAAGAAAAAATGGGTCTAAGTGGCATGCCATCTTTATGAACCTTAGGAAGTCCATATATTCTCGGTGCGGTCGCTATATTGGTAAGTAAACTGTATTTTTCACTTGCATCAATTATATTTAACTGGAATAGCTTTTCTACTAATTTGTTGTTACGTGTTTGTAGTTTAGTTGTTGGGTCAACTTTTAGACGTTTATAAGTACACATGTCTTGTAACATGTTTCTCATTTTATTATCGTATTCATTTTTTTCCACTGCGACTGTCTTGTTGCCTTTATCGGCATTCAAAATTAAAACGTTCTTTTTTTTGCTCAAAAATTTTTTTGTTTCATCCACTGTGCTAATCAACTCTTTTTCTTTAGTTGTTAATGATCTTTTATTGAGATAATTATCCATTGTCATTACAAGCTTAGTTCTTGCTATCTCTTGTTTCTCTTTTTCCTTATTGGTTTGGATAATGTCTTCTCCGTCGGCAATACATTTGAAAATAGGGAATTGTTGTTTTTTTATAGGCAGTGCAAACTTTGGACCTAACGATAACAATTTTTGATCATTAGTAGGGATTTCTATATTTGTTTTGTTTATAAACCACTCTCTGTTGTATTTTATATACGGTTTCTTATTTTGTATTGTTTTTAGTTCCTGAAATTTGTTTATTTGTTTCTGTGTATGTTTTCTCGCAATACTTTCATATATTATATTTTCACTTTTAAGTAATAACCTAAAGTCATTTTCCAAGATATTTTGTTGTAAATAAAATAAAAATCTACAAGATTAACAACACATATTCAATAAAACAAAAAAGAGTTTTATTTAAATAAATGGTATGACCTTGAGCCTGAAGAAAATGGTAAATATTTACAAATTTTAAGGTCGAAGAAATTATCTAACATATAATATTTTTTCTGCAAGGACTTGTTGGCATATTTATGTTACTAAATACTTATTTCAACAAATCGTCAAAATATGAGGAATATTTGAAACCAAATCGTCAATCGTCATTTTGGGAAATTTGTTATAAAAAACCGTAAAATCTAATGATTGAATTGATTAAAACATGTTCGATCGCTCCACTCACAATCACTCCAATGAACAGATACATATTAGTACGACGCTGATTTTATTGAACGTTGGATGTTTTGTACGTGATTAAATGTGAGTAAAAATTTTAATGTTTGAGTAAATCATCAAAACGCATGAAATTTGCAGCTCTCTGGCGGTCAGTTAATTATTAAAAAAATATTTTAAAATTTTTCATGTAAAAAAGTTGTTACAAATACTTCTGGTTCCTGCTAACAACACACACGCATTATTATAAGGAAAAAACTCATTAAAAACTGAACTGCTTAAAAGTTCACAGGTCTTAATTTGCATATCGGTTAAAAATCAATTATCTAATTACCGCCAGTTGTGCCATTCTTATTTTTAAAAAATCTTTAAGTCGAGCAAAGTATATCTTTTTTTTATTAAAAATCTTTTTTTGTTCTTTTCAGGGACATAACAGTTATAAGAGAAATGACAAAAAGGTTATATTTAACAATTAAAATTGATGAATTCAAATATTGGTTATAATCAACGATTATTGTAAGATATATTTCATTTTGGTTATTGTAACCAATTAAAGTGAGAAATATTTTTTTTTGGTTACCAATAACTATTATTTAAAGAATTTTAATTTTTTGGTTATTGCTACCTAAAATTACAGTACTTTAGGTGCAAATATGCAAAATAATATTTTTTTACGAAAATGCAAAAATATGAGAAAATTATTCAACGGCTTCTATCTGTATCCGAAAACTATTTGCGAATTTTTGTATTTCTTGCAATATGTGAAACGAAATTTTTTCGGGCATTTATCCTTTCAAAATTTAGGCCTTTAGTAGATATTTATTTGCAAATTTTAGTAAGTTTTGCGAATCAGGTAATTTTTAATAAATCTTATTGCTCTTGTGCACAATTTTTGCAAAGAAATTTCACAATAAAAGTGGTTCTTCTCAATTCTTTATTTTTATTTTCAGTTTTAACTATTTTTAATAAGTATCAAACTTTGATATCTTTTTGATGTTACCAAGTTTTTGCGAATTTTCGTCATTGTCGCAAATTTTTCCAAGTTTTTGGCATTCCTTACAATTTTAAGGGTTTTTAATAAATTCTATCGCATTTTTTCAATTATGAAACTATTCTCGAATTTTCACAGTTTTTTGCAAATGAGATTGCTTTGGTTCTTAAAATCTACTGAGTTTTTTTGCTTACAGTTCTTGCGGTTTTGGAAGTTTTTTTAACATATTCGCATTTTTAGCAAATTTTCGCAAGTTCTTGCTGATTTTGGCGGTCTATATAATCAGTATTGGAAGATTTATTCGATTATTTTAATCCCTTGCGAATTAGTATATTTTTTGCAATATGTAATGTTTTTAGTAGAAATTTGCAAAAGAAAAATACCCCATACTTAAACATAATTGGACATTTTGTCGAAAAAGAAAAGTAAAAAGCAAAATAATTAGTTTAAATACCTGAACTATTTTATTATAAAATTGATAAATATTTCTTATAGAAGATATTTAAATTTCTTGTTTTGCATCTTATACATTTAAAAAACCGTATTTAAGGTAGCAATAATTTCTACTTAAGTAACTAAAAAATTAAAATTCTTTAGATAATTGTTATTGGCAACCAAAAAATTTTTTTGGTTGCTATAATAGTTATTTGTAACTAAAAAAAATATTTCTCACTTAAATTGGTTACAATAACCAAAATAAAATATCTCTTACGATAATGGTTAAAAATAACCCAATCTAAATAAAACACATTTTACAGTAACCTTTTCATTTCAAATAAAAAAATAACAATTATTTTCGGTCCCTGGTTAAAATCGCAGGACGTTTTGCCTTGAACGATAATTTTTACTGCTCCAGACGACCACCCACGCGCATTATCTGATGCTCATCCATGAATGGGTTTAACAAAGCCAAGGGAGTTGATTTATGTACAGGTGTTTGATGGGATAGCCTTTCTAATTCATCCCCAAACGCGGCTGCTAGGATGATCTTGATGATAATGTTCTTGATGAATTTTTGGTAAATCTCAACACATAACCTATACTGTGTTGAAGAGTTTTAAGTGAATTCCGGTAGTTTATCCGATTTATAATGTCTTCATAATTTTACTGCGAAGCGGCTATTGTTAGAACATACTTCGTCATTTTATGTTCTTCGTTGCAAGGTGTATCAATAACTTGTGAAGTTGAGGTAGTCCACTCCTTTGTCCCGAAAGAAATAGAGGACCATAAAACTACATTGAATGTCGTGATAGGCTTTCTGGTGGCATTCCTGCAGATATTGCGTCGGCTGGGTTTTTCTTAGAACTAACGTGACGCCATTGATGTGAATCGCTTAGACCTTGAATTTTTGTTATCCTGTTTGCTACAAAGGTGTGGAAGGATGCTGCTGACGAGTTTATCCAAGCAAGAACAATTTTTGGGTCTGACCAAAAAAAGTTTGCCGTATTTTGCAGGCGAATATATTCTTTTACTCTATTTGTTAGTTCAACACCTAATAAAGCGGCACATAATTCCAAGCGGGGCAACGCTTGCCTTTTGGTGGGTGCTACTCGGGACTTAGAACATATTAATCTGCTTAAAACAGTTTTGTCGTTATATGTTGAACGAATGTAGATTGCTGTTCCATATGCTCGTTCGTTTTGGTTAGGGTTTCTATATTTGTCCGAAATTTATTCCATGTATTCTGAAGATTCATGGGTAACTAGTCATCCCATGAAATCGGTAACTGTCATAGCTCCTGAAAAAATATATTGGCTCGTACAATTACCGGTTAAGCAGTCATGTTTCAGTACGCAGTGGTGCGACTATTTGTGTTATGTAAAATTAACTATGTCTAAAACTATGTCTGTCACAGGCTATTTTCTCGAGAACTGTAAGAGCTACGGACACAGTGTGTATACCTTATAACAACAAATACATGAAATTTAAAAATTAAAGGGTGTTCCATAACGAGCAATGAAAAATGTTAAAATCCCATGTAATATTGAAATTTGTAAGGTTAGTGTATTTTTCTACAAACTACAACAATTAACACTAAAATTAAAGGGTGTTCCATCAGTTAATGCAATTTTGACTATGTAATTTTGACAACTTGCTGTATCTTGGAAACCGTAAGAGCAAACCTCTTGAAATTTTCAAAAACGGTAAAACAAAAAATCCCAAAATTATAAAATCGCCAAACCAAAAAAAAAAAAATCGCCAAATTAAATTTTATACAAAAATGGTTTGATTTCGGTTCCAAAATCGGAAGATTTTGTCGACCAGTCGTTACGAATTCTTTACGAATTCGGAGCATTTTGTTTGATGGGATATTTTTGTTGTTTGTTTGAAAATTTATTTTTTATGAGGGGTACAAATCAAATTGGTTTTTATGCTGTTATCTGTACCTGCATATATGTATCTATATATCGAAATATAGATATTTGAGAAAATAAATATCGATATATATCGCCGATATTTCAAAATCCGATATATCGATCCATCGATTCTAATTTACGAGTATCGGGTTTCGATACTTTTAAGAGCTATAGCCGTTTTTTAATTGTACGATATTGACATCACTACTAGTAATGCGGAGAAAAAAAGAGAAATTTCATAATAGCATCCCAGCCGAATTTATAAGGTGACCCAACTAAGGCAGGTGACTTTTTGGATTGTGTGGGTATAAGCCTAAAGGCAGAATTTGTTTTTATTTTCTGTACTGCTGCGAATCAGCTGACTCTTTTTGGTTTATAGAAATCATATACAAGCCGTTAGTTTTTCTTTTTCATTCTGTTATGTGTCGGTTCAACCTGTGAAAACAAAAAAAAACTGTTAACTAATTGTAATTGGCAGCATAAATAAAATAAAAACATTTCGAAATAAACTGTGATTGTGCTTTAAGAATTTAAAAAAAATTTAATTTTTACCACAAAAACTTAAAATTATATTGAAACATAACAATTCGTGTTTTTCATACGGGATTTCCCGGGGTCCCGCACACTTTCCTGGAAAGAAATCCCGGGAAATTTGTGCGGGCAAATTTAGTTGGTACAAATGTACACATTCCTCGATGAATGTCGTTATTCACTTTATGAATGCGATGGTACAATAATAAGGTGATGGCAGTAAAACTATAGCTAAAACTTTACAACAATTACGGACGGCAAGTGAATTTGTATTATTTTTTTGACTAATGCGTTTATAAAACGTTATTTCCCGGGAAATGAAAAAGTCCGGGAAAAGAAAAACTCTAATAAGAATGGACGATGCTAACCTCATCACTTTAGTGGAATACTGTGACCGTTGTGGTCCGAAACAGCAACAGAAAGTAAAGACTAATGAAGTCTTAAGGTGCTACAGTAGGTTACGTATAACTTAACATAAATAGTTTTTTTGTATTAAATTTCTTAAAGTGACTAATTGTGCATTCGAAATTAATGCAGCAAAATATATCGAAATATCGATGTTTTCAAAATATATATATCGATACTTTTCAAAAATATCGATACGATATATATCGATACATTTTTTTCATTTGCCCATCCCTACTACATACATACATATGTATGTATGTTGTAGAAATGGATGTATTTTTGGTTGAAAATAAATTTTTTTGTGTTTTGTTATTGCAGAAATTAGTGTAGGTGGTAGGTATGTATGTATGTATGTATTAAAGAGCTGTACAAAATGTATTGAAAGTTCTGTATTCTAAAGCACACTACTTCCAAGCCTTATATCTCAGTGTAAACATTATCAACAAAACATGACTCTCACTGAAACAAAACAAGCACCATTCGAAAAGTTTCTCTCTATAGCTTTGTTAGTGCTTGTATGTTCAAACGAAGTAGAACATCAAAACAAAAACAGACAATGAAATAAAAAAAAACGATAAATTACACCAAAAGCATCGAGTACACTAGAACCAACACAAATAAGCGTAAAAATGTAAACAAGAGTGTTATTAACTAATACATACATACATTCGATTTCTTATGTTCATAAAAAATGCAAAAGTTTCTTTATAAGTTTGTCTACCAGCTATTCAAACATGTTTTGAATGTTCCCAAATAGTTTTGATGTTCTACTTAATTTCTCTTCTACTTCAGCCTTGTTCTATTTTAACAATGTTTTGTTGTACTTGTGTTCTCTTCTTCAATGTTTTGATCGTGAAACAAAAGAAATATTTTCGGAAGTATGTGTTTTGCAACCCAGCCAGCATTTTGTGAAAATAATGATCAAAAAATAGTCACATTTGAATATTCTAGATGATTAAAACTATCAAATATGCAATCATTTTCTAATCATAAATGATTCTGTCATCGGGAGAAAATGGTACCCTGCATGTGACTATTCCTGAATAGTTATTTATGATCTCTGCTTTAATGTAGTTTTCATGTACATTTGTTATCATATGTGATAATATTTTCTGTTCACTTTTTAATTAAATTTGCAATCATTTTATGATCACATTCTGCTTCATTTTCGACCCATTTTTGAAATCGTTTAATGATCATATTTTGTATGATATTCGATCAATTTTTAAAACGAATCTTACCATAATTTGAAGTCATATTATGATCATATTATGTATAATATTTGACCCTTCTTTTAATAGAAATCAGACTATAATTTGATATAGTTTTATTGTAAAATTTTTATTATAATTTAATTCTTATGCATTTACAAAACAAAACAAAATAATAAAATAACTTCTTAAATTAATTGCTCTTAAGTCAAGGGGAATAAAACTATGTTATATATACATATACTATTAATTAAAAAACAAAATAATAATAAAATAATTTCAATTTACTAAATTTCAAATTACTAATTTACTAAAATTGCATGACATAATTTTTTCAGCTTCTCTTTTAGCAATGCGTCTAATTTTTTTGCCTGACATAAATTCACTTGATTTTTTAAATTTTCTAATTTTTTAATTTATTTTAAATAGTTATTAGTATTTTGTTTATTATAATTATGAACTTTTTTTTAATTTTTTCAATAAAAGACTTTTTTATAACAAAAATAGGCACCAATTCTCACTTTAGCGATCAAAAACAGGACTTCTCACTATGCAATCAAAATACAATATATAATTTTTTCTGCATTGCTTTTCCTTTGACTTGTTGGTCAACGGGAACTTGTTTACAAGCTGATCACTTTTTATGTTTGCGAAATGGTGGGTGTAAAAGAGTAAGTAAGTATCACATTTTGGTCACCAAGAATAGTCAAAAAGAACTCAAGCAAATGATAAAAATAATTGTAATCAGTTTTTAATCATAAAGAATAGACAAATTTGACTGTTGTTTTTGATGAACTGTATGAAAGCTCAGTTTTTAATCACCATAAGTAATCAAAAATGAGTAAGTAAGATGACTACCGAATTGTATCGCATTTTGGTCACCAAGAATAGTCAAAAAGTACTCAAGCAAATGATAAAAATAATTGTAATCAGTTTTTAATCATAAGGAATAGACAAATTTACCTGATCTTCTTGATGAACTATATGAAAACTCAATTTTTAATCACCAAAACTAGTCAAAAATGAGTGAGTAAGATGACTACCGAAAATTCAATCATCCAAATGCTAGCTGGGAATGAGCAAGTAATACATACACACTAATTGTAATTTCATGAAATGCTTGAAAGACATTTTTGTTGTGTTTGTGCCACTCTTTAGTATGTATATACATAGATATCAACGTACCCAGTCAGCATGTGGAAGATTGTTTCACCAAACTGAGTCTTTTACGAGTACCTTAGATGATCAAAAACTGATTAATCAGCTCTGCGTTTAAAAGAAGACTCGAAAATGATTCCCAGAAATGCTTAGAAACTGATTTGTTTAAAAACAAAAACAAACAACAAGCTCGTGCAGTAAAGTCAAGAAAATATAAGTGTTTATAATATACATATGTATGTACACAAATAAAATTACTTTTAATAAAATTAATAAAAAATATTTCCTTCATTAAAGATGTCACAAAATATGCTCTACAAAGTCCAATAATTCAATAAATTGTAAGTAAAAACTTGATCAACTACACACAGCTTCCAACATGAAGTAAGTGCGGAAGATATAACGAAAGCTTTAAAAAGCCGGGGTCGCCTTTTTTCAACATAAAAATTAAAAAATAATTGGAATTTCCTTGCAATTTTACTTCATATTCGAATCTGTATATTTCTATTAAATCAAAAAATCGTTTCTAGTTTAAAATGTTTCTCCTCCACCCCCAATCAATATGTCTAAAAATTATGATAATTGTATTGAGGAAAGCCTCATTTCAACCACACGAGAATTAAAGGACATTACAGAATTAAAGGACATTATTAATCTGTAACCAAATTGACGGAAGAGGTCATTGAAGTGCAAATTGAAATTTATAATTTTTTATGTATTATTGTAATTAATATAATATATGTATGTATGTACGTATATAAATTAAATTAAAAACAAACAATAATAAATGATTGTATTGATACAGCAAAAATGCAATTAGAAATGCTCGTATGATATGACTCAGAAAAGACTCGTAAATGACTAGTAAGATAAATGAAAAATGACTCGAAGAAGATTCGCAACTGCTTGTAAGAACTACCACAAACTGTCTCGAAAGTGAGTCAAAATTGATCAGAAGCGCGAGTCATAAAAGACTCCTTTAGATGAGTCGCGGCTAGGGTACCATTTCCTCCCGAATGAACAGTCATTTTCGACTCGAAAACGTTAATCGTGCGAAGGAGTCGAAAAAGACTCGAATATGATCATTAATTTCATAAAATGCTGACTGGGTCAATACGCATGTATAATACATATGTATGTAGGGACGCATGGTGACTTTATTAAAACAAAAAATTATTTTATTTAATTTAATTTATTTTATATTTACATAAAGGTATAATATATAATATAATAAAGGTATAATAGCTGAATTATATAACACAACAAAACATAAAATTTCGACTGGCATAAAATAATAATTATAATTATTAAATTTTCAAACAAACAACAAAAATGTAAGTATACAAACATACATGCATGTATGTCGATATTATGTGTATGTATATTCCCACCTATGCATACCCTGTAGTAAATAAAATAATCAGTTGAGAAAAAACACTAAAGGCCCAACTATAATGTGCTTAACCAAACTTAAGCTAGTCTCAAAATTCAACGAAATGCATGTCAAATGCTTAAGTAAATTACTGAAGACTTTTAGGTGGCTATATTGTACTTATTGAGCTTAAAAACTTTCTACACTTAGTTGCAAAAATTTGCACTTTTGGAAAACAATTTTCGTTTTTATATCTTTAAAATGTAATATTTTTGACGAAATCTCATTTAATTTGTAAAAGTTATAAATATATTACCATAAACAAGTAAATCCATGTTTTTCGTTTATTAATTTATAAAGTAAACGAAAACTAAAATAAAAAAGTACTAAAAAAAGCAACAGTGATTGCATGTTTTAATTGTAAACAATTATATGTATCTATTATGTACATATGTTTATTGGAAAATTGTTACAATTGTGTTGCAAAAATGGATAAAAAATTTAAATTTCTGAAGACAGTGAAATTTTAAATTCTCCACAAAATTAATTTCGTCCTCCATTATGTTTGAAACCAAATAACCAAATAAAAATGTACAACAGAAACGAACAGATGTGTCATTTGCTTAAGGAAAAGCGAAATTGACCGCACTTTCCTTAAGCAAATGACACTTGACGAAACTTGACGAAAAGTGTCTTAAGTACATTATAGTTGTATACATTTGATTGTGTGTATTCGCACATTTGCTTAAGTTACATTAAGCACATTATAGTTAGGCCTTAACTTATAAATTAATTATTTTGCAAGTGACTACAAATTGGTTTAAATCTCATGCAGATATCAACCAAACATATTGAATAGAAGCACACGTAAGAAATAAATAAAAGCAAAATAAGTAAATGAAAAGAAAATAAAAAAATCAAAAGAAGCATGCCATGAAATCAAATGCCAAATGTTTGTGTTGAAAAAAAATTTCAATAATATTTTCTATGAGCGGTTCGTATGTATGGATATATTTATGAACATATATATGTATGTATGTACGAATTTTTAATTTTTAGTGAATATAATAATAATAGATATTTATATAGACATACATATGTATATGTATTTATATATTTATATAGATATATATGAATATATACATACATGTGTATATATAATATATATAATATAAATATATATATATATATATATATCTTTTTTTGCTATAATATTAATTAACTACAAATTGGTTGAAAAATAAGTAGTTAGTAGTCAATTTAAAAGTCATGCAGAGATGGCCAATTGACTACCGCCTATGACATGCCTATGTTAAAATAGTTAGTCGGCGACAAGGAAAAAAGTCACTTAATCAACCAGTTGTGGTTATTAAAAAACCAGTTTGAAGTTACTTAGAAATGGGTTTGAGTTCCTATAGGGTATTCACTTTCTTTCCTTTTTCATATTGTACACAATTTCAATTCTTTAGTCTCGGTTCACACGTTTCAACTTTTGTTGCTCAACTCATAATTCAGATGTAGAGCTGGCAAACTATCGATAGTACAATCGATAGTTTTATTTCAATTGGATAGTTTTTTCTCGATAACGATACCATCGTTGAAAAAATTTATTACCACATTGGCAATAAACTCGATAAAATTTAACATATTGGCTTTCTTTTATTGAAAAAAAATAAGTACATATCGCTCATTTACTTAAATAACGTCATAACTCAAAGTAATAAATTTATGGACTTAGTAATACAGACTTCGTGTGTAACGGATCAACTCTTGATAGAACAACACTTTTTAATATCTCCACTGAGTTGTATGTGAATTGAAAACTAAACTCATTTGAAAATTAAATTTAACATTCCCAACTCTTCGTCTCCTGCTGACATGAAATGACTTAAGGTACGGTCACATTTGTGAAATATTTGCCCAAAAGTAGCAAATATTTCTTTGTTGTAATGTGAACACAAAATATTTGATAGGTGCAAACAAGCTTGTGAGCAAACAAATATGTTTGGTATCAAATAAAAATGCCTCTAATGTGGCCATAGTGTGACCACTCCCTGTCAAATATTTGCCACTTTTTTGAGAAAATAATTATTTGATCTTACAAAGTTTTTGTAAGAACAAACAAATACAAATAACAGCTGTTGCAAGCAGTATGGTAATTGTTAAAAATAAATGACCAACATTTCAATAAAATCACCAAAAACCTCAAATACTTGAATAGACTTGAAATATGCTCAAGAATTACAAAAGCACAACTGTGTATCATGCCATACGTTTTTCATTTTTTTGCAGAACGGTGTTTTACTGCTGATGTTATATTTCGCAAATGTTTCCTTATTGTCCATTTACTGTAAGGAAGTGAAGCAAAAATTAAAGTAAATAAATTAGACAAGTTTCGTTCATATCCAACCCTCATTATATATGTAAACATAAAAGCCATTTTCGAAAAAAAAGCAAAGGACGAAAATATGTAGAAAGGCTTCTTTTTTAACCGAATTTAAAACATGAGGAGGTTATTAATTCGGTTGTATATTTATTTTTATGTGTGTCCGTTCGAAAAATCAGTTTTTATAACTCCGCCATTTATGAACCGATTTTGAAAATGTTTTCTGCTTTTGGAAGAGGTGAAGTGCTTTAAAACATAAGAAAAACGGTTTTCAATAACTTCACCATTTATGGACCGATTTAAAAAAAATCTTCTTCACCAAAGACAGATTTGAAACTCATCCTCTGTTTGGAAGTCGGTGTTTTTTTGAAAGAATTATTTATTTATCCTCAGATTTGTCCACTTTACACTTAAGTCTACAACACAATCTTTTCCTTTAAAATATTCATTGATAATTCTCCATGCGCAGTACCGTATGGATTAACCGTGGTATGCTTAATTCTAAATTCGATCGATTTATTGTATATTTATTGAATAATATGTATATCAGCCGTTTAAGATTCTCTATTTACTAGTTAAAAAAACGCCGTAGTTGTTAACACTGAGAAGCAAACATAAATATTCAAAACAGCTGTGCGATTGAAAATAAAATTTATTTTTTTTTATGAAAAATATGGAGGTAAGTTTATTCATTTATAAAGAAATTAATATATATGTGTATATATATATATATATATATATATATATATATATATATATATATATATATATATATATATATATATATATACAGTCGAACTTCCATAACTCGAATCACCATTATCCCAAGAAAAACTTCGACTTACGGAGACTTCGAGTTACAGAATTGTATGTGATTTGTTCTTTTAACGCTACTGCCAACCAAATTAGTTCGAGTTAGAGAAATTTTGAGTTAGAGAAATTTCGAGTTAGAGTAGTTCGAGTTATGGAAGTTCGACTATATATATATAGATATATATATATATATATATTTATAAATATATATATTTATAAATAAATTTATGAATAAATCTATTTCAGGATTGTGAATTTGACGGCGAAACTGAATTTTTGGAGTGGTATGGACGTAAGTAATCAATTTTGTTTTATTTTGCAGTAACATACGTACATACATATGTATATATGTTTTGAAATAAATATACAAACCTTGTAAAATATTTTCCAGATTCTTGAAGATGGCTCGGAAAGTAAGGAGGTAAGTGCAAATGAATAATACGTATGTGTGTCTGTACATATATGTATGTACATATGTATATTTATGTGCATGTCTATTTAGATAACAGAGAGGAACAAGGGGCCTTCACCTCCGAAAGCGTTAAGAAAAAAAGGCCATAATTACCAAAGAGTGGCAAGAAGACGACATTTACAAGCTAATTGGGCTTCTTGAAACACAAAAATGCTTGTGGGATGCTTCATATGAAGCATACTGTAAGCATACTGTTTTGACTGTATGTACATCACTAAAACATTTTTGTATAATTGAATTTATTTTAATATTTTTTTATGGATTTTGCTATGTATTTCGAATCAGTTGGATAATTTGGTGATGTTTTCCTGCACAAGACCATTTATAAGAACTTTCAAGACATGAGGGATTTTTCAAATGCTTTACTACAGCGAAGTCTTCTAAAACAAACGCTAAGCAACACTGTTTGCAAGAATTTGTTTCAGTTATTACAGGTATAGGAATAAAGAAAATATTTCGTGACTGAAAAATTTGTGATGCTTGCTTCTTTCTACGCATAGGCGTAGACAAGCGTCATGCATGTACATACACACACACGTTGTGTGTATGCTCTTCTATTTTTCTGCACACAAACAAACGTTCACATGCATTTACATTAGTTGTGTGCGCTTGCTTAAAACAACCCTCTAGTCAACCTAAAACCATATGTCTCCATGTCAACACTCTTTTTTCTAGCGACAATTGCACTAGTTGAAATGTCGACAACTTTCCTTTTATGCGCGAGTAGAGATACGTTAGAGACAGCAGTTCTAGTGTATTTTTGGTGACATTGTCAATGAACGCGCCAATAGTTTGTTTTTCTTTTTTATTATGCTATGCAATAATGTTAAAAACTTACGTACATATGTATGTATGTATGTATTTAAGTTTGTTGCCCAACCCTTATAAAATTGTAGACGAGGGTCACTAAAATTACTAGTGAATCTTTAGTTCAAATGTCTCCATATGGTCGATTACATTGGCTGCGGTACACCTATTCAGTTTTACTATTGACAATGTCACTAGTAAATCACTACAATTTTACTATTTACATTGAGCGAGGAAATATCGATATTGTAGACTAGAGCCCCTAAAATTTACTAGTGAACCGTTGGTGCCAATATCTCCATGTGGTCCCAAAAGAACTACTTAGTCAGTATTGCTACAGTCTAGTGGTGGATTTTCAATGACAAGCTAATGTTAAATGTCAATAGATAATTACATTGGCTGGGGTACACCTGGTCAGTAGTACTACTGACAATGTAACTAGTAAATCACTATAATTTCACTATTCGCATTTTCTGCAGGGAAACCTCCCTTAAACACATAATAGCTTACCATCTACATCTTACACACACACTCAAACGTACAATATGGAAAATAACAAGCATACACGTATCAACACTACTTTGTTGACTGTTTGTTCATAACAATAAGTCTTCACGACATTCCCTGCAGAAAATGCGAATAGTGAAATTGTAGTGATTTACTAGTGACATTGTCAGTAGTACTACTGACCAGGTGTATCCCAGCCAATGTAATTATCTATTGACATTTAACATTAGCTTGTCATTGAAAATCCACCACTAGACTGTAGCAATACTGACTAAGTAGTTCTTTTGGGACCACATGGAGACATTGGAACCAAAGATTCACTAGTAAATTTTAGGGGCTCCAGTCTACAATATCGATATTTCCTCGCTCCATGTCAATAGTAAAATTGTAGTGATTTACTAGTGACATTGTCAATAGTACAACTGAATAGGTGTACCGCAGCCAATGTAATTGCCTATTGACATATAACATAGGGTTGTCATTGAAAATCTACCAGTAGACTTTAGCACTATTCATTTACGACCATATGGAGACATTTGAACTAAAGAATCACTAGTACATTTTAGTGACCCTCGTCTACAATTTAATAAGGGTTGGGCCAACAAACTTAAATACATACATACCTACATACATATGTACGTAAGTTTTTAACATTATTGCATAGCATAATAAAAAATAAAAACAAACTATTGACGCGTTCATTGACAATATCAACAGAAATACATTAGAACTGTTGTCTCTAACGCATCTCTACTCGCGCATAAAAGGAAAATTGTAGACATTTCAACTAGTGCAATTGTCGCTAGAGAAAAGAGTGTTGACATAGAGACATATGGCACTAGGCTGGCTAGAGGGTTGCTTGTTAGCACTCACATACACGCACACAAATGCATCTATCGTGCTTTGCTTATAATACGACAGCATTTATTATTGGATTAGTATAATGCAGCCACGAGAATACATTTAAAAAACAAGACGTATTTACATTTCAAGACTATTTACGCAGGTCTATAATGTTTTCCATAACATGACAGAAATAATAAATTTAAGATAAGAGCTAACACTTCTAGCTTAATTTTCAGATGTATCACGAATCAATATGTGCTATATGAACAAAAATATTTGAGGTACAAAATACACATTTTGGAAATATCAATTTAAAGTAGTCTTAACAAACGTAGGTGCCTACTTTAGAATTTTGATATAATAATTTTTTTTGAATACAACTTTACTTAATATTGCATAGCAAAGCTTTATTAAGTTTTTTTGAATAAGACCCTGAATGAATAAAATAAATAAATTACTTCTGTAGTTTTTGTATTTATAATTTTTAAGAAATGAATTAATATTGTCATTCATTTCACATTAGTTTTTGTTAATGAATTACTTCTTAAGTTTCTTCTTTTATCTGTAACCAATGAATTATTATTATTAATTAATAAATTGCCTTTACATTGACTTTTATTTTTATATTGAATGTTATCCCTCCATTTTTGCCGCACACTTTTTTTTTAATCAACTTCCAAGAAGAAGGAGGTTTTCCGTTACGTTTTATCTCGTTAAATAAAAATTCCTTGCTTTCGAAAGCTATAATTCGTAATCCTTCGATTACGAATTTTCGAGATTCTACTCTAATTATTTAAAATAATTACATTGTTGTTATTTCCAAGAATCATATTTCTTTATTTATGAAATTATTTATAATATTAATTGAAATTGAAATTAATTGAAAGTTTTACAATGCCCTGGGAATCTCTGGTTAAATGTGTTTATATTGAAAACCAATTTCCCCTTCTTCTACAAAATATCGCGAAAATTCATTTCTTATATCTGATGTTTCATTTGCTATATACGAGCTTTGACTTTGCAAATTCTCTAATCCACACATGCTTTTATCACTGCGCCATTCACCATTAATTAGCGTTCCGTCTGCAGTATAGTGGTCTACAAGTTGTGTATTGAAGTATAAAGAACTTCTTCGGGCTATCAAAAAATTATGCAAAACACAGTACGCAAGTGTAACTTGTTTTGTTTTTGATGGTTCTAGCTTAATTGGGGTCCCCAATACGCGAAATCGTGCAGACAAAATTCCAAAGGCATTTTCTATTACTCGCCTAGCTGTTGAGAGTCGATAATTTAAAATTCTTTGCATCGCATTCAAGTTTCGTGCGTTAAAAGGTTTTAAAATATTTCGTGTTAATGCAAAAGCATCATCCGCGACGAGCACATGTGGCGGCACACTTCTTGGTGAAAGTGGTTTTGGATTAGGCAAACTTAATTTATTGCTTTTAAGGGCCTCATAAAAAGTGCATTTCTTAAAGACACCCCTATCAGATATACGGCTGTTTGCACCTACTTCAATGTACAAAAATTTATAGGATGCATTGCAAATGGCCATGAGCACAATGCTATGTGTTCCTACAAAATAATGTAGTTAACAAAATGCAAAATAAACAGTACTTAACATTGTATGTATGTATCTACCTTTATAGTTGTAGTAAACGCTTCCAGCATGAGGTGGTGCGTTCATTACAACATGTTTCCCATCCAAAGCGCCAATACAATTGGGAAAATTCCACAGTCGCAGAAATTCTTCAGAAATTCCTTCCCACTCTTCATTGCTTGATGGAATCTGAAATTAAATTAAGTATTGAACTCCAACGTGCAATTTACGATCTAATTTTGCAAAACGCAACGCCAGAATTCGTATGAGAAACAATAACATATTTTCAAAATTTGCCTTTCACAAAATTAGAGCCTTAATCTTTATAAGTACGTATGTACTACCGTTCAAATATTTCGGCTGTAACACTTTGTATAGAGCATCGCATACCTCAGGAATAATTCCTGAAATAGTGTTGTGTGGAATTCTAAAAACATACTGAAGAGATCTGAAACTCTCTCCAGTCGCTAGGTACCGAAGTGTAACTATCAAACGCTCCGCGGGGGATTTGGGCTCACGTAACTTTGTAGTAATATTGAATGTTGTTTCTATTAAAATTTTGTAATACTTACTAAAAAATCAAAGTCATCTGCATCCATCCGTATAAACTTTTTGTAAAGATCTGGATTTTCACATCGTAGTTCCCTCAGTAGCCTTGCACAGCATCATTCCTCTCTCCGACGCTGAACACATTTACGTACCCATTGCCTCCTTTTCCTCCTATTATTGGTTTCCTCTTCCTCAAAAACTTAACAAAAATATTGTTTCCCAATCTTCCATATCAATTTTATTTATGACAAAACAAATTTATATTTTTTGACTGTTTGATGAAACAAATTACTATAGAAAATATTTGTTTCAATGTGACCGCAAGGAAAACATGTTTGACGCAGTTTGTATTTCAAGCTGTTTGCTTGTTGTTTGGCAAAACAAATTTCATGAAATATTTGATCCTAATGTGACATCCAACAAACTTTAAAAAAATTTCAGGCAAATATGGGCAAACATGTTCGAAGCAGTGCCATACTTGAGCACTGAACTTGTGTACTGCATGGATGGCTAAAGTTCATTTTTAGGGTTCCGTACACCAAAGGTGAAAATGGAACCCTATTGTTTTCGCTACGCTGTCCGTCTGGCCGTCTGTCCGTCACAGGGTATTTTCTCGAGAACCGTAAGAGCTACGGACCTGAAATTTGGACAGAGTGTGAAGACCCTTGGCCGCTACAACAACAAATACATGAGAGTTGGAAATTAAAGGGTGTGCCAAAACGAGCAACGAAAAATGTTAAAATCCCATGTAATATACATACAATTGTATGTATATGCACTTGAAATTAAAAATAAATTAAAGTTAATGTATTTTTATACAGACTACAACAATTAACACTAAAATTTAAAAAATTTTAATTAAAGGGTGTACCATCAGTTAATGTAATTTCGACTATATAATTTTGATAACTTGCTCTATCTTGGAAACCGTAAGAGCAAACTTCTTGAAATTTTCAAAAACAGTAAAACAAAAAAATCTCAAAATTATAAAATCACCAAACCCAAAAAAAATCGCCAAAATCAAAAAAAAATCGCCAAAACGAAAAAAAGCAACAAATTAAAAAAATTTCTAAATCGAAAATAAATCGCGGAAAACCGGAAAAATCGCCAAAATAAAAAAATCGCCAAAATGAAAAAAGTCGCCAAAATGAAAAAATCGCCAAAATTAAAAAAATCGCCAAAATGAAAAAAATTGCCAAAATGAAAAAAAATCGCCAAATTGAAAAAAATCGCCAAAATAAAAAAAATCGCGAAAATGAAAAAAATCGCCAAAATTTAAAAAATCGCCAAAACGAAAAAAAGCGAAAAATAATCAAAAAAACGTAAAAAAAACACTGTATTAAAAAAATGCTCAAAGCCCAACGTACGGAACCCTTCGTGCGCGAGTCAAAGTCGCACTTTACTGAATTTATTATATTTATTTAAGTCATAAATACTAGTGTGTAATTTTTAAAAATACAGTAAGCAAACTTCAAATTAAATATATGTAACTATCTTTGGATGCTATCAAAACAAATTCATTCAAATTCAATTGGGATGTTATAAAAAAAATGTAGGTATGTACATTTTGCGTACAGATTCAAAAGATACGAAAAAGTTCAGGATTATACATGGTACCTGAAGCTCGGATGGAAATCATGGTACAATTGTACTTTTTATGGTACAATTTAAAAATGCCAATGTTTCGCTATATGGTAACATTAATTTTGCCTATCTTGTCATTAATTTTTTTTGTGTGTTTTATTTTAGACGTTCGGCTTCTCTGTTTTTGTTGCACTGATGTTGTGAATGCAAATTCATGTACCAGGTGGTGTCGTCTGCAACAAAAAATATATGTCTAAAACTTTAACTGTACCTGTCAACTTAACAGCACCTCGTACATGAACTAGGGATGGGCAAAAAATATCGATATATCGAAATATCGATATTTGAGAAAATAAATATCGATATATATCGCCGATATTTCAAAAACCTATATATCGATACATCGATTCTTATTTACGAGTATCGGGTTTCGATACTTTTAAGAGCTATAGCCGTTTTCTAACTGTGACCCAACTAAGGCAGGTGCCTTTTTGGATTGTGTGGGTATAAGCCTAAAGGCAGAATTTGCTTTTACTTTCCGTTCTGTTACGAATCAGCTGACTCTTTTTGGTTTATAAAAATCATATACATGTAAGCCATAAGTTTTCCTCTCCTTAATTCTGTTATGTTGCGTACACATTCGTCGATGCATGTCGTTATTCACTTTATAAATTCGATGGTAGAACTAGGGATGGGCAAGAAATATCGATATATCGAAATATCGATATTTGCGAAAATAAATATCGATATATATCACCGATATTTCAAAAACCGATATATCGATACATCGATTCTTGTTTACGAGTATCGGGTTTCGATATTTTTAAGAGCTCTACAACTTTTTGCCGGTTTTTAGCTGTACGATATTGGCATCAGTGCTAGTGATGCGAAGAAAAAAAGAGAAATTTCATCATAATAAGGCGCATCTATAAGGTGACCTAACTTAACTAAGCTAAATGCCAAATTTGGTTTGTGTGGGTATAAGCCTGAAGACAGAATTATTTTTTATTTTCTGTTCTGTTACCAATCAGCTAACGAAAATTTGTAAAAGTGTTGAAGTTTTGTGTCTATTTTACTTGTAAATTTGTTACTTGTAGGTTTGAGAAACGGGCCCCTGTTCTGTTTCGGTTCAACCTCTGAAAATCAATAAACTGTTAAGTAATTGTAAGTGGCAACATAATTAAAATAAAAACATTTCGAAATAAACTGTGATTGTGCTTTAAGAATTTAAAAAATTTAATTTTTACCACAGTCGATAAGCAGCTCTGGGTTGAAGAACATCATTTCGCGTCATCGTAATTATTTCTTAAGTGCGGTCAGGCTTGTGTCTGTTGTTTGGCCTTCGAGAGTTTTTCGTCTCGCTCGCACTGGTTGACTGATCTTCCACGGATAACCGTATAATCTTAAGGTTTTTGTGGAATTTCATTTGTTGGCAAAAATATCGATATATCGAAATATCGATGTTTTCAAAAATATATATCGATACCATTCAAAAATATCGATACGATATATATAGATACATTTTTTTCATTTGCCCATCCCTAGGTAGAACTATAGCTAAAACTTTACAACAATTACGCTCGGGAACTGAAATTTTATTATTTTTTTGACATGTGTTTATAAACGTTAAAAACCGAAAAGTTGTTCCCAATTTCCCGGGAAATGAAAAAGTCCGGGAAAAGAAAAAATCTAATAACAATGGACGATGCAAAACTCATCACTTTAGTGGAAAACTGTGACCATTCTGGTCCGAAACAGCTGATTATTTATTACAGAAAAAGTAACTGTTAAAATTTAGAAACAGAACGGCACAGCACAGAGCAGCAACAGAAAGTAAAGACTAATGAAGTCTTAAGGAGCTACAGTAGGTTACGTATAACTTAACATAAATAGTTCTTTTGTATTAAATTTCTTAAAGTAAGTAATTGTGCATTCGAAATTAATGCAGGAAAAAATATCGATATATCGAAATATCGATGTTTTCAAAAAATATATATCGATACTGTTCAAAAACATCGATACGATATATATCGATACATTTTCTTCATTTGCCCATCCCTATCATAAACTCGCCTTGGCTGTGGTTATATACATATATATATTATTGTTAACTAGATATCTCTCCTTTAATAGTGTATTTTAGGTTTTAACGCGAATTTTTTATGCGCATATCTTTGATTTTATAGTGCTTGAAAATAACAGGCCTGTTAATAATCAAAATTTGTAAAATAAGCGATCTCTAACAAGTCTAATCTAGCAATGTACCCTTATGAATGTAATATTTAATTTTTTTATGTTATTTTTTATACTGAATTTTTATACACATTTTTGTTAAGTTTCTGTTTATTATTGTTTACTTCTGAATTTTTACACATTTTTTTTTTACGTTTCTGTTCTTATTAATAAACAAAAAAAATGGTACCGTCGTGGTCCAAAAAGTACATTTTGTTTTCATAGTTGGTACCAGTGTTTAAAAAACTACATTAACTGAAAATTTGTTTACTATTGCTAAAACTAGTACTCCAAACAATTACAAGTAGCGGTACCAGGAGCAGTTGTCTTGCTTCGTAGCATTACGTTTTTGAAAACTACTGCTACATGATAAAAATAAAAACTAAAAATTAAGTAGCAGCAGTAAAACGAAAATGAAGTAGCAGCTTAAAAAACTAAATAGTTTTCTATTCGTTTGATTGAGGTTTTTGTTTTATAACCACAGGGTATACCAGAGGTGACACGAGACGGAAGAAAATTGCGTTTTCTTTACGTCTCGCTCACACAGTCATCAAATCCTCTTTAATGATTTTCGTATGCCATTTTTGTAAAATATTTTCGTGTTGTGTTTTGTTGCCTTATTCGCTGTGTGATTTTGGTAAGTAATAGTTGAAAATTTTTTATTTGGGAAGAAATATGCTTTTAATTTAATTTATTTGTAGATTTTTGTTAGAAAAACACAATCTTGGCTGAAATTAAAGGTGAGTAATTTCTGGAATTGATAATTTATGTCTGTATATTGTCATAATAGCTATTTTTTCTCTATATTTTCAGAAGCACATTTTTGGCAAAACTGAAAAATACCTATGTGAGTAAAAAAACTATAATTTTATCTAAATTTATGTATATTAATTTAAATTGTTTTAATTTCTTAGGAGCAACAAATGTATAAAAGGCTGCCCGCCTGGGGAGAAGCTGCACAGCATTCCGAGCATTCCTCTTTCGCCATTTGACAACTCTCCGTTAACTATGGCTGACACACAAGCTGCTCCTGCCAAAGCATTCAAAGCTCCTAAGGCCGCTATATCCCTAAAGGTTACCAAATCCGAAAAGTCTGCACCTAAATACAAACGTCATGGCCGTTTGTTCGCCAAGGCTGTGTTCACTGGTTACAAGCGTGGTTTGAAGAATCAACAATAAAACCAAGTAATCTTGAAGATTGAGGATGCTCGCATAAAAGAACACGGACAGTTTTACGTTGGCAAACGTTGTGTTTATGTGTACAAAGCTGAAACCAAGAAATGCGTACCACAACATCCAGAACGTGAAAGCCGCGTACGTGCCGTTTGGGAAAAAGTGTTAAGAGTAGCTAATTTAAATTTGTATCGTTTGGGCCGGAGGGAACGATTGGGCGAATATATGATTGCTACGAAATTCGAACCAAGGTATAACTGGTTGCCACCATGTTATTATGTGCCCAAAGAACTAGAAAAAGCATCAATAGAAGCCGAAATACCACCGCATTATTGGAGCTTAGTTGATTTAGTTAATATTAAAAAACTAACAAATGTGGAAATTTGTGAATTGGTTCGTAAGAAAGCTGACGAATGGGGATTAAATTTTTTGGTATTGAAATCATTTTTATTATAGAATACATGATATTTAAAAGTTTGTATTGCATTTTAGGAACAAGATGATTTCGAAGATGAAAATTTTCCAATTCCAATAGAACAAGATTCCAAGAAGAACAAGTTTCCAATAGAATAAGAGAGGCAGCTACCACCTTACCTGACAGTGATGGAATGGTACATGTTTTTGGTTCATGGACTCCACGAAATCTCCACTTTTGCCCTATGCAAATCACTCTGGAAAAACTTAAGATGCATTGCTGGTGGGGTATGATGAGTTTTATAAGTTTTCATAATTAATTAATTAAATTTGTAGTATTACTTAATTTCAGTTTACTTTATCTTCCCAGAAGCCTGCTAATCTAGAAATGGAAACCACAAATAGCCACACAAATACGTTAACTGTCGCACAACGCTGTTATTGTGCATTGCCTTTAATACCCACTAGGGGCCCCGTGTTGAATCGCTTGCAAAAATGGAATCAACAATTACCCAAAATGTACGAGTCCTGGTCATAATTAATGCTGGTGAGAAAAACACAGGAGTTTATCAACGAATCTGCTGACTTACACCCGATAAATCGCAACATTTAAGTAAGTTTTTTGAAATATGTATTAAAATCCATGTAGCTCATGTAGTTTTATACACTCTGCTCTAACAATGTACAATATTTATTAAGATCCTCCTTTATAATAAACCAATCGATTTGAAAATGTGTGATGAATTCCGATTTTGTGTCTAAATCGTTTTTCATCACATACCTGAATAATTAGAAAAGAACTTGAATATTGAAGTTAAACACTCGTAGAGGAAACCACACTTTCACCATCAAAACAAACATTTTACATATAGCTTTTATCGTTTTCAAGCCTTACCGTAATTGTACTATAAATGCTTTCCTTTGAACTAAAAACACTAAAATTTAATCATTTACTTTTATGTTTTTATTTGTATTTAATGCAATATTTAACTCTTTTTTTGTGCATTTATATAACTGCAATTGTACACTCTTTTACTAGTTTTACATTTTTTAAATAAATATTTTGAAAACACAATAATAAATTAAATTATGTATTATTATAAATTGAATTCAATATACTTTCTTTACATGCTTATAATTAAAATTTCAAGACAAAATAGAAAAATAAAATGCACACATTTATTTGCAAAATAAAATTAGTTGTTTTTAATTATCTACATAAAGCAAAATTCAAACGAACTTAATCTATTCACCCTTATCGAGAATAAAAGGCAAACATTTTGTTCACCTGAAATATTTTCCATGAACAAGAAATGGTGCACATAATGGAAAATAGTATACTGACAACTCAAATATTGGCAATCACTGTTTTAGGGAAAGGGAACACATTCCACGCGAGCTTTCATTACCGATAATTGAGAATAATACCTCCATCTTTTCATAAATCAATTTCATTATTTTTCCGAAATTGAAAAGTTTGTTCAAGTAATGTACATATAACCACAGTGGACATAGCATAACATCCGGATGTTTATAATACCATATTTCAAGCGCACTGAATGATAAAAAGAAACCAAATTATTATTTTCTTTAAATAAATAAAATACTGGTTCATTACCTTCGCAATAGGTATCGTATTATCATCATCAGATGAATGTCTTGCAGCCATCAACCCCAATTCCAAATAAGACACATGACGTACGCCGGAGCAAGTATTTGTCTTTCAATGATTGAGTATATCCATTTGCTACTCATTTTCACCTTTATTTTCTATAAATTTCGTGTTTTTTTATATATTGGCCCCAGTTTTCTTATAGACAGGGCACGGATGGAAATCATGGTACAATTGTACTTTTTATGGTACATTTTTGACCTCGTTGGTACCGTGGTACTACCGCGAGTTACTTGGTACAATTTAAAAATGCCAATGTTTCAATATATGGTAACATTTATTTTGCCTATGTTGTCTTTAATTTTTTTGTTTGTGTTTTATTTTAGACGGTCAGCTTCCCTGTTTCTGTTGTCAAGGCAAGTTCGTGTACCAGGTGGTGTCAAATCTGCAACAAAAAAATTTGTCTAGTACTTTAACTGTGCCTGTTAACTTGACAACACCTCGTACATGAACTCGCCTTGGCTATGGTTATATTTATTTTTGTTAACTACATATCGCTCCTTTACTTCAATAGTGTGTTTTAGGTTTTATCGCGCATTTATTATGCGCATAACTTAGATTTTATAGTGCATGAAAATAACAGGCCTGTTAATAAGCAAACTTTGTAAAATAACCGATCTCTAACAAGTCTAATCTATTTTTTATATTGAATTTTTATACACATTTTTGTTAAGTTTCTGTTTTTTATTGTTTATTTCTGAATTTTTACAAATTTTTTTACGTTTCCGTTCTTATTAATATATATTAAAAAAATGGTACCGTCATGGTCCAAAAGGTACATTTTGTTTTCACAGTTGGTACAAAATCCAAGAATTAATTTTCCTTCCCTGAGACAGGGACTTAATTGTGGCATTTTAACTTTTTATACACACACACACACACACACCATTTACCATTCACAAACAAATCTGATACGTATGTACTAGAGCTGTGCAAACGATGGTTGTTTCTGTAGCCTTCATGTTGTACAGTATTGAATTGTTCTCTCTTTTTAGTGCTCTTGATTTTAAGAGAATACTAAATATGGTCAGCGTGACCGTTTGACCGACTAAAGTGGCAAATGGCCACTTTTTCGACTGCCTTGCCACTTTTGAGTGCCTTGCCACTTTTTTACTCCCTTTTTTTAGAGTGAATTATATAAAAATACATTAAAAATAAAAAGTTTGATGTAGTTTTCTCGTTTTTTTTTTTAATTTTGCCCCTTTTTTGTGATAAATCCCCTTTTGGTGCCACTTTTTGAAAAATGTCATCGGTCACCCTGAATATGGTATTCAATCTCATCAAAAGTATGCAACAGCATTTGTTTATCTGCCAAGCGAGGGCATCAGTTATTGTTGTGTCGAAGCACATTTCACTAGTGCACACCGAATGACAATTGTAAAATGAGCATACAAGTGTAAAATTATGTGTATGTGCAAAAGAAAAAACAAACAACGAAGAATCTATGTATGTGCGTCGTAGATTATTTGAGCGTGTTAGTTCGCATGCTACTGTTCTAAGCAGTGGGACCACATCCTAAAAATTTTTGATGCTAAATTGATTTAAAAAAATCTAAAAAATTATTATAGAGCTGAAACCTAATGCTAAAATTTAATACATACTTCTTTTTAATTACATTGTTTCTTTTAAAGTGCTTATTTTTGCTATTTATTCCTTTATTGCATTACAAAATTGTATTTCCTTTAAATGAACCAAAAATTTGTTTAAATTCTTGAAAACCTGCCATGAGTTTAGCATACATAAGTGTAAAAATTTAATGTCTTAACGAGTTTCGCTATACAATTTCACATTAAAAACCACGCTAGGATGTAATTGTTAGTTAAAAATACATTATTTATTTATTTATTACCAATAACCTAGCCAATGCAGGCCATAGACGGTTACAAATTTCTACTATAATAGTAACATAAACATTATGGGCAAATTGTTTATATAAAATTGTATGATAAAATTCTTTGAAACCCTGTTAAATTTCATCACTTATACTAACTTTCAGTTTTTCATTTTACATAATGCATTATGCACTAATTAAAATCATTAAAAGCAAAGCAAAATTATTAATTCGCTGTTGGTTTTTAGAAAACAATCTTTTTTGAAAATGTATTTCGTTGATAAGCAAAATTTAAAAATTAGTTTTTATAAAATAATACTAATTTGCAACGAAAACTTACATTTGATGCGTGGTGATTTTAATTATGTATTTTGTTTCTCTGAATTCGAAAATCAAGGTAAATTTTTTTTGTGGAACAATTTTTGAAATATTTTAATTTTCAATTAAATTAATTTTTTAAGCTTTCGGTCAGTAACTTTTATATATTTTTAGTTTTGATTAATATTTCGTTAACCTTTGGTTAACTTCTTCAGGATGATTCTTATTTTATTTGTTTTATAATTAGTTTTTGCCTTTTTTGTTTTCAATCAAACAAATGTTTTTTTCAATTATAAATAACAATGTGTGTCATAAATAAAATTTTTTTTATTGAAAACAAAAAAGGCAAAAACTAATTATAAAACAAATAAAATAAGAATCATCCTGAAGAAGTTAACCAAAAGTTAACGAAATACTGATCAAAACTAAAAATATATAAAATTTACTGACCTAAAGCTTAAAAAATTAGTTTTGTTGAACATATGTATATAAAAGGTCGAAAAATTGGATAAACAATATTTAATTTTTTAATTTGTCCACCCTTTTTAACTTCACCAATCATATCTCGAGCTAGAAATGTCGAATATCGTTAAATTAAATAGCAAATAATCGTGTACATTTATACATGAGTAAATTTACAACTATGAGAAACAACAATTATGAGAAATAAAATTTTTAAATTCAATATGAAATTAAACGAAGGTTGAAAATTATTATATTTATGAAAATTTTTAATAAGTGTAACAAAGAATTTACTCAACTGAAAAAAGTACTTCAATGTATGCCGCAGTGAATAAGATGTTTGCGAAATCAACTCAAATGTCAAATGTATAAACACTTTTCATTTCATTCGTAATTTCAGCTTGAAATTACTTAATTTGTGTCAGCCTGAATGGGCTATTAACCAGCTTTCAAAAATATAACAGCATTTATACTGAAATACGAAACATTTTTAGTGAAGTAGTGCTATTTACAGTAAATATATTTCTAATTTTTGTTTTAAGTAAATTCATGCTACTGACGTTCAACTCAAAAAAGTCGTATGGGTAATATTAATGTAACTTTTGCCATTGTAATTCCAAAATTGCAATCAATTTCCTCTATTTTTAAATGTGCCATTTCTCTTACAAATAAGCAATTTACATTATGTATTTTCTAAAATATTTTCCAAATTTATATTTTTAACCGTAACAAATTATAATTCTTACAAAAATTTTATGTCTTTAACAATTTAGATTAAAAAAAGGCTAAATGAGTTTCCAAAAAAAAAGCTAAAAAATAAGCTAAGAGCTAAATGAAAATTTTGAAGCTAAATCCAAAACAATAAGCTAAATTTAACTTAAAATAAGCTAATATGGTCACGCTGATCACAGTTCTAGTATCTACATCAACTTATATATTTATAAGCATAATTAACATTTCTCGTGTTACAAATACATCATGAAATGGGTTACTCGTGAAAATTACTAATATACCGAAAGTTGCATAAATTATATTGTTAAAAAGTGTGTAGTTTATGGCCCCTATTATGAGTAACTTTCGATATTCGACTGTAGTCGAAAGTACCGATCGAACGAATTTTCATTTGGTATTATAACGAGCATTCCACAAAGAACGTTGTTATTGTGAATGAAACCGGCAAAAAATAGCTAAGAATTTGAGTTTGTGTACTTAAAAATAAACATAGCTTAACACTTGGACTTTTTACTAATTTTTCCATTAAAATACTGCATCGAAAGCTAAATTCTGTTCGATAGAAAATTCGTTTCTCAGCGAAATTTTCGGTGCTCATAATATGAATTTAACATTTGAATTTCGATGCTCGATACCCAGCGAATGTCGAAAATCGAATGCAACTCATAATATGGCCTTATATTACAAAAAAATGCTAGAAAAATCTATATATATTATTGAAAAATGCTATAGAAAATGCCAACTGCTAAATCAAAAATTTTGCAGCTAAATAAAAAAAAATATGCTAAATTTAGCTGCAAAAATGGTCACACTGGCTCTTCGTTTTATAATTTACTAGCGGCCCGCTCCGGCTTCGCACGGGTATAAAATATATAGCCTATGTTATTCAATGAAAAAATTATTAAAATCGATCCAGTAGTCTTGATTTATTCATTACTGCCCGTGGCCCGCACGCGATAAATTTAGGGTAAAACAATTCTTCTTTCCCTAAACCATGAAGATTTCCTGCTATCCTTGGAATATCTAGATTTATACACTACATTTTTACTCATTTACTTTTTACGTTTTTACCTATTTATTTTATTTTTACTACAATTAACATATTATAACGTTAACAGCTTTCTTGTCATTAGACAATACAAACATGTTTTCTCTCTAGAGGTTACTCTTGAAAGAGCGACATACAGTTGGCCATGTAAAAAGCAGTCAACGCTAAAATCTGAGCCTGCAACGTTGAAGGTTTGACCCTGCGATTTATTATGGTCATTGCAAAAGATGTATGTATTTACCGGAAAGTGTAAACGTTTAAATTGGAATTGGTAAATCCGATGGTATCAGAGCGATTCGGGGAATCAATACATCTTCTCCGGTAACACATCCTGTGAGTATTGTGCACTCTATTATGAAAGTTTTCAGTGATTTTACCAGCAAACGCGTGTCATTGCAAAGTTTATGTGGATTCAGGTTTCTTAATAAAATAACAGGGCAACCTACTTTCAACACCATTTTGTGAGAGGGAGTCCAGACGGGTTCAAAGAGTTTAGAAATTCTGTAGGAAAATGAACAGCTTCTTCGAAATCGAGAACAGTATTAACCGAGTAGTATATTTTCGACGGCGCATCAATCTTTGAACGAATCAATTTATTTACCTTATGTACTTGTTCGTTAGTTTTTGACAGAATCTCTCATTCTTTAAACCAAGATATTGTCTTATAACTTATGTTATCAATTACTACGTTTATACGCAGGGCTTATTTGCAAATAAAACAGTAAATTGTTGCCATATTATTGTTTTTATTGCGACTTACTAATTCAGAAAACTATTCACGATTAACGCACTATTTGCAAATAAAATGCTTGAGGTTGCCACGCTTACAAATGTTTGATAACAAAAAACAATAAATGGATAAATATTGCAACAAAAAACATTGATAGAAGCAAATAATAACTATTAAAACAAATAATTATTTGATATTTTGTGCATTTACACTATTTTTTTCTCAACATAAGTAAGCTTTCTATAGAAGTGCTACCAAGTTTGTGTACTTTTGCTATGCCATATAAACAGTGAGTTAATTTATTTGCAAATAATTTTATTTGCAAATAGTGCGCGTATAAACGTAGTAAATGTCAAGTTAGACATTGTTGACTAACTCTTGGATGTTGTCTATCAAAACACAAAGGTTTTCTAGGTAAATCCTTCCCTCACTTTGTGTCAACTCTCCATTGCCAACTTTTAGCAGCATCTCTGAAAATAGCCTGTTCTCACGCGAAGATGACGAAACCCTCATATTCAGTGATGGTATTTTGGTGCGTTTCGGGTATTTGTTGGTGCTTTTTGCCTCTTCATAAACGAGAAATTTTGGTTAATACCCTTTTTTAAAAAGCGGGTATTTACAGTGCTTTTTAACAATTTCTCACAGTGCTTTTGGTGCTTTTTTGTAAAAAAAAAATTTTTAATTTTACAAACCTAAAATACTTTTAAGCGCTAATAGCAGCATATCTCTTTAATTAATTCTCTGCATAATATTTGATTGATAGTAGTACGCAATAAGCATTTGTTAAAGCTTACACAAATATTTAATCATCCTAGAACAATTGGATGAGGTTGACATTAGCGGTCAGTTGTTTTAGACAACGGGTAGCCAAGTCCCAATTTTTAGGATTCCGTACACCAAAGGTGAAAAAGGAACCCTATTGTTTTCGCTACGCTGTCCGTCTGTCCGTCACAGGGTATTTTCTCGAGAACCGTAAGAGCTACGGACCTGAAATTTGGACAGAGTGTGTAGACCCTTGGCCGCTACAACAACAAATACATGAGAGTTGCAAATTAAAGGGTGTGCCAAAACGAGCAACAAAAAATGTTAAAATCCCATGTAATATACATACATACAATTGTATGTACATATACATATACACTTGAAATTTGTAAAGTTACTGTATTTTTATACAGACTACAACAATTAACACTAAAATTTAAAAAATTTTAATTAGAGGGTGTACCATCAGTTAATGTAATTTTGACTATGTAATTTTGATAACTTGCTGTATCTTGGAAACCGTAAGAGCAAACTTCTTGAAATTTTCAAAAACGATAAAACAAAAAAATCTCAAAATTATAAAATCGCCAAACCGAAAAAAAATCGCCAAAATAAAAAAAAATCTCCAAAACGAAAAAAAGCACCAAATTAAAAAAAATTTCTAAATCGAAAATATATCGCGGAAAACCGGAAAAATCGCCAAAATGAAAAAATCGTCAAAATGAAAAAAATCGCCGAAATGAAAAAATCGCCAAAATTAAAAAAATCGCCAAAATTAAAAAAATTGCCAAAATGAAAAAAAAATCGCCAAAATGAAAAAAATCGCTTAAATGAAAAAAATTGCCAAAATGAAAAAAATCGCCAAAATTAAAAAAAAATCGCCAAAATTAAAAAAATCGCCAAAACGAGAAAAAAGCGAAAAATAATAAAAAAAATTATTTCAGCTGAAAAAACGTAAAAACACTGTATTAAAAAAATGCTCAAAGCCAACGTACGGAACCCTTCGTGCGCGAGTCAAAGTCGCACTTTACTGAATTTATTTGGTATCGTATTGACGTGCTGTCAATGTTGAAAACTGGAATAAGGGTGAATATCGCAAAATAAAAACTTTTAAGTTAGTTAAGAAAAAAGTGTTGCTTTTAATGCATTTTGTATGTGTAAATGATTTTTCAGTAACATCTTTATCCTAATCTAGGCCTAAGCTTCACTTACCAAATGATTAACACCGATCATATAACTACTAACATTTTGAAAAATTAATATAATTAATATTAAATATTTTGAGGCAAAAACTTGAAATTATATAATGAGGTTTTACACCCCAAACTATCCTTTTTTAAATGGCTTAATTTATTAAAATTAAAAAAAAGTGTTGGTGCTTTTTTACCCTCTTTTTCGTATTTTTTTCCGCTTTTTACCCTTTTTGCAACAGCTTAATGTGCATTTGCTTTTCTTAGAGATACCATCACTGCTCATATTAGTTTTAAACTCTAATTTATTGACATGTCGCGAAAGGTTGGATCTTTTTAAGGAAGCATTTACTTCGTCAGCACGTGTTCCTCGAGTCACAACTGGTAGAATTTGACGGAAATCTCCTGAGAACAGAATTCTATATCCACCCAGAGGTGAATTTTTGTTGCGCAAATCGCGCATTGTCCTATCCAGTGCTCCCACAGACGTCTTGTTTGACACGGTAGCTTCGTCCGAGACTATTAATGGGCAGTCACACATCAATTTTCCTGTATTGCTCTGCTTAGAAATACTACAGACGCTGTTATTGTCATCGGTGGCGATTTTCAGAGGGAGTTGAATGTACAGTGGACGGTTCGGCCTCCTTCCAAAAACGTAGAGGCAATGTCGGATAACGCAACTGTTAACGCAATTTTTCCGATAGATCTCACCTTTTTTTAAAGCTTAGCTGTGCAAAGGATGTAGGGGCTTTTACAATATGCAGTAGCATTCTATATGAAATCAACAATGTATTTAAGGTATTTAATTAGATAAGGATTAATGTACTGGTTAAAATCGCTTCGAAAATTAGCCATTATTTGTCGTAAAAAGTAAATGAGAAAATAGTTCTGGCAAAAAAACTGACTTCAATACTAAAAATCAATCCAAAATATTAAGAATAGAATTTTAAAAATCAGGTGGGGGGCTCAAAAGATCCCAACGAAATTTGTTATAACTTTAAGCAAAATTCTTTCAAACCAAAAAAGAATTTTGAAATCGATTCAAAAATAGCAGAGTTATGGAATAGGGGAGGAAATTTACCCTGTAGATTAAAAAATAAAATTATCGGACCTAACTGCAGTCAAACCCTTTCAAACAAAAAAAGAATTTCGAAAATCGGTTTAAAAATTACCGAGTTAGGCGTGTACGAACATTAAAAAAAATACACACGAATTGATAACCTCCTTCTTTATTGAAGTCGGTTAAAAATGTTATTGTGCGATATCCATAAGAGATAGACATATACCATAGCGGAGTTTTCTGTAGACCTTTTCAATGTGTACAATACTTAGCACATTATTTGGATAAATCTCGTAGGGTTCAGCCTGTGTTTGCAATTTAAGCGGAAAAAAATGTAATTATTTACGATATCACATTGGAAACCTCAAAAATAACAGTATTTCCCCCCTATTTAATGGATGTTATTGTACATATAAACCTTCCTCTTCAATCACTCTATCTATTAAAAAAATCCGCATCAAAACCCGTTGCGTAGTTTTAAAGATTTAAGCATACATGGGGATATAGGGACAGAAAAAGCGACTTTGTTTTATACTATGTAATGATTAATTTAAGACTAACAAATAACATAAAAATATCTTTCTCAATGAATATATGTACATATGTAGTTGTAAAAAGTTTTATTATCACTTAATATTTTATGAAATTTTTAGTTTGTGAAATGAAGTATTGTACAATGAAGTGTACAATAAAAACATTGCACACTTGACACAACTGTCTATTCAACTGTTGTAGAATGATTGTGTGTGTTTTTTGTTTCCTTGTTCTCTATTTTTGTTTCACACTCAATTACGATCACCACTAGAAACACTATTTGCTTTTGAAAAAAATACAATACTGTGCAAATTTTCATAGCTTGTGCTCCCCTCTAGTATGTACACATTTTAGTTCCAATAATCTTTTTCACATTATATTTTCCCAATAAATACTTTTAATTTGAATTAATTTAATTTAATATTGTAAAACTTAAATGCTAAAATTTCTTTATTATATTTTCTTTTGTTTGTTTTGATTATTTTGCTAAGCAATTTTCATAACAAACACACACTATTTGTCCCTTTTTAACAGTGATCAAATCAGATGATTTTAGCTTTTTGCATAAGTCAGTTTCTTCAACTCTGGTCTACTTTGTGTTTATAACTACTACTTCATTTGGAGTTTTGTTTTTTATGACTAGAAAATTTTGAGGTAGTATGTTAATAGCATCGAGGTAGTTTTAGAATAACATTTCAGCAGCAATTTAATAACATTTCAGCAGCGCAAAATAACATTGAGGTAGCGGCAAAAGTAGTCAAAAATCAAAATCATCAGTAAAACTAGAAACCACAAATGTGTATGTATGTGATCAGTGCTGCCACAACCAAAAAATTATTACATTACATTTTATCACATTTTTTGAAAAAGTTACCAAATGTGAAAAAATGACCACACTTGTAAATGCTTTTTTTTATTTAATAAAAGAATCATTAAAATTTATATTGTGTGTCATTGTAGTACAAGGCTTACTTGCAGTTTGTAGTTTAATAATAATTACAAAAGAACAAAACAAAACAGGAAATGTAATTAATTATTTTACATATTAAAAAAAGTTCCAAACAACCCTCTTGAGCTTTTTTCTCATTACTGAAATTTGGTGAAAATAGGTTTTTTTGAAAGAACACTCATATATAATATTAATTTAGAAAATAAAAACTTTAAATAAAACCATAATCAACATAACAAAATTATATGTAATTTCGACTATGTAATTTTGATAACTTGCTGTATCTTGGAAACCGTAAGAGCAAACTTGTTGAAATTTTCAAAAACGGTAAAACAAAAAAAACTCAAAATTATAAAATCGCCAAACCGAAAAAAAATCGCCAAAATCAAAAAAAAATCGCCAAAACAAAAAAAAAGCACCAAATTAAAAAAAATCTAAATCGAAAATAAATCGCGAAAAACCGGAAAAATCGCAAAAATGAAAAAATCGCCAAAATGAAAAAAACGCCAAAATGAAAAAATTGCCAAAATGAAAAAAAATCGCCAAAATGAAAAAAATCGCCGAAATAAAAAAAATCGCCAAAATAAAAAATCGCCAAAATGAAAAAAATCGCTAAAATTAAAAAAAAATCGCCAGAATTAAAAAAATCGCCAAAACGAGAAAAAAGCGAAAAATAATAAAAAAAAAATTATTTCAGCTGAAAATACGGAAAACACTATTAAAAAAATGCTCAAAGCTCAACGTACGGAACCCTTCGTGCGCGAGTCAAAGTCGCACTTTACTGAATTTATTTTATGTGATTGTCAATAATCATAAATAATAACCCAGCTAAAAAATATATGTATGGTCCATATATTTTTAATATATGAATGTATATAAATAGATATGAATTCATGTATGGAAATGTATAGGCTTATACATGCGAAAAGTATTATATATGAATTGATATATGGACGAATATATAAAATGTATCATAATATATGATCTCATATATGGAAATTGAATTATCAAGTTCTTCGTATATGGGTCCATATATGGAAATAAGATGTAATATGTATATGGAGCCACGTAACTATATTAAAATGTATGAATACATGACATCTCACATAAAACTGAATTAAAAAAAACTTGACTTTAATTAACTCATTTTTATAACTGGAAATGAATTAGAAAATACATACAGTATGCAAAGTTTATATACGTATACATATGTACGTCAACATTTATAAAAGAAAAACTGTTGTAACTAAAATACATATCTCTTAAAATTACGAATGAAATGTCTTTTAGTTCGTTTTTAATTATTTTATTCGAACTAATTTTTCATCAAATACAACTTAAAATACACATTCGAAAAAATAACCAATTCTAGTTAAGAGTAACGAAAAAGGCAACGCTGTTTCACACACGTATTCTTCGTTTGTATTTAGTTTGCTGAAAATTTTACTTTTTTACTACTTATGCTGCTCCCTAAATGTTATTTTATGCTGCTGCAATGTTATTAAATTGCTGCTGAAATGTTAATCTAGTGCTTCTTCAAAAACTAAGTTATCTGCTCCTTCTGTGACTACCAAAGTAGGTAGCAGTAAAAATTTAAAAAATAAAACTACTTTTAGTGCTACAAAAATTTGAAGGTAGCTAGAGCAGTAAAACATTATTTACTACGCTGCTCCAATTATTTTATTTTTTTACTATTACTACAACTACATCTATCAATATGTGCCGGTATCGGTAGTAATAGTAACTGAACGGCTACAAGTTTTTTTAAATTTTTTTGCTAGACTACTTCGTGTTTTTTCGTTGCTACAGCTACTTGGAGTGTAGTTCTTTAAACACTGGTTGGTACAAAATCCAAGAAGTCCTTTCCTTCCCTGACCTGAAATGATCAAACAGAATTGCGGCATAAAAACATTTTCCATACAAATTGATACAAAAAATCAGCACCAGAAAGCAGTCGATAGATAGAATCTATTTCATTTTGACAACGTTTTTTCTTATGCTCTCATATATGTATAAATACTCATTCTCTCAAGAATGCTACCATACTTTCAATAAATTTCATACACTTTGTGAACAAAACTACTAAGAAAAATAAGCACAAAAGAAAATAAAACTAAAATTATAGAGCATTTGAAGTTACTGCCGTAGATTTTATTATGGGCTTTATTAATTTGACAACGATTTTTCCTGAAGTTGCAGACATATTCTGTTTGATCACGAAGTCATCAAAAGATACGAAAAATGTATCGTTCGTATCCTAACCCTGCAGTCAGACTGGGACCAAGTGTCTCTATGTCACCACTCAATTTTCTAGTGTCAATTGTAGTAGTGAAATTGTCTTAAATATTTCTTCTATACGTCAGTACAAAAGAAAGAGAGAAAATAGATGTGGTGTATTTGTGGTGAAATTGTCAATTAATTTGTCAATATACATACATTTGTATGTATGTTTTTCCTTTTTTAATGTGTAGAAAATTGTACAACTGCGCAATAGATTATTGTTCTTTCTGCATTTTATCAAACCACTTCGTTGGAAATCGTACGCGTTGCTTAAGTTAACCAAGTTTTTGGAAATTGTTTTGTAAGCACCAACTTTTTGTAAAAATTTAGAAAATATGAGTAAAAGAAATTATAAAAGGCAAATTAAGAAACAGACAATTTTATATAAAAATAGAAGTGCTGAAAGTGTTAACAATAAAAATGAAACAGTTTTTAGTGAGATTATGGAGGAAAGAGAAAATTGTGTTGAGGACTTTGATGTTCCGAAATTAACGTTGTGTGAGAAACTAAAAAAATGGTACCTTCAAACAGCTCCTTCTAGAAAATGCTTGGAAAAACTTTTATGCATATTAAAAGAGGAAGGGCTGGAGGTTCCACTCTCTGCAGAGACTTTGCTTGGCCAACAACGTAAAATTGTGCTGAGAAATGTGTTCCCTGGAAGCTACTGCCACATAGGGCTAGAAACTCGTTTGAGACAAATTGAACATATTGTGCAAAATTATGATGAATTGCAACTCGACATAAACATTGACGGAGTTCCACTCTTCAAAAGTTCGCGAGTTCAGCTATGGCCTATTCTTTGCAGAATCATCAATACAACAGAAAAATTGCAACCTTTTGCCGTAGGAATATTTATAGGCAATAAGAAACCTAGTTGCGTCAAAGATTATTTAAAAGATTTTGTTGAAGAAGTGCTTTTGTTAAAAGATGGTTTTGTTTCAAACGGGAAAAATATTAGTTTAAAATTTCGTTGTTTAATATGTGACGCACCAGCTAAAGCTTTTATATGTGGTGTACCTGGACATACTTCAGCGGATGGCTGCACGAAATGCATACAAGTTGCCAAAAAAATTGATAATGTACTCACGTATAGTAGCTTTAGTGACACTAATATTTCCGATGCCGACTTTGCCTTGAGGAAATATCCGAAGCAGCATTCACAAATATTTAAAAAACAGAAAACACCTCTGGAGGAAATAGGGTTTGATATGGTATCACAAACTCCATTGGATAGCATGCACCTTGTGGACCTTGGAGTCATGAGAAAAATGCTGATTCGTATTGTAAAAAATAAAACAGAAAAAAAACATCGAAGAATAATATTTCAGCGATATCTTCTGGCCTGATTAAACTAAGAAAATGTTTTTCGAAGGAGTTTCCAAGGAAGCCTAGGTCATTGGATGATTTGCATAATTGGAAAGCTACTGAATTTCACCAATTCATAGCTTATACGGGCATAATTGTGCTTAATAATAACATACATGAAGACATTTTCTATGAATTTCTACTTTTGCACTGGGCTTATCGGCTGCTTTGTAGTCCACGTCACGTCGAAAGCAATATTGAGCAAGCGGATGAACTATTAAAATTATTCGTTGAGAATTTCTCAGTTGTGTTCGGGTCGAATAGCGTTTCTTTTAATGTTCATAATCTGCTTCATTTAGCTTCTTGCGCAAAAACATTTGGGCCCCTTATTTCGTTTGCGGCATATGAGTTTGAAAACAAACTTCAAATTTTAAAAAGACACGTTCGTAAGCCATCCTCGATCCTTCAACAAATTGTGAAACGGGAGGAGCACATATCAAACGTCGAAATAAAAAATGAAGTGATTAAGTACAAAAGTGGTTTAATTGTCGGAGTTTTTGTAAATGATTGTTTCATTTCTTGTAAAGAACCCAATAATATTTGTTGTATACGACCATATACTCCTATAAAAATTGAAAATATTATCAAAGAGGAAGAACTTTTTATTGAGGGACGTCGATTTTTAAATTTAGAAAGTTTCTATGAAGAACCCGTCAATTCTTGTGACCTGGGTATTTTTAAGACAAATTTAGCTTTAGGTGAAAGAGAGAAGTTTTCAATAAAAGACTTTCAGTTTAAATTTCTATGCTTCCCATTTGAATCCCATTTTTTAATAATACCTATTTTACACACCTGTGTTCCAGAAAAATGTCGACCGAAGCCAGTATTTCAAAAGGAAAATTAAAATATTTTTCACCTCAACGTAAGTTTTACAATAATTTTTAGTACTATGTATACAATTATAATCAGCACTGGTTTGTATTTATTTTTTTTCATTTAAGGCAATTCAAAATGCGCTTGCTGCCAAGAGGTCTCAGAGAGGCTTGTCGCTATTGAAAATAAACAAAACACTTTAATTGAAATTTTGGCTGAGCACAAAGTTTTGTTAAATACGTTGGTTTCCCAAAATGTAACCGTCGATAATCTAATGAAAATATTTCTTATTAACACTGTGGAAGAATTAAAAGAACTTGACACGCTTTTAAGCACGCATTCAGATCCATATGTAAGTATTTTCCTTTTAAACAAGCAATATTTAAAAATAATTCATTTAACAACTTTTTTAAGAAACGGCAAATAAAAATTTTAATCAGTGGCAATGTCGAACGAAACTTGCACCACGTATTCGGTCAAAACATCATTATGAATTTTAATGTTGACGGAATTTTCGGTAAAAGACGACTACGCGATTTCAACAATGTGTTTGCTGCGTTAATAGGTAAATATAATTCGTTAAATTAATACAAAAATTGTCAATGAAATTGTTTTTTCATAATTAGATGTAATATCAACATTTCACAATCTACCCGACAAAACTTTGAGGACAGCGTTTCAAAGACAAAAGAAGAAAATTTTTAAGCAAAATGGTCGCAACAAAATCAAAAGCAACACTGAGAATGAAGAAATAGAGTCGCTGCCTTCTGTTGCAGAAAATTTTTTTATTAATTAAAATTAATTTGAAAATTTGGTTTGTTTTTATGGTTAAGCAATTGTCTATATGCATTTCGTTCCTGCTTTTGGAATTCGTCAGTAGACTTCAACCCAAAACAATTTTGAGTTTAGCTAACAAACTTCGTATGTTTATGGTAAGACTCTAATAAGTTTGAAAGCGTAAAACAAAAATCTTTACAAAACAGCATCTATATTCGTTTCTGCATCTATTTTATTTTCCACCGCGTTTTTACAATTAGCTGCCACATTGGGCATCAATAAAAGTATTAAAAAGCAAAAAGGATAAAATTGATTCACAATCGAATAAAGATACTTTTTTGTAAAGATTTTTGTTTTACGCTTTCAAACTTATTATATTTGTATATTGTGATTCTCAATATAGTATTAGTCTTACTATAAACATACGAAGTTTGTTATCTAAATTCAAAATTTATTTGAATTAAAAGCAGGAACAAAATGCATATAGACAATTGCTTAACCATAAAAACAAACCAAATTTTCAAATTAAATAAATAAACACTATGTCAAATAAATATACTTCGGTATTAAACATTTTCAAATTATTTAAATAACTAATAGTATATTGTATTTTAACGACATACATATAATTAACCAACACCAATACTTCGCAACTTCTTTGTGTATCTTCTTCAGGGTAAATAATGGTAGTTATTAGTTTTGTTGTTGAATTTGATAATTTTTGTTAATTGAAAATATTTTTTGTCAACAATGAAAAAACTTAAAGCTTTTTAAATACTTAAGACTATTTTTTATTTTACAGTACCTACATATATAAAAATAGTTAATTTTTCCACTGTTGACAAAAATATCTTTAATATACAAAAATGATCAATATCAACAACAAAACTAATAATTACAATTATTTGCCCTGAAGAACCTACATAATATACATAAATTTTTAAAGATTTTTCTATAAAAGTGACTTCGCACTTAATTAATTAAAACATAATCTAATATAATAAATAAAAACATGTGTCTGATATTCGAAAGGTTAAGCTATAGTTTAGTTTATACATACATATGTATAAAAGTATGGATTAAAAAAGGTTTAGCCAGCCTTGAAAAAATGTGTTTAAAAAATCTACAATAATATTTAACATTTTGTGCTGTGAAATATTTTATGTTGAAGTTTATATAAGTATTTAATAAGTCATGCTCTACACAAATCAGTTTTTCTTGAAGAAAGTCTTTTAAATTCTCTTTAAAAACTCTCCATTTGTTTAAACACGGATAGTCTGTTTGTGAAATGTTTCTATTGTTTTAATACATCGATTAAAATAACAAAAGGTAATTGAAATAACTTTCGGCATAAGCGATATTTAAACAATATTTAATAAAACAATTTATTTAAACGAAAAACTTACATATGTGTTTAAATGTTAGTTGATATTTAATTAGGAACCGGAAAAGCGAAAATATTGTACACTAAAGTACAATTATATACTAGTGACAATGTAGCTAGTATAACACCACAATTTTACTATTGAGTTCCTCTGCAGACAAGCACCAAAAGTGTACATTTAAATTATAGAAATGTACCAGTAAATTTCTGGTTGGAATATCTACACATGTTCCCATAAGAACTACCTATTCACTACCTAGTCAATTGATTTAGTGTTACTAGTAGATTTTCAATGACACGCACATGATAAATGTCTATAGCACGAAGCATTGTATGGGGAATAATTAGAGAGTAGTACTGGTGACAAAGTCAAAAGCGATTCAGTACATTTTCACCATCGACATTTACTTCAGGGAATGGAATCACTGATTGGTTGCTACTCGTTTGTGTGTGTGCTACCTAAGTACTTGTTTGTCTTTCGCTCTCACTTGAACATTCATAAAGCGAACATGTCAAATACCATGCGACAGCCAAACTTCACTAGTTACTTGCAGTACTAAGTGAAGTTTGCCAAAAAAAAAATGCATGCATAGCCACAGACACCGTTACCGTTGAGAAAAAAAAGTGGCACAAAAAGGTGATTTCTGAAGAAAAAGTGGCACAAAAAAGGGGATTTAAAAAAAAGTCGCAAGGTTTTCATAAAGGCATTTATTTTAAGCAAATTAACAAAAACATAACATAAAAATTAACAAAAACATAACAGAAAACAATAAGTTTATTTATAAAAGCGGTAAAATAATAAAATGAAATAATAATTAACATTAAAACTAAACAACAATTCTTTAGAATAGAATAGAATAGAATAGAATAGAATAGAATAGAATAGAATAGAAGCAAATTCATATACATATGTAAATATTTATGTAAATATTAAGTTCTTAGATAATTTAACGTATAGTTGACCTTTGGAATGTTTGGATTTTCATTTCGCACGGATGACCTCTAGCCGAAAGTATTGTTAAATTATAAAGTACTAGCGGCCAGCTCCGGCTTCGCACGGGTATAAAATATATAGCCTATGTTACTCAATGAACAAATTATTAAAATCGATCCAGTAGTCTTGATTTATTCATTACTGCCCGTGGCCCGCACGCGATAAATTTAGGGTAAAACAATTCTTCTTTCCCTAAACCATGAAGATTTCCTGCTATCTTTGGAATATCTAGATTTATACACTACATTTTTACTCATTTACTTTTTACGTTTTTACCTATTTATTTTATTTTTACTACAATTAACATATTACAACGTTAACAGCTTTCTTGTCATTAGACAATACAAACATGTTTTCTCTCTAGAGGTTACTCTTGAAAGAGCGACATACAGTTGGCCATGTGAAAAGCAGTCAACGCTAAAATCTGAGCCTGCAACGTTGAAGGTTTGACCCTGCGATTTATTATGGTCATTGCAAAAGATGTATTTACCGGAAAGTGTAAACGTTTAAATTGGAATTGGTAAATCCGATGGTATCAGAGCGATTCGGGGAATCAATACATCTTCTCCGGTAACACATCCTGTGAGTATTGTGCACTCTATTATGAAAGTTTTCAGTGATTTTACCAGCAAACGCGTGTCATTGCAAAGTTTATGTGGATTCAGGTTTCTTAATAAAATAACAGGGCAACCTACTTTCAACACCATTTTGTGAGAGGGAGTCCAGACGGGTTCAAAGAGTTTAGAAATTCTGTAGGAAAATGAACAGCTTCTTCGAAATCGAGAACAGTATTAACCGAGTAGTATATTTTCGACGGCGCATCAATCTTTGAACGAATCAATTTATTTACCTTATGTACTTGTTCGTTAGTTTTTGACAGAATCTCTCATTCTTTAAACCAAGATATTGTCTTATAACTTATGTTATCAATTACTACGTTTATACGCAGGGCTTATTTGCAAATAAAACAGTAAATTGTTGCCATATTATTGTTTTTATTGCGACTTACTAATTCAGAAAACTATTCACGATTAACGCACTATTTGCAAATAAAATGCTTGAGGTTGCCACGCTTACAAATGTTTGATAACAAAAAACAATAAATGGATAAATATTGCAACAAAAAACATTGATAGAAGCAAATAATAACTATTAAAACAAATAATTATTTGATATTTTGTGCATTTACACTATTTTTTTCTCAACATAAGTAAGCTTTCTATAGAAGTGCTACCAAGTTTGTGTACTTTTGCTATGCCATATAAACAGTGAGTTAATTTATTTGCAAATAATTTTATTTGCAAATAGTGCGCGTATAAACGTAGTAAATGTCAAGTTAGACATTGTTGACTAACTCTTGGATGTTGTCTATCAAAACACAAAGGTTTTCTAGGTTAATCCTTCCCTCACTTTGTGTCAACTCTCCATTGCCAACTTTTAGCAGCATCTCTGAAAATAGCCTGTTCTCACGCGAAGATGACGAAACCCTCATATTCAGTGATGGTATTTTGGTGCGTTTCGGGTATTTGTTGGTGCTTTTTGCCTCTTCATAAACGAGAAATTTTGGTTAATACCCTTTTTTAAAAAGCGGGTATTTACAGTGCTTTTTAACAATTTCTCACAGTGCTTTTGGTGCTTTTTTGTAAAAAAAAAATTTTTAATTTTACAAACCTAAAATACTTTTAAGCGCTAATAGCAGCATATCTCTTTAATTAATTCTCTGCATAATATTTGATTGATAGTAGTACGCAATAAGCATTTGTTAAAGCTTACACAAATATTTAATCATCCTAGAACAATTGGATGAGGTTGACATTAGCGGTCAGTTGTTTTAGACAACGGGTAGCCAAGTCCCAATTTTTAGGATTCCGTACACCAAAGGTGAAAAAGGAACCCTATTGTTTTCGCTACGCTGTCCGTCTGTCCGTCACAGGGTATTTTCTCGAGAACCGTAAGAGCTACGGACCTGAAATTTGGACAGAGTGTGTAGACCCTTGGCCGCTACAACAACAAATACATGAGAGTTGCAAATTAAAGGGTGTGCCAAAACGAGCAACAAAAAATGTTAAAATCCCATGTAATATACATACATACAATTGTATGTACATATACATATACACTTGAAATTTGTAAAGTTACTGTATTTTTATACAGACTACAACAATTAACACTAAAATTTAAAAAATTTTAATTAGAGGGTGTACCATCAGTTAATGTAATTTTGACTATGTAATTTTGATAACTTGCTGTATCTTGGAAACCGTAAGAGCAAACTTCTTGAAATTTTCAAAAACGATAAAACAAAAAAATCTCAAAATTATAAAATCGCCAAACCGAAAAAAAATCGCCAAAATAAAAAAAATCGCCAAAACGAAAAAAAGCACCAAATTAAAAAAAATTTCTAAATCGAAAATATATCGCGGAAAACCGGAAAAATCGCCAAAATGAAAAAATCGTCAAAATGAAAAAAATCGCCGAAATGAAAAAATCGCCAAAATTAAAAAAATCGCCAAAATTAAAAAAATTGCCAAAATTAAAAAAAAATCGCCAAAATGAAAAAAATCGCTTAAATGAAAAAAATTGCCAAAATGAAAAAAATCGCCAAAATTAAAAAAAAATCGCCAAAATTAAAAAAATCGCCAAAACGAGAAAAAAGCGAAAAATAATAAAAAAAATTATTTCAGCTGAAAAAACGTAAAAACACTGTATTAAAAAAATGCTCAAAGCCAACGTACGGAACCCTTCGTGCGCGAGTCAAAGTCGCACTTTACTGAATTTATTTGGTATCGTATTGACGTGCTGTCAATGTTGAAAACTGGAATAAGGGTGAATATCGCAAAATAAAAACTTTTAAGTTAGTTAAGAAAAAAGTGTTGCTTTTAATGCATTTTGTATGTGTAAATGATTTTTCAGTAACATCTTTATCCTAATCTAGGCCTAAGCTTCACTTACCAAATGATTAACACCGATCATATAACTACTAACATTTTGAAAAATTAATATAATTAATATTAAATATTTTGAGGCAAAAACTTGAAATTATATAATGAGGTTTTACACTCCAAACTATCCTTTTTTAAATGGCTTAATTTATTAAAATTAAAAAAAAGTGTTGGTGCTTTTTTACCCTCTTTTTCGTATTTTTTTCCGCTTTTTACCCTTTTTGCAACAGCTTAATGTGCTTTTGCTTTTCTTAGAGATACCATCACTGCTCATATTAGTTTTAAACTCTAATTTATTGACATGTCGCGAAAGGTTGGATCTTTTTAAGGAAGCATTTACTTCGTCAGCACGTGTTCCTCGAGTCACAACTGGTAGAATTTGACGGAAATCTCCTGAGAACAGAATTCTATATCCACCCAGAGGTGAATTTTTGTTGCGCAAATCGCGCATTGTCCTATCCAGTGCTCCCACAGACGTCTTGTTTGACACGGTAGCTTCGTCCGAGACTATTAATGGGCAGTCACACATCAATTTTCCTGTATTGCTCTGCTTAGAAATACTACAGACGCTGTTATTGTCATCGGTGGCGATTTTCAGAGGGAGTTGAATGTACAGTGGACGGTTCGGCCTCCTTCCAAAAACGTAGAGGCAATGTCGGATAACGCAACTGTTAACGCAATTTTTCCGATAGATCTCACCTTTTTTTAAAGCTTAGCTGTGCAAAGGATGTAGGGGCTTTTACAATATGCAGTAGCATTCTATATGAAATCAACAATGTATTTAAGGTATTTAATTAGATAAGGATTAATGTACTGGTTAAAATCGCTTCGAAAATTAGCCATTATTTGTCGTAAAAAGTAAATGAGAAAATAGTTCTGGCAAAAAAACTGACTTCAATACTAAAAATCAATCCAAAATATTAAGAATAGAATTTTAAAAATCAGGTGGGGGGCTCAAAAGATCCCAACGAAATTTGTTATAACTTTAAGCAAAATTCTTTCAAACCAAAAAAGAATTTTGAAATCGATTCAAAAATAGCAGAGTTATGGAATAGGGGAGGAAATTTACCCTGTAGATTAAAAAATAAAATTATCGGACCTAACTGCAGTCAAACCCTTTCAAACAAAAAAAGAATTTCGAAAATCGGTTTAAAAATTACCGAGTTAGGCGTGTACGAACATTAAAAAAAATACACACGAATTGATAACCTCCTTCTTTATTGAAGTCGGTTAAAAATGTTATTGTGCGATATCCATAAGAGATAGACATATACCATAGCGGAGTTTTCTGTAGACCTTTTCAATGTGTACAATACTTAGCACATTATTTGGATAAATCTCGTAGGGTTCAGCCTGTGTTTGCAATTTAAGCGGAAAAAAATGTAATTATTTACGATATCACATTGGAAACCTCAAAAATAACAGTATTTCCCCCCTATTTAATGGATGTTATTGTACATATAAACCTTCCTCTTCAATCACTCTATCTATTAAAAAAATCCGCATCAAAACCCGTTGCGTAGTTTTAAAGATTTAAGCATACATGGGGATATAGGGACAGAAAAAGCGACTTTGTTTTATACTATGTAATGATTAATTTAAGACTAACAAATAACATAAAAATATCTTTCTCAATGAATATATGTACATATGTAGTTGTAAAAAGTTTTATTATCACTTAATATTTTATGAAATTTTTAGTTTGTGAAATGAAGTATTGTACAATGAAGTGTACAATAAAAACATTGCACACTTGACACAACTGTCTATTCAACTGTTGTAGAATGATTGTGTGTGTTTTTTGTTTCCTTGTTCTCTATTTTTGTTTCACACTCAATTACGATCACCACTAGAAACACTATTTGCTTTTGAAAAAAATACAATACTGTGCAAATTTTCATAGCTTGTGCTCCCCTCTAGTATGTACACATTTTAGTTCCAATAATCTTTTTCACATTATATTTTCCCAATAAATACTTTTAATTTGAATTAATTTAATTTAATATTGTAAAACTTAAATGCTAAAATTTCTTTATTATATTTTCTTTTGTTTGTTTTGATTATTTTGCTAAGCAATTTTCATAACAAACACACACTATTTGTCCCTTTTTAACAGTGATCAAATCAGATGATTTTAGCTTTTTGCATAAGTCAGTTTCTTCAACTCTGGTCTACTTTGTGTTTATAACTACTACTTCATTTGGAGTTTTGTTTTTTATGACTAGAAAATTTTGAGGTAGTATGTTAATAGCATCGAGGTAGTTTTAGAATAACATTTCAGCAGCAATTTAATAACATTTCAGCAGCGCAAAATAACATTGAGGTAGCGGCAAAAGTAGTCAAAAATCAAAATCATCAGTAAAACTAGAAACCACAAATGTGTATGTATGTGATCAGTGCTGCCACAACCAAAAAATTATTACATTACATTTTATCACATTTTTTGAAAAAGTTACCAAATGTGAAAAAATGACCACACTTGTAAATGCTTTTTTTTATTTAATAAAAGAATCATTAAAATTTATATTGTGTGTCATTGTAGTACAAGGCTTACTTGCAGTTTGTAGTTTAATAATAATTACAAAAGAACAAAACAAAACAGGAAATGTAATTAATTATTTTACATATTAAAAAAAGTTCCAAACAACCCTCTTGAGCTTTTTTCTCATTACTGAAATTTGGTGAAAATAGGTTTTTTTGAAAGAACACTCATATATAATATTAATTTAGAAAATAAAAACTTTAAATAAAACCATAATCAACATAACAAAATTATATGTAATTTCGACTATGTAATTTTGATAACTTGCTGTATCTTGGAAACCGTAAGAGCAAACTTGTTGAAATTTTCAAAAACGGTAAAACAAAAAAAACTCAAAATTATAAAATCGCCAAACCGAAAAAAAATCGCCAAAATCAAAAAAAAATCGCCAAAACAAAAAAAAAGCACCAAATTAAAAAAAATCTAAATCGAAAATAAATCGCGAAAAACCGGAAAAATCGCAAAAATGAAAAAATCGCCAAAATGAAAAAAACGCCAAAATGAAAAAATTGCCAAAATGAAAAAAAATCGCCAAAATGAAAAAAATCGCCGAAATAAAAAAAATCGCCAAAATAAAAAATCGCCAAAATGAAAAAAATCGCTAAAATTAAAAAAAAATCGCCAGAATTAAAAAAATCGCCAAAACGAGAAAAAAGCGAAAAATAATAAAAAAAAAATTATTTCAGCTGAAAATACGGAAAACACTATTAAAAAAATGCTCAAAGCTCAACGTACGGAACCCTTCGTGCGCGAGTCAAAGTCGCACTTTACTGAATTTATTTTATGTGATTGTCAATAATCATAAATAATAACCCAGCTAAAAAATATATGTATGGTCCATATATTTTTAATATATGAATGTATATAAATAGATATGAATTCATGTATGGAAATGTATAGGCTTATACATGCGAAAAGTATTATATATGAATTGATATATGGACGAATATATAAAATGTATCATAATATATGATCTCATATATGGAAATTGAATTATCAAGTTCTTCGTATATGGGTCCATATATGGAAATAAGATGTAATATGTATATGGAGCCACGTAACTATATTAAAATGTATGAATACATGACATCTCACATAAAACTGAATTAAAAAAAACTTGACTTTAATTAACTCATTTTTATAACTGGAAATGAATTAGAAAATACATACAGTATGCAAAGTTTATATACGTATACATATGTACGTCAACATTTATAAAAGAAAAACTGTTGTAACTAAAATACATATCTCTTAAAATTACGAATGAAATGTCTTTTAGTTCGTTTTTAATTATTTTATTCGAACTAATTTTTCATCAAATACAACTTAAAATACACATTCGAAAAAATAACCAATTCTAGTTAAGAGTAACGAAAAAGGCAACGCTGTTTCACACACGTATTCTTCGTTTGTATTTAGTTTGCTGAAAATTTTACTTTTTTACTACTTATGCTGCTCCCTAAATGTTATTTTATGCTGCTGCAATGTTATTAAATTGCTGCTGAAATGTTAATCTAGTGCTTCTTCAAAAACTAAGTTATCTGCTCCTTCTGTGACTACCAAAGTAGGTAGCAGTAAAAATTTAAAAAATAAAACTACTTTTAGTGCTACAAAAATTTGAAGGTAGCTAGAGCAGTAAAACATTATTTACTACGCTGCTCCAATTATTTTATTTTTTTACTATTACTACAACTACATCTATCAATATGTGCCGGTATCGGTAGTAATAGTAACTGAACGGCTACAAGTTTTTTTAAATTTTTTTGCTAGACTACTTCGTGTTTTTTCGTTGCTACAGCTACTTGGAGTGTAGTTCTTTAAACACTGGTTGGTACAAAATCCAAGAAGTCCTTTCCTTCCCTGACCTGAAATGATCAAACAGAATTGCGGCATAAAAACATTTTCCATACAAATTGATACAAAAAATCAGCACCAGAAAGCAGTCGATAGATAGAATCTATTTCATTTTGACAACGTTTTTTCTTATGCTCTCATATATGTATAAATACTCATTCTCTCAAGAATGCTACCATACTTTCAATAAATTTCATACACTTTGTGAACAAAACTACTAAGAAAAATAAGCACAAAAGAAAATAAAACTAAAATTATAGAGCATTTGAAGTTACTGCCGTAGATTTTATTATGGGCTTTATTAATTTGACAACGATTTTTCCTGAAGTTGCAGACATATTCTGTTTGATCACGAAGTCATCAAAAGATACGAAAAATGTATCGTTCGTATCCTAACCCTGCAGTCAGACTGGGACCAAGTGTCTCTATGTCACCACTCAATTTTCTAGTGTCAATTGTAGTAGTGAAATTGTCTTAAATATTTCTTCTATACGTCAGTACAAAAGAAAGAGAGAAAATAGATGTGGTGTATTTGTGGTGAAATTGTCAATTAATTTGTCAATATACATACATTTGTATGTATGTTTTTCCTTTTTTAATGTGTAGAAAATTGTACAACTGCGCAATAGATTATTGTTCTTTCTGCATTTTATCAAACCACTTCGTTGGAAATCGTACGCGATGCTTAAGTTAACCAAGTTTTTGGAAATTGTTTTGTAAGCACCAACTTTTTGTAAAAATTTAGAAAATATGAGTAAAAGAAATTATAAAAGGCAAATTAAGAAACAGACAATTTTATATAAAAATAGAAGTGCTGAAAGTGTTAACAATAAAAATGAAACAGTTTTTAGTGAGATTATGGAGGAAAGAGAAAATTGTGTTGAGGACTTTGATGTTCCGAAATTAACGTTGTGTGAGAAACTAAAAAAATGGTACCTTCAAACAGCTCCTTCTAGAAAATGCTTGGAAAAACTTTTATGCATATTAAAAGAGGAAGGGCTGGAGGTTCCACTCTCTGCAGAGACTTTGCTTGGCCAACAACGTAAAATTGTGCTGAGAAATGTGTTCCCTGGAAGCTACTGCCACATAGGGCTAGAAACTCGTTTGAGACAAATTGAACATATTGTGCAAAATTATGATGAATTGCAACTCGACATAAACATTGACGGAGTTCCACTCTTCAAAAGTTCGCGAGTTCAGCTATGGCCTATTCTTTGCAGAATCATCAATACAACAGAAAAATTGCAACCTTTTGCCGTAGGAATATTTATAGGCAATAAGAAACCTAATTGCGTCAAAGATTATTTAAAAGATTTTGTTGAAGAAGTGCTTTTGTTAAAAGATGGTTTTGTTTCAAACGGGAAAAATATTAGTTTAAAATTTCGTTGTTTAATATGTGACGCACCAGCTAAAGCTTTTATATGTGGTGTACCTGGACATACTTCAGCGGATGGCTGCACGAAATGCATACAAGTTGCCAAAAAAATTGATAATGTACTCACGTATAGTAGCTTTAGTGACACTAATATTTCCGATGCCGACTTTGCCTTGAGGAAATATCCGAAGCAGCATTCACAAATATTTAAAAAACAGAAAACACCTCTGGAGGAAATAGGGTTTGATATGGTATCACAAACTCCATTGGATAGCATGCACCTTGTGGACCTTGGAGTCATGAGAAAAATGCTGATTCGTATTGTAAAAAATAAAACAGAAAAAAAACATCGAAGAATAATATTTCAGCGATATCTTCTGGCCTGATTAAACTAAGAAAATGTTTTTCGAAGGAGTTTCCAAGGAAGCCTAGGTCATTGGATGATTTGCATAATTGGAAAGCTACTGAATTTCACCAATTCATAGCTTATACGGGCATAATTGTGCTTAATAATAACATACATGAAGACATTTTCTATGAATTTCTACTTTTGCACTGTGCTTATCGGCTGCTTTGTAGTCCACGTCACGTCGAAAGCAATATTGAGCAAGCGGATGAACTATTAAAATTATTCGTTGAGAATTTCTCAGTTGTGTTCGGGTCGAATAGCGTTTCTTTTAATGTTCATAATCTGCTTCATTTAGCTTCTTGCGCAAAAACATTTGGGCCCCTTATTTCGTTTGCGGCATATGAGTTTGAAAACAAACTTCAAATTTTAAAAAGACACGTTCGTAAGCCATCCTCGATCCTTCAACAAATTGTGAAACGGGAGGAGCACATATCAAACGTCGAAATAAAAAATGAAGTGATTAAGTACAAAAGTGGTTTAATTGTCGGAGTTTTTGTAAATGATTGTTTCATTTCTTGTAAAGAACCCAATAATATTTGTTGTATACGACCATATACTCCTATAAAAATTGAAAATATTATCAAAGAGGAAGAACTTTTTATTGAGGGACGTCGATTTTTAAATTTAGAAAGTTTCTATGAAGAACCCGTCAATTCTTGTGACCTGGGTATTTTTAAGACAAATTTAGCTTTAGGTGAAAGAGAGAAGTTTTCAATAAAAGACTTTCAGTTTAAATTTCTATGCTTCCCATTTGAATCCCATTTTTTAATAATACCTATTTTACACACCTGTGTTCCAGAAAAATGTCGACCGAAGCCAGTATTTCAAAAGGAAAATTAAAATATTTTTCACCTCAACGTAAGTTTTACAATAATTTTTAGTACTATGTATACAATTATAATCAGCACTGGTTTGTATTTATTTTTTTTCATTTAAGGCAATTCAAAATGCGCTTGCTGCCAAGAGGTCTCAGAGAGGCTTGTCGCTATTGAAAATAAACAAAACACTTTAATTGAAATTTTGGCTGAGCACAAAGTTTTGTTAAATACGTTGGTTTCCCAAAATGTAACCGTCGATAATCTAATGAAAATATTTCTTATTAACACTGTGGAAGAATTAAAAGAACTTGACACGCTTTTAAGCACGCATTCAGATCCATATGTAAGTATTTTCCTTTTAAACAAGCAATATTTAAAAATAATTCATTTAACAACTTTTTTAAGAAACGGCAAATAAAAATTTTAATCAGTGGCAATGTCGAACGAAACTTGCACCACGTATTCGGTCAAAACATCATTATGAATTTTAATGTTGACGGAATTTTCGGTAAAAGACGACTACGCGATTTCAACAATGTGTTTGCTGCGTTAATAGGTAAATATAATTCGTTAAATTAATACAAAAATTGTCAATGAAATTGTTTTTTCATAATTAGATGTAATATCAACATTTCACAATCTACCCGACAAAACTTTGAGGACAGCGTTTAAAAGACAAAAGAAGAAAATTTTTAAGCAAAATGGTCGCAACAAAATCAAAAGCAACACTGAGAATGAAGAAATAGAGTCGCTGCCTTCTGTTGCAGAAAATTTTTTTATTAATTAAAATTAATTTGAAAATTTGGTTTGTTTTTATGGTTAAGCAATTGTCTATATGCATTTCGTTCCTGCTTTTGGAATTCGTCAGTAGACTTCAACCCAAAACAATTTTGAGTTTAGCTAACAAACTTCGTATGTTTATGGTAAGACTCTAATAAGTTTGAAAGCGTAAAACAAAAATCTTTACAAAACAGCATCTATATTCGTTTCTGCATCTATTTTATTTTCCACCGCGTTTTTACAATTAGCTGCCACATTGGGCATCAATAAAAAAAGATACTTTTTTGTAAAGATTTTTGTTTTACGCTTTCAAACTTATTATATTTGTATATTGTGATTCTCAATATAGTATTAGTCTTACTATAAACATACGAAGTTTGTTATCTAAATTCAAAATTTATTTGAATTAAAAGCAGGAACAAAATGTATATAGACAATTGCTTAACCATAAAAACAAACCAAATTTTCAAATTAAATAAATAAACACTATGTCAAATAAATATACTTCGGTATTAAACATTTTCAAATTATTTAAATAACTAATAGTATATTGTATTTTAACGACATACATATAATTAACCAACACCAATACTTCGCAACTTCTTTGTGTATCTTCTTCAGGGTAAATAATGGTAGTTATTAGTTTTGTTGTTGAATTTGATAATTTTTGTTAATTGAAAATATTTTTTGTCAACAATGAAAAAACTTAAAGCTTTTTAAATACTTAAGACTATTTTTTATTTTACAGTACCTACATATATAAAAATAGTTAATTTTTCCACTGTTGACAAAAATATCTTTAATATACAAAAATGATCAATATCAACAACAAAACTAATAATTACAATTATTTGCCCTGAAGAACCTACATAATATACATAAATTTTTAAAGATTTTTCTATAAAAGTGACTTCGCACTTAATTAATTAAAACATAATCTAATATAATAAATAAAAACATGTGTCTGATATTCGAAAGGTTAAGCTATAGTTTAGTTTATACATACATATGTATAAAAGTATGGATTAAAAAAGGTTTAGCCAGCCTTGAAAAAATGTGTTTAAAAAATCTACAATAATATTTAACATTTTGTGCTGTGAAATATTTTATGTTGAAGTTTATATAAGTATTTAATAAGTCATGCTCTACACAAATCAGTTTTTCTTGAAGAAAGTCTTTTAAATTCTCTTTAAAAACTCTCCATTTATTTAAACACGGATAGTCTGTTTGTGAAATGTTTCTCTTGTTTTAATACATCGATTAAAATAACAAAAGGTAATTGAAATAACTTTCGGCATAAGCGATATTTAAACAATATTTAATAAAACAATTTATTTAAACGAAAAACTTACATATGTGTTTAAATGTTAGTTGATATTTAATTAGGAACCGGAAAAGCGAAAATATTGTACACTAAAGTACAATTATATACTAGTGACAATGTAGCTAGTATAACACCACAATTTTACTATTGAGTTCCTCTGCAGACAAGCACCAAAAGTGTACATTTAAATTATAGAAATGTACCAGTAAATTTCTGGTTGGAATATCTACACATGTTCCCATAAGAACTACCTATTCACTACCTAGTCAATTGATTTAGTGTTACTAGTAGATTTTCAATGACACGCACATGATAAATGTCTATAGCACGAAGCATTGTATGGGGAATAATTAGAGAGTAGTACTGGTGACAAAGTCAAAAGCGATTCAGTACATTTTCACCATCGACATTTACTTCAGGGAATGGAATCACTGATTGGTTGCTACTCGTTTGTGTGTGTGCTACCTAAGTACTTGTTTGTCTTTCGCTCTCACTTGAACATTCATAAAGCGAACATGTCAAATACCATGCGACAGCCAAACTTCACTAGTTACTTGCAGTACTAAGTGAAGTTTGCCAAAAAAAAAATGCATGCATAGCCACAGACACCGTTACCGTTGAGAAAAAAAAGTGGCACAAAAAGGTGATTTCTGAAGAAAAAGTGGCACAAAAAAGGGGATTTAAAAAAAAGTCGCAAGGTTTTCATAAAGGCATTTATTTTAAGCAAATTAACAAAAACATAACATAAAAATTAACAAAAACATAACAGAAAACAATAAGTTTATTTATAAAAGCGGTAAAATAATAAAATGAAATAATAATTAACATTAAAACTAAACAACAATTCTTTAGAATAGAATAGAATAGAATAGAATAGAATAGAATAGAATAGAATAGAATAGAATAGAATAGAATAGAATAGAATAGAATAGAATAGAATAGAAGCAAATTCATATACATATGTAAATATTTATGTAAATATTAAGTTCTTAGATAATTTAACGTATAGTTGACCTTTGGAATGTTTGGATTTTCATTTCGCACGGATGACCTCTAGCCGAAAGTATTGTTAAATTATAAAGTACTAGCGGCCCGCTCCGGCTTCGCACGGGTATAAAATATATAGCCTATGTTACTCAATGAACAAATTATTAAAATCGATCCAGTAGTCTTGATTTATTCATTACTGCCCGTGGCCCGCACGCGATAAATTTAGGGTAAAACAATTCTTCTTTCCCTAAACCATGAAGATTTCCTGCTATCTTTGGAATATCTAGATTTATACACTACATTTTTACTAATTTACTTTTTACGTTTTTACCTATTTATTTTATTTTTACTACAATTAACATATTACAACGTTAACAGCTTTCTTGTCATTAGACAATACAAACATGTTTTCTCTCTAGAGGTTACTCTTGAAAGAGCGACATACAGTTGGCCATGTGAAAAGCAGTCAACGCTAAAATCTGAGCCTGCAACGTTGAAGGTTTGACCCTGCGATTTATTATGGTCATTGCAAAAGATGTATTTACCGGAAAGTGTAAACGTTTAAATTGGAATTGGTAAATCCGATGGTATCAGAGCGATTCGGGGAATCAATACATCTTCTCCGGTAACACATCCTGTGAGTATTGTGCACTCTATTATGAAAGTTTTCAGTGATTTTACCAGCAAACGCGTGTCATTGCAAAGTTTATGTGGATTCAGGTTTCTTAATAAAATAACAGGGCAACCTACTTTCAACACCATTTTGTGAGAGGGAGTCCAGACGGGTTCAAAGAGTTTAGAAATTCTGTAGGAAAATGAACAGCTTCTTCGAAATCGAGAACAGTATTAACCGAGTAGTATATTTTCGACGGCGCATCAATCTTTGAACGAATCAATTTATTTACCTTATGTACTTGTTCGTTAGTTTTTGTCAGAATCTCTCATTCTTTAAACCAAGATATTGTCTTATAACTTATGTTATCAATTACTACGTTTATACGCAGGGCTTATTTGCAAATAAAACAGTAAATTGTTGCCATATTATTGTTTTTATTGCGACTTACTAATTCAGAAAACTATTCACGATTAACGCACTATTTGCAAATAAAATGCTTGAGGTTGCCACGCTTACAAATGTTTGATAACAAAAAACAATAAATGGATAAATATTGCAACAAAAAACATTGATAGAAGCAAATAATAACTATTAAAACAAATAATTATTTGATATTTTGTGCATTTACACTATTTTTTTCTCAACATAAGTAAGCTTTCTATAGAAGTGCTACCAAGTTTGTGTACTTTTGCTATGCCATATAAACAGTGAGTTAATTTATTTGCAAATAATTTTATTTGCAAATAGTGCGCGTATAAACGTAGTAAATGTCAAGTTAGACATTGTTGACTAACTCTTGGATGTTGTCTATCAAAACACAAAGGTTTTCTAGGTTAATCCTTCCCTCACTTTGTGTCAACTCTCCATTGCCAACTTTTAGCAGCATCTCTGAAAATAGCCTGTTCTCACGCGAAGATGACGAAACCCTCATATTCAGTGATGGTATTTTGGTGCGTTTCGGGTATTTGTTGGTGCTTTTTGCCTCTTCATAAACGAGAAATTTTGGTTAATACCCTTTTTTAAAAAGCGGGTATTTACAGTGCTTTTTAACAATTTCTCACAGTGCTTTTGGTGCTTTTTTGTAAAAAAAAAATTTTTAATTTTACAAACCTAAAATACTTTTAAGCGCTAATAGCAGCATATCTCTTTAATTAATTCTCTGCATAATATTTGATTGATAGTAGTACGCAATAAGCATTTGTTAAAGCTTACACAAATATTTAATCATCCTAGAACAATTGGATGAGGTTGACATTAGCGGTCAGTTGTTTTAGACAACGGGTAGCCAAGTCCCAATTTTTAGGATTCCGTACACCAAAGGTGAAAAAGGAACCCTATTGTTTTCGCTACGCTGTCCGTCTGTCCGTCCGTCCGTCTGTCCGTCACAGGGTATTTTCTCGAGAACCGTAAGAGCTACGGACCTGAAATTTGGACAGAGTGTGTAGACCCTTGGCCGCTACAACAACAAATACATGAGAGTTGCAAATTAAAGGGTGTGCCAAAACGAGCAACAAAAAATGTTAAAATCCCATGTAATATACATACATACAATTGTATGTACATATACATATACACTTGAAATTTGTAAAGTTACTGTATTTTTATACAGACTACAACAATTAACACTAAAATTTAAAAAATTTTAATTAGAGGGTGTACCATCAGTTAATGTAATTTTGACTATGTAATTTTGATAACTTGCTGTATCTTGGAAACCGTAAGAGCAAACTTCTTGAAATTTTCAAAAACGATAAAACAAAAAAATCTCAAAATTATAAAATCGCCAAACCGAAAAAAAATCGCCAAAATAAAAAAAAAATCGCCAAAACGAAAAAAAGCACCAAATTAAAAAAAATTTCTAAATCGAAAATATATCGCGGAAAACCGGAAAAATCGCCAAAATGAAAAAATCGTCAAAATGAAAAAAATCGCCGAAATGAAAAAATCGCCAAAATGAAAAAAATCGCCGAAATGAAAAAATCGCCAAAATTAAAAAAATCGCCAAAATTAAAAAAATTGCCAAAATTAAAAAAAAATCGCCAAAATGAAAAAAATCGCTTAAATGAAAAAAATTGCCAAAATGAAAAAAATCGCCAAAATTAAAAAAAAATCGCCAAAATTAAAAAAATCGCCAAAACGAGAAAAAAGCGAAAAATAATAAAAAAAATTATTTCAGCTGAAAAAACGTAAAAACACTGTATTAAAAAAATGCTCAAAGCCAACGTACGGAACCCTTCGTGCGCGAGTCAAAGTCGCACTTTACTGAATTTATTTGGTATCGTATTGACGTGCTGTCAATGTTGAAAACTGGAATAAGGGTGAATATCGCAAAATAAAAACTTTTAAGTTAGTTAAGAAAAAAGTGTTGCTTTTAATGCATTTTGTATGTGTAAATGATTTTTCAGTAACATCTTTATCCTAATCTAGGCCTAAGCTTCACTTACCAAATGATTAACACCGATCATATAACTACTAACATTTTGAAAAATTAATATAATTAATATTAAATATTTTGAGGCAAAAACTTGAAATTATATAATGAGGTTTTACACCCCAAACTATCCTTTTTTAAATGGCTTAATTTATTAAAATTAAAAAAAGTGTTGGTGCTTTTTTACCCTCTTTTTCGTATTTTTTTCCGCTTTTTACCCTTTTTGCAACAGCTTAATGTGCTTTTGCTTTTCTTAGAGATACCATCACTGCTCATATTAGTTTTAAACTCTAATTTATTGACATGTCGCGAAAGGTTGGATCTTTTTAAGGAAGCATTTACTTCGTCAGCACGTGTTCCTCGAGTCACAACTGGTAGAATTTGACGGAAATCTCCTGAGAACAGAATTCTATATCCACCCAGAGGTGAATTTTTGTTGCGCAAATCGCGCATTGTCCTATCCAGTGCTCCCACAGACGTCTTGTTTGACACGGTAGCTTCGTCCCAGACTATTAATAAGCAGTCACACATCAGTTTTCCTGTATTGCTCTGCTTAGAAATACTACAGACGCTGTTATTGTCATCGGTGGCGATTTTCAGAGGGAGTTGAATGTACAGTGGACGGTTCGGCCTCCTTCCAAAAACGTAGAGGCAATGTCGGATAACGCAACTGTTAACGCAATTTTTCCGATAGATCTCACCTTTTTTTAAAGCTTAGCTGTGCAAAGGATGTAGGGGCTTTTACAATATGCAGTAGCATTCTATATGAAATCAACAATGTATTTAAGGTATTTAATTAGATAAGGATTAATGTACTGGTTAAAATCGCTTCGAAAATTAGCCATTATTTGTCGTAAAAAGTAAATGAGAAAATAGTTCTGGCAAAAAAACTGACTTCAATACTAAGAATCAATCCAAAATATTAAGAATAGAATTTTAAAAATCAGGTGGGGGGCTCAAAAGATCCCAACGAAATTTGTTATAACTTTAAGCAAAATTCTTTCAAACCAAAAAAGAATTTTGAAATCGATTCAAAAATAGCAGAGTTATGGAATAGGGGAGGAAATTTACCCTGTAGATTAAAAAATAAAATTATCGGACCTAACTGCAGTCAAACCCTTTCAAACAAAAAAAGAATTTCGAAAATCGGTTTAAAAATTACCGAGTTAGGCGTGTACGAACATTAAAAAAAATACACACGAATTGATAACCTCCTTCTTTATTGAAGTCGGTTAAAAATGTTATTGTGCGATATCCATAAGAGATAGACATATACCATAGCGGAGTTTTCTGTAGACCTTTTCAATGTGTACAATACTTAGCACATTATTTGGATAAATCTCGTAGGGTTCAGCCTGTGTTTGCAATTTAAGCGGAAAAAAATGTAATTATTTACGATATCACATTGGAAACCTCAAAAATAACAGTATTTCCCCCCTATTTAATGGATGTTATTGTACATATAAACCTTCCTCTTCAATCACTCTATCTATTTAAAAAATCCGCATCAAAACCCGTTGCGTAGTTTTAAAGATTTAAGCATACATGGGGATATAGGGACAGAAAAAGCGACTTTGTTTTATACTATGTAATGATTTATTTATAGGATTTATTTTTTTGAAACTTCATTTCTATACTTATTTATTAGATCCTCGCCTGGAGTCCATCATACATCATCTAGCTTTGTGTAAAGTAAATTCAATGCTGAAAGCATGGATTCGCAGGTTTTTACCATTAATCTATTCGTTAATTTATTTTTCATTAACACCAACTTCGAAAATACACGTTCAGCGCAAGCACTGCTGTGTGGTAAAGTAAGTATATAGCCGACAAATTCATATAAGTTCTGATATAAGCGTTCGTTTATCTTATTTTTTAACTGACATACTCTGAACCAAAAAACTTCAACGTCCGTTATTTCAAAGAGGTATTTATATGAATCGTCCATAGCCTTACACTCTAATAATTTTAATTCATTTATGAATACCTCAGGTTTAATTATTATGTGACTATATGCAGACACGAGATCAAAATAATTTATTTCTTCAGTAGACTGTAACAAAATAGGATCTAAATACCTTAGCGTAGCCAGTCTTTTATTATTTATATCTATTCTGGATAATATTCCATCGCAGAGTTTTTGGTAAAAATTTAGTATATTGCTTTTAACAGAGGCAGTTTCTATTTCTGAGATCACTTCAGTTCTTATTGCTTCTTCAGCTTCGTTCCCAATGTATATTCTAGTAACATATTTGACGTTTATCACATTTCTATAGTCTATAGCTCCGAGATCAGTTAGCATTAAGTATTCTTTTTTAATAAAATTGGTGAAAATTCGGAGTAGAATCTCCTTTGTTAATGAGATAAGGTGTATAATTTGTGATGATGAAAAATTTCAACACTTCTACTTTCCAAAACAGTTGGTTTCATCGAAATCGGTTGACTAGTTCAAAAGTTGCGGACTTTTTACCACTTTTTAGGGTTCCGTACACCAAAGGTGAAATGGAACCCTATTGTTTTCGCTACGCTGTCCGTCTGTCCGTCACAGGGTATTTTCTCGAGAACCGTAAGAGCTACGGACCTGAAATTTGGGCACAGTGTGTAGACCCTTGGCCGCTACAACAACAAATACATGAGAGTTGGAAATTAAAGGGTGTGCCAAAACGAGCAACGAAAAATGTTAAAATCCCATGTAATATACATACAATTGTATGTATATGCACTTGAAATTTGTAAAGTTAGTGTATTTTTATACACACTACAACAATTAACACTAAAATTTAAAAAATTTTAATTAAAGGGTGTACCATCAGTTAATGTAATTTCGACTATGTAATTTTGATAACTTGCTGTATCTTGGAAACGGTAAGAGCAAACTTCTTTAAATTTTCAAAACCGGTAAAACAAAAAAATCTCCAAATTATAAAATCGCCAAACCGAAAAAAATCGCCAAAATAAAAAAAAAATCGCCAAAACGAAAAAAAGCACCAAATTAAAAAAAATTTCTAAATCGAAAATATATCGCAAAAAAACGGAAAAATCACCAAAATGAAAAAATCGCCAAAATCAAAAAAAAATCTCCAAAATGAAAAAATCGCCAAAATTAAAAAAATCGCCAAAATGAAAAAAATTGCCAAAATGAAAACAAAAATCGCAAAAATTAAAAAAATCGCCAAAATGAAAAAAATCGCCAAAAGTAAAAAAAAATCGCCAAAATTTAAAAAATCGCCAAAAAAATTATTTCAGCTGAAAAAACGTAAAAAACACTGTATTAAAAAAATGCTCAAAGCCCAACGTACGGAACCCTTCGTGCGCGAGTCAAAGTCGCACTTTACTGAATTTATTTTTAATTCACGCCACTGTGCAACTTATGTATATGTAGTATACAGATACATACATACATACATACATATTTGTTTTGTGATAAAATTTATAGTTTTTTGTTATAGTGCAATTTTTAGTTTGGTTTAGTTTGGTTTTCTTCAACTAAAGAATTTGTTTGAGTAAAGATATTCCTTAAATATGAAATATGTTTAACTGAAAAAATAATTATTTTTTGGTAATTTTTTTACCCAATTTTTTTTCATCTTCCAGCCCTGGAATAATTTAAATTTTTCTGGTTTTAATACGAACAATTTATTTCTTTCTAAGACATGGAATATATTTTATTACCAAAGAAATAACTAGCTTTATTTAATTAGTTTTATATCACAAAAAACTTAAATTTTCCCAACCCTGGAATCATCCTTATAAATTTTTTTGGGTCGTTATACCAATCTTGCTCTTTAAAAAATGTATAAGATATGTTAAGTGAATAAAGAAAAAATTAAATAAGGAAAATACTAGTTTTATTTAGTTACTTTAATATTCAATAAAGTCAGTAAAGTGCAACTTTAACTCTCGCACGAAGGGTTCCGTACGTTCAGTTTTCATTTTTATTTGTGTTTGCGATTTTTTTCGGCTTGGCGATTTTATAATTTTGGATTTTTTTAGTTTTACCGTTTTTGAAAATTTAAATTTCCAAGATACAACAAGTTGCTTAAATTACATAGTCAAAATTAGATTAGCTGATAGAACACCCTTTAATTTCGATTTTTTAAATTTTAGTGTTAATTGTTGTAGTCTGTATAAAAATACACTAACTTTACACATTTCAAGTGTATAAACAATTGTATGTATATTACATGGCATTTTAGCATTTTTAGTTGCTCGTTTTGAAACACCCTTTAATTTTTAATTCTCGTGAATTTGTTCTTGCAGCGACCAAATTTCCACACAGTCTGTCCAAATTCGTTCGTAGCTCTTACAGTTTAACAAAAAGAAAAAAATAGTTTGTCCTAGTTACTTTTATAAACAAAAAAATTAATTTTCCAACCCTGGAATCATCCTTTTAGATGTTTTCTAGATCCTTATACCAATCTAGTAGTTCTTAAAAAAAGAATATATATATAAAGTATGTTAAGTGAGCAAAGAATAAATTCAGTCAAGTGCGACTTTGACTCGCGCACGAAGGGTTCCGTACGTTGGCGGCTTTGAGCATTTTTTTAATACAGTGTTTTTACGTTTTTTCAGCTGAAATAATTTTTTTTTATTATTTTTCGCTTCTTTCTCGTTTTGGCGATTTTTTTAATTTTGGCGATTTTTTTTTAATTTTGGCGATTTTTTTCATTTTGGCGATTTTTTCATTTCGGCGATTTTTTTCATTTTGACGATTTTTTCATTTTGGCGATTTTTCCGGTTTTCCGCGATTTATTTTCGATTTAGAAATTTTTTTTAATTTGGTGCTTTTTTTTCGTTTTGGCGATTTTTTTTTATTTTGGCGATTTTTTTTCGGTTTGGCGATTTTATAATTTTGAGATTTTTTTGTTTTATCGTTTTTGAAAATTTCAAGAAGTTTGCTCTTACGGTTTCCAAGATACAGCCAGTTATCAAAATTACATAGTCAAAATTACATTAACTGATGGTACACCCTCTAATTGAAATTTTTTAAATTTTAGTGTTAATTGTTGTAGTCTGTATAAAAATACAGTAACTTTACAAATTTCAAGTGCATATACATACTGTATGTATATTACATGGGATTTTAACATTTTTTGTTGCTCGTTTTGGCACTCCCTTTAATTTCCAACTCTCATGTATTTGTTGTTGTAGCGGCCAAGGGTCTACACACTCTGTCCAAATTTCAGGTCCGTAGCTCTTACCGTTCTCGAGAAAATACCCTGTGACGGACATACGGACAGCGTAGCGAAAACAATAGGGTTCCTTTTTCACCTTTGGTGTACGGAACCCTAAAAAAGGAAATTAACAAAAATCGTTTTATTTAGTTACTTTAATATCCAGGAAAAAAGTTAGAAAATTTGTTTTTATTTTTATAATTTTCTACACCAAATTTTTCTTTACAAAACGCACAATATATATAATTTATAAAGAAAAAAATTAATTAGAACTAGTTGCTTTTATATATCACAAAAAATGTAAATTTCAAAACCATGGAATCGCCATTTATTATTTTTCTGATTTCTTACACCAATCTCTTTCTTTTAAGAATATAAGATACGTTTAATTTATAGAAAAAAAAGGAAAAATTAGTTTAGTATATTTCTTTTATATAACAAAAATATTTAAAGTTCTCCAACCCTGGAAACGTCTTTTTAATTATTTTTATATTTTTTTTTTAATTTGACATACCAATTTTATTCGTACGGAAGTGTAAAATAAGTTTATTTATTAAAATAATGAAAATTAATTTTAGTAAGTTACTTTTATATAACAAAAAAAATTTTAAGTTTTTCAACCCTGGAAACGTCTATTTAATTTTTTTCAATTTTGAAATACGAATTTTTTTCTTACAAAAGTATAAAATAAGTTTATTTATCAGGGACCGAAAATAACTGTTATTTTTGAATTTTTGATTAAAAAAAGCTTGAGGAAATGTCGGAGAATGAAACCAGGTATACCATTTTGCAAGTATTGGACCAAATTGTCAGAAAATACGATGCTTTTTAAAAATCTGACTTTTATTATTTCAAGCAAAAATAAAAGTTATTTTTTGACTTTTATTTTTTTGAGCAAAAATAACAGTTATTTTTGACTTTTATTTTTTCGAGCAGAAATAAAAGTTATTTTTTGACTTTTATTTTTTCGAGTAGAAATAAAAGTTATTTCTTGACTTTTATTTTTTTGAGCAGAAATAAAAGTTATTTTTGTGTTTTCAACCCCTTTGACAAAGAAATTATTATTTAATATTCCAAATATTCTTTTCTAAATAAGTAAATTTAACGATTCACTATGGCAAAAGCGCCAAAATTTATAATAAATATAATGAATTTATCACAAAATAACTTTTATTTCTGCTCAAAAAAATAAAAGTCAAAAAATAACTTTTATTTCTACTCGAAAAAATAAAAGTCAAAAAATAACTTTTATTTCTGCTCGAAAAAATAAAAGTCAAAAATAACTGTTATTTTTGCTCAAAAAAATAAAAGTCAAAAAATAACTTTTATTTCTGCTCGAAAAAATAAAAGTCAAAAATAACTGTTATTTTTGCTCAAAAAAATAAAAGTCAAAAAATAACTTTTATTTCTGCTCGAAAAAATAAAAGTCAAAAAATAACTTTTATTTTCTGACTTTTACGATAAAAGTTATAACAGTTACGGTCCCTGTTATTTATTAAAAACAAATAAAAATTTGCCGTAGTAAGTTACTTTTATATAAGAGAAAACTTAAAGTTTTCCAAGCCCGGAAATGTTTTTTTAATTTTTAAATTTTTTTTTAATTTGAAATATCAATTTTATCAGTACTGAAATATAAAATAAGTTTATTTAACAAAAAAAATAAACAAATTTGTGTTATCTTTATATGGCAAAATCAAGTTTAAGCTTTGCAGCTCTGAAACCGTCTGCTCGATTTCGCTGATTTTCAATACCAATCTATTTTGGACCATTTCTGATACACCATTCCAAGACCGAAGTCTCTAGGTTTTTTGGGAGCTTCGGAAAACTGATTTCACGTACACCAGACGGACGGACGGACATCGCTTATTCGTGTTCGCTATTCATAAGGACCCAGAATATACATATTTTATGGGTCGTATATGAATATTATGGAAATTACACATGGAATGAAAACCTATATATACCCTTTTCCAGAGAGCAGAATATACATATTTTATGGGTCGTATATGAATATTATGGAAATTACACATGGAATGACAAACCTATATATACCCTTTTCCATTTTTGGTTAAGGGTATAAAAATGCGTGTGTAGTGTAAAAAGTGGTACATGAATAGTAAAAAATTAGGACAGAAGAACTGAGAATCTGAGCGTTTGCAACATACACTACACACGATCACTGTATAGTTTTCAAACTTGAGCAAATATGTATTAAAATAGTTTTGATATTTACTAAGTTCACTACGTAAATAGTAAAACCACCCCAATACAATACACAAACGCACTGTACAGTGACAGACTTGTTCAGTGAACTTGTGTAGTGTATGGCTGACATTACATGATATCATTTTCTTTACAATATTTATTATATATGAAATAAAAATGTGATGTTGATAAATATTAAACGTAAAAAATGGATTTTCAAACTTTTTCCAAAATGTATCTTTTTGTGAAAAAATTTATCTTTTTAGAAACTAAAATATAACTTTCTCGAAATTTCACTGACAACACTGCAATCAATAGTTATTCTATCATTTTGTTGTTCTCAAAGAAATGTTTGTACATAGTTTTTTAGTATTGCTCGAGTAAGTGTTCACGCTTAAGCTTAAATTAGACGTGACATAGCCATAACGCCATAGCCATAACCAAACCAAAATTCAATTGATTTGTATGGTGAGAGTGAGAGTGAGAGAAACTCGCCATAACTCTCACCATAGAAACCAATTGAATTTTGGTTTGGTTATGGCTATGGCGCACGGATGGAAATCATGGTACAATTGTACGTTGGTACCGTGGTACTACCGCGAGTTGCTTAGTACAATTTAAAAATGCCAATGTTTCACTATATCGTCGGGTTGTTTCTGGTTTCCGGTACATTATTGCAAAATACATTATGTCTGCAGCAAACCAGAAGCCAACCGCTGATAACATTAATTTTGCCTATGTTGTCTTTAATTTTTTTGTATGTGTTTTATTTAGAATAACCGATCTCTAACAAGTCTAATCTACGAATGTACCCTTATGAATGTAATATTTATTATTTTTTATGTTATTTTTAATTTTTTATACTGAATTTTTATACACATTTTTGTTAAGTTTCTGTTGTTTATTGTTTACTTCTGAATTTTTACACATTTTTTAACGTTTCCGTAAATATTAAAAAAAATGGTGCCGTCATGATCCAAAAAGTACATTTGGTTTTCACAGTTGGTACAAAATCCAAGAAGTCATTTTCCTTCCCTGCTATGGCGTTATGGTTATGTCACGTCTAATTTAAGCTTTAGCTAGATAATATCAAAGAATATAAATCATATAGAATGCGCATCTCATACAAGCCAAAATTTTCTATGGCGGGTATTTTCAGTACTACCCGTCCAGCGTAAGCACTCTCATTTCTTTCTGCAGTGTATGCTGCGCTCGCATTGTTAAAGGTAGAGGTCCATAGCTCGCTTTTTGCGCGTTATGCTTTACACGCGTTTCATCCTCTTGTTTCATTCTATACTTTGTTCGCGTTGATTTACATGCACTGCTTTTCATGCGCCATTTTATTTTTGTTTTGATCAGCTGTGTGCGTTTGTTTATAAATACTTATAAAGAAAAAATGGAGAGTGAAATCAAGTTTTTAAAAGAATTTGTGGAGTTAGTCGAGTTTGTATATTTAATTTCATGTTAGATTCTATAAAATTGTCTATTAGTTATGTATGGAACGATTTAACTTAATAAATACATGAGTGAATAAAACAGTTTTGCATTAGTAATTATTGGTTACGCAAAATTAATTAAAATTAATTAATTTTAATCAATTTTGCCGTGGATAATTAATATTTATCGATAACGTAAGAAACAAAGTATTATTTAACGTCTTCAGCTTTCAAGAACAGCTGACTTTCTTTCATGGTGCTTGTAACGCGTACAAAAGTAGAAAGTATACCTACTTTTCGCTTTGAACGCGCCTACGCGTTCTGCGTTTTTTGCAATGTAACTTGTCACATACTATTGCATTGATTCTACTTTTTCGAAAGATGCATAGAAAGCGTATCGCGCATAAAGCGAGCTATGGACCTCTACCTTAAGAGCGAAAGCGTGTGTGTATTTATGTTTGATTTTTATTATTTTGCTTTTTTACAGTCTCGTAGACAGCGAATGCTATGCTCAACGTTTTCGTTTTGGTTACTTGTAACCAAAATTGGTTACTTTTTTTCCAATGTGTACTTGTGTACTCTTATCCATTTTGGTTACTTTTTTTAACACAAAATTAAAAATTTTTATATGGTATTTAAATTTGTATATCGTGATGCACTACCATATTTTTAAATGAATTTTGTATCTAAAAAACAAATGTGGATGTGGTTTCCAAATTTAGTACATGATAATGAAAAAGAAGAAATTGTATCCCACTAGCAATTGATCAGATTTTCCCAATCTAAATAAAATTGAAATATTTTGAGACAAAGTTTCCAAACATAAACATAAACACAAGAATTGATTGCCACACAGCTCATCGGCTTCTGAAAGGATATTTTCGTAGCTATCAAAACTAAATGTAGGAAGCTGGATTTAAGTACCAACTCGATATTGCTTATGTATATTTTAATATTTATAAAATTACATTTTATTTTTATTACAAAGAACTTATTTCTTTTGTTATAGTGTATTATTTGATAAATAATTATAACACATATCGAACCTTATTTTTGATTTAATCGTAAGTCCTACTTTACATGCAAGTCTTATTGCTAAGCTGATTAGTTTTTTAGGAGAGAGATTCCAGGGGAAAAGAAACGTTTCTGTTCCCCTTGTCTCTGTCTCCCACAAACTAATCAGCTTAGCAATAAGACTTGCATCATGTAAATTAGAACTAAGCGACAAAAACATTAGTTTTCAGGAGAAGATTATTTTTATAATATTCAAATTTGTTTTACATAATTAATTTTCGCTGACGATAAAATTTTACAGTGTTTCTTATGTGTATGTTTCTGACAGTGACACCATGGTTCTTTCTGTAACGGAGTAAAGAAAAACACGAAATATTGATGTTACACAAGCATTTCAGAAAATCTGCAAATTTCATTTTAGAATTTTTTCAATGAAAAATCAGCAAAATGCAGAGAAATCTGCAAAACTGGCAACAGTGACGACAAGCTGTAGCAAAAACACGAAGCTCTGTCGCTGTAGCGTACAGTGTGACCGTTTGATCGACTGAAGTGGCAAATTGCCACTTTTTCGATTCCCTTGCCCCCTTTTTGTCTCCCTTTTTCTAAAGTGAATTATATAATAATACATTAAAAATAAGAACTTTAATGTAGTTGTGTCGATTTCTTTAATGCTGCCCCTTTTTTATAAATCCTCCCCTATTTGGTGCCACTTTTTGAAAAATGTCATCGGTTACCCTGGAAGGGAATGCTCTCACTGCGTGTTTGCTTGCGCTTTATACTTTCCCCCCGCATCTGAAGCGTAAGCAAAAAATGTTTAATTTTTAGCTCAGATTTATCATTCTATATAATTTATATTCTTTGATAATACATATGTACTTCTTAAGTATAAATCCATTTGCGCAGGGGTTTGGTAAGTATATACATATGCAAAATATCGTAAACTTTCCTTAAAATGCAATCACAAATTACACACACAATGGCCTGTCACACACGAGACTAATTTTTATGCCGCACAATTTTTGTTCTTATAAGAACACACGAGACTAATTCATCCGGCATAAAAATGTATACGTATACATTAGGCTTATGCGTATTTTTTAAACACAAATGCTCACTGGGTTTTCATATGCGGGCTAAAACTCTAAGACAACTGCGTTTTTACTTTTTTGATATCTAAAAAAAAAAGTTCCGCACCAAATTCATTTTCTGCAGCAAAAATGTGGAATTTTTAATTCCAAAAAATTGCATATTTTTGTAATGACAAAATATTTTTTTTTTAATAAACCATCAATAAACCATAATTTTATAGATTTTGATCCGCTGATCACGACTCTGCTGTTTATTTTAAAATACATTAATCGAAAAATATGACGTATTCTAAAATACGATGAGTAGTTTTGAAGTTATTCGCTAATTCAGATGTTGCAAAAAGTTACTTTTTCTTCATTACAATACATTTATGCACATTCATACAGTTTGGTCCGCTGCACAGTGCGAAATATCTCGAGTTTAGCGGAACTTACATAATTATTTCTCAGTTCTCGTTGTACCTTCATAGTGAACAGACGTAATAGCGGAATTTTTCTTACATACAAACTAAACAAAAAAAAAAAATTATACAAAAAATATTCGTAGTACATATTAACTTTGATAAATAAGCCTTTTTTTGCTTTGCTAATATTTTTACATATTGAAATAACAAAAACAAAAAAAAACCGTAAACAAAAAAACATACAAACATACCCTTGAGGAATACTCTATATGAGTACCCCAAAGGAAAAAAATAGTGAAGTGAGATCTAACGGCAGAAATGCCTATTTTACTGTGAGTTTTGATGCTCATAATGATATCAATAAAAATAAAATATCTGATAATAGACTTGCTGTGAGTTCTGAAGCTCTTAATAAAAATCAAAAATCTGATAATAGACTTTTTCTAACGGCAAAACCACAGTTTCGTCAGCGATCAACTTCGCTTTGTCCAATGCCAACTAGTGAATCGTTGACAATATTGCCTAGTACTTCCACATTTAACTCAGCGATATCACCCGCCTCGGGCTCGGGGTCACCACTTAACCAAGTTGTCACTGAAAATAAGAGTAGCCCAAAACCCAAGGTCCAAGTCGGAATGGACAGATACATTACAATTTTAAAGCGCGGGCGAAGCCCAAATTCTACTAAAATTGCATCTGTTCCAAAGATGTCTAGGGATAACAGCGCATCATCAACTAATCGCCAAAACCGCTTTAAAATTCTTCAAGATGACAACGACAAACCCGAGGTATCCTCAAACAAAACATCCAAGCCGCCACCAATCTATTTGAGACAAAAAAATTCAAATGCCCTTATTAAAAAATTAATTTCGGACATTGGTGAGAATAAATTTCACATTGTTCCAATAAAACGTGGCAACATCGATGAAACTAAAATCCAAATTTATGACGAAAAAGATTTCCGCAAAATGGTTGCTGAATTTGAAAAAAGTAAAACAAGCTTCTACACATACCAGCTTAAGAGCGCTAAAGGCATGCAGATCGTATTGAAGGGCATAGATTCTTATGTTATCCCCGAAGAAATAAAAGATGCACTCGTCCTCCAGGGGTTCAAGGTAAAAAATGTATCCAATATAATAAATAGAGAAAAGATTCCCCAACCCCTATTTCGTGTTGAACTTGAGCCTAATGATATGAAATTGAAAAAAAATGAGACGCATCCAATTTATAATTTAAAATACCTCTTGTACCGAAAAATCACAGTTGAAGAGCCACATAAGCGTTCAGGTCCTGTACAGTGCCATAATTGCCAAGAATATGGCCATACAAAAACATACTGCAATTTACCCTCTGTTTGTGTTGTGTGCGGCGAATTACACGGCACCGCTAGCTGCAACAAACCAAAAGATCAAAGTGATAAAAAATGCAGTAATTGTGGACGTAATCACACCGCTAACTACAGAGGTTGTCCTGTGTACTCTTTTGTAAAGAAGACTATGGTGCAAAAACCTAAATTAGCTCCAGCTCAATCAGCAAACGCTTACTCTGCCACTTTTCTACAAATGAGCCAACCAGTTACTTTCCGTGTATCGTATGCAGATGCTACTAAGGCTAGTTCTATTCCGACACAAAATGTTTCACCGCAAAATAATTCAACAAATACAAACTCAAACTTTAATTTTAATCGCCTTGAAGCCACTATTGAAAATCTTGTGCAAACTATAAACAATTTTACAACAAATATGACTAGCATGATGCAAGAAATGTTGCGAATGCAGAATACTCTGCTTCAAGCAATACTTAATAAGCCATGAACACGTTAACAATATGTTTCTGGAACGCAAACGGCATTCGCCAACATAAAAATGAACTTGAGCACTTCCTCACGGAGAAAAATATTGATATAATGTTAGTATCTGAGACTCATTTGACTTCGAGAAGTCTTTTTAAAATTTATGGCTACACTATATATGATACAAAGGACCCTAGAGGAAGGGCTTGCGGTGGATCAGCAATTCTAATAAAGTCAAGACTCAAGCACTATGTTCTTGATAACATTTGTGAAGAATACCTACAAGCAACAAATATTGGCATTGAAAGTTTTTGTTCAAATTTCGTTATATCATCAATTTACTCCCCTCCCAGATTTTCAATCACTGAGAATCAATATGAGGATTTCTACAAATCTCTTGGACCTTGTTTTGTAGCAGCTGGAGACTACAATGCGAAACATACGTTCTGGGGTTCGCGCCTTGTTACACCCAGAGGTCGAGCATTGTTCAACACTATTTCAAAAATGGGCTTGGATGTCATTTCGAGTGGGGAGCCAACTTATTGGCCTACTGACATACAAAAAATTCCGGATGTTATAGATTTTGGAGTCATAAAAAATATCTCTAGGGATTTAATTCAAGTTCAAGCTTCTCTTGATCTCTCGTCCGATCACTCCCCGACGATCATTACAATTTGTAGCCTATTAAGACGTAACTTACCTGACCCATATGTGAAGATGATCAATCGTGTTAATTGGCTGGGGTTCAAAAAAAATCTCAGCAGTCATTGTACGGAAAACATTACGCTTAGAACACCCGATGATATTGAATCGAACATTGCCAATCTCAGCGAGAATATTAAACAGGCTGCTGAACATGTCACTATCTCCCATCCGCAGATTGGGTTTAACAAAATTTATTCTACAGGCATTGAACGTCTCGTACGTGAAAAAAGAAGGGCTAGACGGGAATGGCAATAGCACAGATCACCACAAAATAAAATCAGATTTAAAGAGTGCACTAAACGACTCGAAGAGTTGCTTGCATCTGAAAAAATTGCATCTCTTAAAAATTATCGGGAGGGTCTTGATGTTACACCGGCGTCTAATTACTCCTTGTGGCGCGCTGCCAGAAAGCTTAAAACACCCGTTGAGTATAAGCCACCTCTACGCACATCTACCGGAGGTTGGGCAAGAAGCGATACTGAAAAAGGTAAAATATTTGCTGAGCACTTAAAATCCGTTTTTACGCCAAATATATGTACTGGTGTTGCTGATTTGCCGAATATAGTCGCTCTACCCCCTCAACACATAAAGTTTAAGACGCGTGATTTACAAAAATTAATTGCCGAACTCAACCCGAAGAAAGCTCCGGGTATTGATGGAATTAGTAATCAGATGCTGATGAACTTGCCTCGTATTGCAATGAGAATCCTGTTATTCATATTTAATGCTATTTTATGACTGGAGTATTATCCACACAACTGGAAACTTGCGAAGGTTAAAATAATTCCAAAGCCGGGCAAAGATATAACAAAGGCTGAGTCATATAGGCCAATAAGTCTACTATCTACAATGTCAAAGTTTTTCGAAAAACTGCTCAAAACAAAATTGTCCCCAATTCTAATTAGTAGTGGGTGCATACCAGACCATGAATTTGGTTTTAGAAGTCAGCATAGCACCATTGAACGAACTCACAGATTGGTTCAATTTATAAGAAGAACTTTTGAGGAAAAAAAGTATTGTTCTGCGCTGTTTATAGACATTTCTCAGGCATTTGATAAAGTGTGGCATGAAGGCCGAATATTAAAATTAAAGACTTACTTACCAATAAACATTTTAAATCTTTTGGAAAGTTACATTATTTCCCGTAAGTTCACTGTTGCGGAAGGAGACTTTACAAGTAGGCCTGAAACAATTTCATCTGTTGTGTGCCACAGGGGAGTATACTGGGACCAGTTTTATATTTAATTTATACTTGTGATATGCCTGTGAGCAGTAGTATCCATACTTCCACATTTGCCGACGATACAGCCTGCCTTAGTATGCATGAAAACCCTGATGAGGCATCCCGCAAACTCCAGGAACACATTAGCCAGATGGAGCTTTGGTTAAACTTATGGAGAATCAAGGTAAATGAACAAAAGTGTGTTCAAGTAACATTTACTTTACGAAGAGATACTTGTTCCCCCATTCGGATTAACAATCAAGTTGTTTCTCAACATTCACATGTGAAATATCTTGGTATACACCTTGATCGACGACTTACATGGAAACACCACATTGACTCTAAGTTAACTCAAATGAAACTTAAATTAACTCAGGTACATTGGCTGATTGGTCGAAATTCAACACTTAGCCTAGACTGTAAACTTTTAATATACAAGTCGCTTTTAAAGCCAATATGGTGCTACGGAATTCAACTATGCGGCACTGCTTCAGCTTCAAATGTAGAGAAAATTCAACGCAGGCAAAACAAAATTTTACGCATGATAACATCGGCTCCATGGTACATCAAAAATTCAAATATACATCGTGATTTGAATATGCCTCTAGTGACTGAAGAAATTGCAAAATACGCAGGCAAATATCTAACAAAACTCCAATCACATCCTAATCCGCTTGCTCGTAATATTTTGAACTTTACTGGACACATTCGCCTAAAAAAGAGGGATACAAGGGCTCTTATTCACAGCACTCCAGATGGGACTTCCTGAAAATTCTTTTATTTTTTATATTTTTTCCTTTTGACTATCACTACTTATGTATTATATATAACTATTACTAACCTTATGTCCGACACTGGTCGGGCCTAATTATATTTTTATATTTAAGATTTGAATACTTATTGTTAGTTCATATATGAAGATACAATAAATAAAATATCATGTAATAAAAAAAAAACATAATTATTTAAACCAGTAAAACAGTTCTATTTGTTAGTTTTTTTAAATTTTCTATTTTTTATTAAAATTATTGTGCTTTATTTAAAATTTTTGAGTTTAGCAACAACATATGTATGTACTATGTACTATATAACAATATTTGAACATTTTGAATATATATTTAGAACTAGATTCACTGCTATCGTATGAAGACCCGTAATCATTACATGGGTCTGCAAATGTTTCTAACAACTCTAAAACTTCTGCAGTAACTTCATTATGCTAGCTTTTGGGTACTAAAGTCCTGCACAAGACTATTTATAAGATCTTTCAAGACATGCGACATTTTTTAAACTCTTTACTACAGCGAAATATTCTAAAACTAAAAAAAAATAAAAAATGGTCGAAAACTACTTAATGGATTTTAAAATAAACAGCAGATTCCTGATCGCCGGAATTCGGGTACTAGTAGATGGTTTATAAAAAAAAATTTTTGTCATTACGAACATTTGAAATTTTTTTGAAATTAAAAAATCCACATTTTTGCTGCAGAAAATGCATTTGGTGCGGATCTTTTTTTAAGATATCGAAAAACTGAAAACGCAGTTTGTCTTAGAATTTTTTCCTGCATATGAAAACCTAGTGAGCACTTCGCGTCTTGTAAATTTTTTATTTTCTGCACAAGACTAGTATATGTATATACATATCATTGTGTGTGTTAGTGATTTTTGTATGCTTTTGATATATGTTATTTTTTTAACTTATGTGTGTATTGGTTTTGTGCTGCTGATGAGGGGTTGAGCCTGGTTGAAAAATTATGCCAACCACAAAACCACTCTCTTTGCCTCTCTCACCAACAAACTGGTATGTTATGCCAGCACAATTGTACTCGTGTGTGAAAGGCCAATCAATAAAAAAGGTACGATATTTTCCATTTACACTTAAGGCCTCGTTAGCCGACTGTAGAAATCGTAGATGTAATGTAAATGTTTTAACGCTTATAGAATGCTTAAAAACGTGTCATTTGTTTTCGACACAAACAAAAAAAAACTTATTTGTCCACACATACATACATACATGCTAATTGCATGTATTTGATTTTAAATTGCGAGTTATTTGAAGTCAAGCGTAAAAGTTCATATATGTATAAATTTAGATTCATGAAATTCATTCATAAAAACATTATTATATATCCACTTTATCGTTTTATCATTTTCTTATTAATGTTCATACCTACTAATAATAATTAATTTTAATCACAAACAATATACATTTAAATATGTATATTTTTTAACAAGAACACATATATACTACTTTTTGTTTGCTGGGTGTTTATCAGTATAAAAAATTCAAGTAAACTGCGCAACAGCTGTTCGAAACATTGATGGGGACTTCAATATCTTCACATTATTTTTGATTGTGTGGAAAAAGTACGAAAATTATTTAAATGGTATCAAATCATTATTTTATACTTACAAACAATGTTATGACTTTGATATTTAGTGAAATTACAATTTTAGCTTCATATGTATACATACATATGAACGTATTATAATTATAAAAATATTTATATTTTTATTATCATTATAATTATTATGATTAAACGCACATATTATAATTTTTTTTGGTATTATTAAATAAAAATAGTTTTTTGTGCGCTTGTATGGATGTTTGTTCGCACAAATGTACTATATGTCTGTTACATATTCATACATATATGTATATTAACAAAAAAATAAACAAATACGATTGGCAGTCTGTGGTTAGACTTTATAAAGAAAAAAACTTTATTAGAAAACTAAATTTATTAAATATGTCATGTACGTATACAAATTTAGCAACTCAAAAGGTTATATTATCAAAAGAAACAAAAGTACCAAAATAGGGCTAAATTTCACGTAACGTCGTCATGAAATTCTATTTTCTGCAGGTTCAGACGTTACATTTACGTGACATTTCAGTCAGGTAAGCATTTGCATAGCTTTTCATGCAACAGATTCGATCAGCTGACACATTTACATTTACGTTTCTACATTTACAGTCGGGTAATTCCGCCTTTAAGCCTGATACTCTGTTCACAATTTCGTGCGAAATGCTGTCAAACTACATATAAAAGTATTTGGTATGAAATATTTGAGAAATAAATTCGCAAGAGTAGTACTCTGTTCTTGGTGTGAAAAACACGGAAAATCATGTCCTTCCATGCAAAATTAATCTGGCATCATTTTAGTTTAGCTGCGAAACAACATGAGCAGTACTTTTTTCGCACGGAATTTTAACAATGTTGTATACTTTCAAGCAATAAAAGCGAGAAATTTATTAAAAAAACCGCGAGTTGGGCTACGTTTAGCACATGTCAAATTTTTCACGCGAAATAACGAATGGCACTGAAAAATTTTCACAACTTCGAACAGAGCATGATACAATTATACTAGGTACATGCACGACTACAACAAAATTCCAACACCAAAAAATACATGTATTTTGTTGGTATAAACAAACGAAAAATTGTCAGAAACAAATGTCTTTTGTTTATAAAAATAGCAATTACAGGGTAACTAAAGTACAATTGCAGACGCGGCAATCATGCATGATTATAGTTATTCAGTGTTGCCAATCTGTGTGTAGTTAATAATACTCACATGTGTAGGCCATGGAATTAAATTCTTGTATAATCTACTTTGGGTTCTATTTTTATTTATTTTTCTTTTAATTTTAACCTACACAAAAGATGTGTAGCAGAGATCTGCAACAATACATAACACTCGCGAGTGCACTCGCTGTTTACTAATGATTTTTAGTCCCGAATACTTTTCAGCACTCGCTTTTATTGATTTGTTGTTTTATTGGCTCGTTATTCATACAGAGCGAGCTTCATGCATGAAAATATACACAATAACTTTTTAACTTGTACTTGTGTTGATTACAGAAAGAAGTAAGAGCGCAGAAAAAAGTAACAACAATAGCACATCCACTCAGAGCGAAGTTTCTTGTTTTTTCTATTTCCGTGTTAGGTAACTTCTTTGTATTCAACTAACACTACTTTGGTGTTACGATCAGCTTGTAACAGTACATTTACCCGAATATTCATTTAATATATATTTGTGTATTACTATTCAACATTCAATGCAGCCACGGCTGCCAGATTTGTTTTAGGTTTGACGATTTTAGCCGTTTTGATGATTTAGTTTAGTGCCTGCTTTAATATATATTTCAAGATTATTTATTTTAAGATCAAAGATCAAAACTTCTGTTATACTTCTCATAAATTTAAAGTTAAAAAAATTAAGGAAAAAAACAAAATTTATTTCAAATCGACTGTTTATTAAATAACAAATATGTTTTTAGGCAATATTTTATGGAAATATTTTTAAAAATGAATTTAAAAACAGCAAACTGTCCAATGACTTCGGCCCTAATCTGCTTCGCTTTTCAGTTAGAATATTACCCGCTAATGAAAAGACACGTTCCGATGCAGCGCTGCTTGCCGGTATTGAATGTACATGCTGAGCGAATTTGCATAAGCGAGGATAATATTTTTCATTTTTGCACCACCACTGCATTAAATCAAAGTCATCAGTCATATTTACTGCTTCTCTGCTATATTTTTCTACTTCATCATTTATAGATTCTTTCAATGCATTTGAAGATGTATTTATCCAGTTGGAAAAAAGAATTGATTGTCCTTGTTATTAGAAGATATTACTACTGTACTGTCTGAAGTATTTGGATTGCATAAAAAATTTTGACTGTTTGGCGAAGATATTTGTGTTTCTGGAACTCTGAGGTAAGAAGTAGTGGGTGAGTCATTACTTACGAATAAAGTTGATTGCGAAGTTGAGGCCGAAAGGCAATCACCAAAATGAGTAATTTGGGAAATACAAAACTCTTTTATATCACTGACATCATTGGGCTGTTTGTTTACAGCTGGTGGAAATAAAAAGAATGCTACTCGATGCCAAATTGATAAATTATGTACCCAAATTACATCAATATATTTAACTATTTTTTCTTTCAAAGCTGAAATAGCAGTAATATCATTTTCACTGGGGGCACACATACATTTAATTTTGTAAATTGAAGGTAAAACGAGATATAATGACGGAGAGCTGCAAACCTGAAGTTTTTTAAAAATTGTCTCGAAATCCTTGCAAAGTTCAACTAAGGCTGTCAAAGTTGATATATTTAATTGGAAAAGTCGTTTAAATTCTCCAGTTTCAATAAGAATTTTATTTATGTCATCCCAGTTATCAGTTATTGATTTAAGCATTGTGTAATTGGAGTTCCACCGTGTTGGGCATGGATTTTTTACAGAAGTTGACAACTTATGTTGCAAGCTTGCTTTTTTAAAATATTTAACAATTTTTTTACATGTTTGCAATGTTTCCGTTAGCTCGATTGTCTCCTCAAATGACTTATCTAACACGTTTGCTAACAAATGACTGCTACAGCTCAGGCGTGTCTTATTTTCCAACGCCTTTACAATATTCGCGCCGCGGTCAGTAACAAACTTCAAATTATTAATATTATCAACACCAAACTGATTAAACAAAGTTCTTAACTTAACCAAAATATTTTCAGCGGTTGACTTTTCAAAATCCATCGATTTAAGCCCCAGCGTAATATTGAACATTTCGAAGTTTTGTTGAAAGTGTAAGGTTGCTCCTAAAAAGTTTCTATTTACATAGCGATCAGACCACATATCAATCGTAACAGATGCTCCTCCACTTTTCACAATATCTTTAACTTTATCGCTAAAAGAATCTCTCTTTTCATCGGCTACTTTTTGCACCTTGCGAGAAATTGTTGTTGCGTCGGGTAACAAGTCAGTCATATCAACATTTGCTCCATAATGTGCGCCGATCTTGATGAAAAACTTTGCAAGCTTGACAAAGCCTGTTCCACTAACAGATGAAAAGGGACGACAATCTTCAATCATCCATTCTGCGCAGGCATCAATAGCTAGCTCACGGTCATTAGCTGTAACTGTTTTCAGTATTCGCGTGATTTTCAAATTTTGGCAGCACTTGTGGCGGACTAAGTTTGATGTTTGATTATTGAAATATTTAAGTACCGTACGACAAGTGCGACAATGGATCCAACCCTCCAGCAAGGTACCGTCTTCCTTTAGTATTTCGGCCAAAATGCTCCAAACGAAACTTTTTCCTTTATGTTTCGAAGAAAGAGTATATGTTCCGCTAACAATTTTTTGTGCAATCAATTAATTGTTTGTCGCCATGATACATAAATTGTCCTATCTGCTGTCAAGAATACTGATGAACTGAATGCAAGATATTAAAATGATTATCCTAAAGAAAAACACAATTCGCTACCGACATTTACCGTTATTAAAGAGCATGACAAATTCTGTACATCTTTGTCCTCACAGATTATAATTGTAAAATTTGTTGGCATAAATGTCATTGGCGTAGCTTTGTTTCTTGGGGGTGGGGGGGGCAAAATTATTTTTTCTGATTTTTAATTCGGTTACGGGTTTTACTAATATGTACTCAGATTAATACTTAAATAATGGATTGCTTTTAGTAACAGTGCCTTACAAATTTTTATTTAGCGTATTTGTTTACCACAATATTTGCAAACTTTTGTACAATTGTTCTGGTTTTACTGAAAGAAAAGTTTTCTTTTCTTGGCATCCATGGCCAAAATTTTATATATTTTTTTCTTACAGTAATCTTTTAGATATGTACAGCTTATAGCTATGTGAGTACTTATTATTGGATATTATTTAGGGTACCGAATGCTAAATAACAAAACTTATGTATTTTCGTATGTCATTTAACCAGAAACAAAATTTAAAACCATGTACAAAGCTAAAAAGTGTAAAAGCTTCCTCTGAAGTTCTATTTAATACATACATTTCGCAACGAATATTCAACTATAAATATGCATTAGATCAACTATCAAAAACATGTGCCTTTCTGGTGGGGCAATCCCCCCCAAAAAGGCGTAGGTACGCCCATGATAAATGTATAAATACATAAAAAGTAAATTCTATGTCTACTGCACACAATAAAATAACGGACTGCGCAGCGTTGCCATTGGTCAATATTTTTGTAAAAATATATAAATGTTCATTTACATTTCTGTGGCATTAAGGAAACGAGTACCATTAACTCCAAATTAGCTTATGTCGACTTAAGCACTTTTTCCTTTTTGCCACAGATTTATTGACGTATAAAAAATTGTGATTTTAACGTTACATAAAAATCTGCTAATTTTTACTGCCAGTTTATAGAAGCAATGTAAAAATTCCCGTGTGTCTATTTATATTGAAAACAAAAACAAAGCAATCAAATTTGTTTTTGTTTTCAATGTAAATAGACAGACGAGAATTTTCACATGGCTTCTATAAATTGGCAGTTAATATCATAAGCCGGTCGGATTCTTAATATGTTTTAATGAAAATGTTCTATGAAAAATTTTCTTATAATTCCTTTTAAATACATTTTATTTCATTATGAACTTAGCCCTACATATTTACTTAAATATACAATGATTGAATTTTTTTCCAAACTTTCTGGCAACGTTGCTATAAGTATTAATACGATTGAAGAATGCAGAGAGTAAATACTTATGTACTCTGAGAAATATAACTCTATTTAATAATGTAAGTGAGTGTGTTCAAAATTCTTACACAAACATTTCTTGTGTTGTTTATCAGATGTACGAATACCATTGTCGAATGTGGAAAAAAAATATTTGGGAAACAATACTAAACAGACAACGTGTATAAACTGTATTATGATTGATGTTGACACACAAATTCTTACGAGTATGGCGAGCAGATACAAAAACAATATGCTGTATTAGCTACACCGCAACTCGTTTTTAAGCGAGTATCTTAAATCATAAAAACAGGTACTCATTGCAGTTCTCTGATGTGTAGTGTAATTTTCTTCAATGTGTAATTGCAGACACAGCTTTGTGTAAATTCATTGGCAACACTATAAACCAGTGTACGAAAATAAACTGTACATTATTTAATGTATTATACAAAGGGTAAGATATGACAACTTTCTACTTTGTGTATGTTTACATGTACTCTACGCGATTAGAATCACAATGATTTTTCAACTCAAGTAAAATACTTTATAAAGCACTCTGCTGGACGGTCATAGCATGTAAATTAAAATTGTTGTGTACATCTATGTGCAAATAAATTATATTTTAGAGTTCTTTGCGAAAGTGTTAGTGCTTCATAAGCAAACCCTGTAAAGATATGTACATCCATTCATGCATGCATGTATGAATGGATGTTCATATAAAGATGTGAAATTTAAAAAAAAATTGGTTTTCGGTGGGAGGAAAGTAACTAAGAGAGAAAATTATTGAGAGTATAAGGCAACACATCATCGGTTGGTTTCTGGTTTGCTGCAAATAGAATGTATTTTGAATATACTGTGCCGCAAACCAATAGCCAACCGACGACAAAACATCAGTGTTGCCGAATTCTGCGATATTATCTATACATGGAACAAACCAATTTTTCCACAACTATATTTGAATAACAAAATATATATGTATGTAATTTTAATATAATTTTGCTTCGAATTATTCAGTGGAAAGAATATTATAGTTTACACTTTTGATAATCACGTTGCATACATAAATATTTTGACACATTTCGTGTTATATTAAAAAATTATATAAAAAGTATTTTGTTTGTCTTTATATATCACACACTAAATCATAAAGAGTCAGATGCTGAGTAGTTGCAAACAACTGTTGATACTGTACAAATGACGCAAGCATGTGACATAAAAACAAGCATAACGATATTTTATATTCTTCAAGAAGACTGTATTGCAAAAGAAATTGTTGAGGTCGTTATAGATTTCTTCAACTAACTGGTTTATAAAAAAGAAAAGGCACTTCTATAATTTTGAGTTGTGACTCTTTATGATTTAGTGTGCGATATATTAAATACATGTAAATCATAAATTAAATGTTTCGTTGAATTAGTAAAATCAAACACTTAAGTATGGAACTAAACGTGTGGCAAACCTTTAACTGATGGCATAAAATCTTCCACAGGCTCATCAAAATTTCATAAATGACACTTTATAAGATATGACATTTTAATGCCTTTCGATAGAGAAAGAGATTGCCCTAAATATTTGTTTTAATTAGAAACTCTACATGTCGAAAAAACTTGACGTATTAGGTTAATTTCTTAAACAATTTATAGAAAATGTTAACAGTATTTTGTCTCTCCTGTAAAATTTTATTGAAGTGAGTTAGCAGGTTTGCACTCTAAGACGACGATATCTTACGATAATCGTTTATTGTAACCATTATTTGAATTAATCAATTTTAAGGTTAAATATAACCTTTTTGTCATTTCTCCTATAATTGTTATGTCCCTGGTTATAACTTTTTATTTTTATTACTAAAATAATATTGCCCGCAAGATAGATCATTGGGAGAATTACGTCCAAATAAAGTTATATGTACATGTATGGAAGCATTTATGTATTTAAATAATTGTTTGTCTTATACGTATATGTAGATTGAATTTCAAAACTCGCTACATGCAAGGTTAAAAAACGTTTAGTCCTTATTTACACTAAGCAAGTCTTATTGCTAATCTGATTAGTTTGTCGGTGAGAGATACGAGGGGAACATATAAGTTTATTTTCCCCTCGTCTCTCTTTCCTAAAGAACTAATCAGCTTAGCAATAAGACTTGCTGAGTGTAAATTAGGACTTAATAAAGCAAGTCTGTCATTTACAGTTATGTATATTCGTTATTTTGTTGGATAGGCACATACATACATAGTAAATTTTTGCAAAAAAATATTTTACTTAAACCAGATACATATATGTATAGCAGCACTACTTAGCAACGGAAAGTACGACAACTACACAAAGCAAAAACAAGAGTTACACATTAGGCTGGTTATGGTGCAAGGGACGAGTTTTGTTCTGTTCCACGTAAGCAAGAAGTTTTTTTCTCACTAGACAATGCAAAAAAAGAGTTTTGGAACTCCCTCCAAAGTTTAATGTAATTTTCAGTAATCATTGAGCAATTTGCTTGTTATTTGTCAGAAGTTACTGCTATGGTGATTTATTTATGTACATGCAAGTAATGTACATACTTATGTACATATGTATTTAGGAATAGAGCGCCGTAAATAAAATTACAAAAAATTTTGTTTGCGTAATATCTAAAATTTGGATTAGTTTTATCCCTGTAAAATGAATTACTATTCCGGCAACACTGAATAGAATACGAGATTAAACCAACCCAAGAACATTGCAGACGGACGACGCCATGCACTCTTTATACTTATCTATTGATAATTTTAAGCCAGGATTGCCAACTCGTACAAATGTAATGTAAAACCGTTCTTCTTGTATTAAGTTTGGCAATAAAGTGTGGATAAAAATTTCTAAAATTTTTTAAACTGTTTACATATGTATGTACATATGTACGTAGAAAACAAAAGAATATTGTTTTTGTTGTATTTATCCTTTCTTGAATTTTAGCGGTAATTGCGGAATTTAATGTTATGGATTTGCAAATTGTCGCCAATGTATTCCAACGAGCTTTATTTTACTACATTTTATAGTTAGGAAGTAAAGAAAACTACTCGTAACCAATTTTGCCATTGAAAATTTCAAATTACACACACACAAATGCGATAAGCAAAGGTATTTTTAAGCAATTTGAAGTTAAAAATCAGGCAATATTATGGTTTCTGAAGTGTTTATTTCAAAATTAAATTTCATTTTTATTCGGCAGTCTTAGAAGTTAATAAATCACAATGTTATAATATTTTACTTAAAAGTATTGCAATATTTAACCTAATAATAAAATAAAAATAGCACAGACTTCAGTTAAAATTTACACGAAAATCTCTTTCATATAAATATTAAAATTCATTGAAATGCTTTTATTTAATTTGGTAAAAGTTTAATAAAAAAGTTAAAATGATATTTTTGCTTGTTTTGTTGACTAAACAATGCATTTTTTAGCTTATTTTATATATTAAAAGTTATATGTTTTACACAAATACATACATTTGTATATATACATACATATGTATATGTAAACATATGTAAATTAAAGCTAATCAATAAATAAAAATATTTTGTTACCCCTCTGAAACTAAAGATCGATATTTTTTAAAGAGGATTCCCAAAACAATTAAGGGATCTAGAGATAACCGTTCACATATGTATAGGACCGTGTCTAAAATAGGTAAATTTTTATATATTTTTTTTGGAATACTTACGTATTTTTTCGCAAGGCAAATAATTAAAAAAAGATACTTCATCTGATTGATTTTTCAAGCCGCGTTCAATGGTGCATTTAACTTTACTGTTCGTACCATCAGCAATATATTATTCCATTTAAACTACGATTTTTTAAGCATCGTTATATCCTGTGCTACTTACATATATTAATATAAATTCTATAATTTCTTGAACTATTACTTGACTCATTTGAGTAATTGTTAACTTATTGCTGTTAAAAGTTTTCCCAAAAAATTCCCTCAAGACCTTCCAACAGATATAAGTTAACAATGACTCAAGTAGTTTGGCGTTTTTTAATATTTTTTTATAACGATGTGCGCTAGGCTGTGTAAAATTTCATTTTTGCAAAATTACAAAAAAAAAGTTGTAATCCTAATATACATACATATTTCAATATTTGGAAGTTAAATGCATTGTTTTTTGTTGTAATAAAATACCTAAAACACTCTAAGGAACATATTTATATGTATATGTAAATATATACTATATACATACACACAAACATGGCTTTAAGGTATAGCTTTCAATTATTTATGTATTTAAAATAAACATTTTAAAAATTTTCGATGGAAAATAGTGGTTACAAATCCTTTTCGTTACCTGTTAAGAACACACACGCATTATTATAAAAAAGAAACCTTAAAACGTTGGAAAATCCCAGAGCCCATTGTAAATGCATAAAATTTAAGTACCCAATTACTCGTAAAATCAAAGAGTATAATGGTAAAGAAAACATTCGACTTACAATTTATATTGAAAAAACAAAAATAAATTTTCATATTTCATTGTTGTTTTCAATACAAATTGTAAGTCGAAAGTTTTATTTCGCAGTTCGGAAATAGGCCATATAGACAAAAAAGTAGGATTAATTCTTGTCTTCCCTTTTTTTTACGGAACTTAGCAGGAAAAGTGGGATAAAATCACCTTACTAAAGATTGGCAGTCCTGTAGTTAAAAAAAAATATGTATATATGAAGTGCACAGTGGGCAGTTAAAACCAAAAAATAAGTGTGAAATTGTACGGATAACTTAAGACTTTTCGTGTTTTTAATAAATACATACATACATACGCACATATTTTTGGAAATTGTTGCAATCAAAGATATGCCGTAGATTCTTAAAATTAGAGAATTTGTTTTCAAAAGGTAGATTTTGAAAATAATATAATATCAGAAAGTTGAAACTAATGACATTTTGGGGTTTCAAGTTCTTATTCAAAAGTAGAAATTGATAATATGCCTGAATTATATGTTCATAATTCGTATACCCGACACATGTAAGCAAACGATTTTAAACAATACAGTGTTTAATATCAGTTGTGGCTATCTTGGTAATATGTATACATACATATGTATGTATGTATGTATCTACTTAAAAGTATTAATAGCATTGACGATATGCTTCAAAATATTTATATAGGCAACGAGTTAGAAGATTTGCAGTATGAAGGTGTGTAGAATTCAGTCGGCTATTATTGTTATAAACTAAAAATATTTATTAATCATATGAGTGAAGGTGGATTAATAAGCAAACCGTAAAATTCATTAAAATTAAAAGTCTTATATATTTTTTTATATTTTTATATTTACATTTTTAAATGTTTTTAGCATTTTTTAGCATTCACAAATTTAGACAATAATTAAAAAAATTTAATTTTTCGCTTTCAAAATTTATGGAGAAAAATTATAATTTGTTCCACTGTGATGTTTACCCAGTTCTTTTGCTTGGTTCTTTTCCATATATTTTTCAGCCAATAGCAATGCATTATGCGTCAACAAGTACCGTAGCCTTTAATAGATGCATACATACATGTCTGTATCATACCTGATCAATGCTAGCCAGTGCTGTCAGATTGATTTTTAGCCACAGCGCTGACACATTTGTCGTTTATCGTCAATATTATACAACATTAAATATTAGCTACACATTTTTTATTTAAAACATAATTTTATATATTTTTAGGTTTTTAGAAAAATTTGGTTAATTTTCGGAAATATTCGTTGATTTTAGGGTACGAAATGCTTCGTAGATATGTAGTAGATGTGATATTTCTTTATTTTACGAAATATTTGTTGTCTGCAAACAAAATTTTGTATTTCAATTTTTTTTTCGTAAATTTAAGAAACACTATGTTAATAATACAAAAGAAATTAGTGGATCATGAAAAGCAAGTTTGTGTTATATGCGAAATTTTGTATAAAATTTAAATACGTGGAATATAAAAATCTTCAAAAAATTTATATATTCTTGGAAAATAGTTTATTAATCTTTAATTCCTAGATGTGAAGGTTGTAATAATTATGAAAATAAAAAGATAACTTAAGGGAAGTTGTTACAGCCTCTGCATTCCTCATACATCACATACATACACATACATACATGAATATTTTGCAATGAAAGTCACGAATCAAACTGGCAACACAATTGGGACGAATACGAAGTTTTCATTGCGAACGTTTGTCATGGAAAATAAAATATATTTGTTCATATTAAAATTAACACAACGCCTCCATAAAACGAAATTTGTAGAGCGTGACGAGCTCTGCGATAGATTTATTTCTATTTTGTACTCCGACGAACTATGAAATACAAATTTTCTCTCTCTCTGTCTTTGTAAATGCTTCAAACAACTTTATAAATTATAACAGCTGAATTCGTTGAGTAAATTCGTCGTTGTTGTGTTTCACAAGACGAATTTACGCAACAAACTCTGCGTGGACAAAATTCGTCGTTCGTACCAGTTGTGTTCCAAGCATGAACTAAAAACAAATTTTTTATTACAATAATTTTTTATACAATAATAGGAAAATAAATGGGGCATATAATAAAAAGTAAAACAAACCAACAGTTTTTATTATATGTTTAAATTGTTTTTTGTAAAATTCACGAAACTTGTGTAGGTTTAAGAATAATTTTGTACTGTAAACAAATGATAACAAAACAAAATTTATTTATTTCACGAAATTTCCAATTTAGTGAGAATGTTTTATTTCTTCCTAAATTCAATGAAATAAACGAAAAATGTGGTACTATATACGAAAATAATTGTAGGAAATCGTTTTTGTAACTTAACGACATTCGTAAATTTATGAAACTTGTTAAGGCCGTGATACACTATCATACAAAGTCGTGCGATCTACGAATAAATACAACCCTGATATGATGGAATTTATAAAATATTTCAAAAGACAATAACAATTCTTCACACAAGGGTTGTACTTTTTTTCGTAGATCGCACGACTTTGTATGATAGTGAGAAATGGCCTTTATCCTGCAAAGCTACAAATATTTTAGTAAAATTTAAAAATGTTTAGTTTATTGTACAAAAATTAAATTACGAAAAAGTGTTTCGTATTTTTAAGCATGGAATATTTTGGAGTGTATTTCATTTATAAAACAGACATACATACAAACATACTGGAGTATAAAACATACTAAAAATGAATTACATCAATATGAATCTTATTTTCAGTTATTTATATCCTTATCGTGATGCATAAGGCTATTGATGCATCATTATCCAAAATGCTAGTTCCAAATTAATAAAAGGAAGTTTTCCCCACTATGTTTTATAAAAACCACACTTTAGATATAGAAAACAAATCTCTTTTCATTAATTATTTTATGTTGTAGAAAACCTTCCTTGTGTAAAATTTGCCATGTTTTTAACATTAATCTACATTGTTTAAATTGCATATGTGTGTTTAGCTTAAATAATCGCAAATGAGTTGGAATATATAAATGAACAAAAGGCTCGTCAAAATTATTATTTTAAAACAAAGCTTTTGGCGATTTTAGAGACAAATCGTTACATCCGACAGCACTGGCGGTGGTCATACTCTCAATTTTCTATAATTGGGACAGTGCTATCAACTTTTAAATTTCGAAAAGCACTGCAACTATGAAAAGCACTTAATTTATATAAACAGATGTACTCAATGTAATTGGGCCTTATTTCGAGTGTCGTATTACGACTTCGGCTACGACGATTTTGTAGTAGACTAAAGAACATTGCAAGATTTTTTCTTTAATCTATTACGAAATCTTCGTAGTCGTAGTCGAAATACGATACTCGTTATCAGGCCCAATATGTTTAACTTTTATGAAACCCACTCATATATTAAAAAAATCAAATATTAAGGAACATGTATATAGCAAAGATAAAAGAGATCGAACATAACAAGGTTTCATTTCATAAAAATATCACAGTCCCTATTTGAAAAAAGAACTTATTTAACAAAAAAACTGATATAAAAAAATTATAAAAAATAGAAAAATGTCAATTACAATAAGTAAAAAATAAGTTTAAAGTACTAAAGAGGTATCGATATCATCGTTTCTCCGACAAAATCAGGTTTTTTTTCAGGAGAGCAAAAAAACTGTGTTATTTTGAAACCTGTAAATGTTTTTATATAAGTATTTCGTAAAATTAATCTTAAATAATTGTAGATTTGAGAGGTATAGCGGAAGTGCCTCAAAAACTACTTATAACTCATTTTATTGTTCAGCTTCAAGAGCATTTTATGTTGAATATTTTTTCATAAATATGTAGTATACTTTTGCTAACTTCTGAACCGACTAATATATCATTAAATGATTTGGTGTGTGAATGTATGACACATCAAGTTTTATAATAATGAAATAAACACTTTTTCTGTCAAAGATTTAGAGCCGGACATTTTAAATGCGTACTTTTGTTTAAAATGTGACTTATTTTATTAACAACTGACTTTAACATTCAAATATTCTATTCAAATTAATTTCGAATGTCACCATTTCGAGTAATTTGTGAAGCACCAAATAAACATTTACTCGTTTTTGAAAATTTCTCGTTTTGAAAACGATTCGGTTTACAGAACATACCCGATCACCTGAGCATAACATAGTTTTTTTTAAAGTTATATACATTACATTGCTATTTATATAAAAATCGTTATTATTTGTTATTTCATTGGTTTCACAACAAAAATTTTATCGTTTCAGACATTTGTTATATGAAAACGTTAAACGCGTGCAAAAATATTGTGGTAAACCTTAAAAAATTTATAGAGCTTAAAACCCGTTCTATTTCTACATGTTAATATGGATGTGACAGAACTTGTATGTCTTGACTAAATAGGTTTATATCAACTGAATCCATAAAGACTCAATGTTTCTCAATTGCATTAATTGAATCATATTCCATATATTGTCTATAACAGACCAAATTTCGCTATTCGACTCTATTTGAAATGCTGATGACATTATAATTATCTCTTGTTAGACAAAACACTACATTAATTAAATTAAATATTAAAGTCAGTCTAACAATACAAAAAACATCTTGAAATGCACAATTTAAATTTTTAAATGACAAGCATGCTCAAAACAAATTTGATTTGAAATTTTGAGTTTAGAGCTCTTAAGCAAAACAAATTGAAAACTAATTTAAAAAGCACTGAGCACTACAAGTATCTTCATATTTTTTCGCGTTTAAAATTTTAAAAGCTGACAACATTGCAAAGCGAGTATAATGAGTGATGCTCACAGCCTATCCATACTGCCGCGAAGCACATATACTAACAAAGAATAAGATAGTGTATGTGTGGACACAACAGCTCTTGATACATTTTACACTCAAAATATGCTGTTAGTAAATTCAAATTAAACATCATTTCAAACAATATTATTTTGATTTAAAAACCGCTCTACTAACCCTATGGTAGAAAGACACTTATGACGCCAGGAGAATTTCCAACACATTGGTTGCATTATCGGCTTAAAATTTTAATAGTATTTTTGTGTCAAAATCCAAATGTAGGCAGCACTTGTGTGTAAATACATGTGAAGATCTGCTCAAACAAAAAAGTCATTAAATAATAATAGATTCTCAGCTATGTTTATTATTTTGACATAACTACGTGGTATGTAGCTTCATAGTGACGTCAATATTACGCCCAAGCTACATGCGCACGTGTTTTTTTATTTGCCGATTACAACAGGCTTTTTTTCATGCGAACGGAATGATTTTCAATTTATTTTAATTTCAAATTTCAGTAAAAAAGATTTTTTTTCTTTTATTTTCAATAGCTAAAAACAACCTGCACATAATTAAAAGTATTGATTTTAAATCGTCTGTTTCAAAATATTTTTCTTCTAATTTGGGACACAAGTATTAATTTGTGTATTCTAAATTTCAACTTAAGCGTGTTTGCCATGTCTACCACTGTTTTTCTAAATAATTTATTATATTGAGTGCACAGAAAATCATCAATATATTGTGGTTTGCTTATTAAACAATAAACAAAAAATATTTTACATACAAATACCTTGGTAAAAATTTACCTACCTGTAAGATTTACTTTAATTTTAGTTAACAGAAACTTCTTGTATATTCAGTTATTGTCAAACTTTTTTGAGTGTAACCTACATGCATTAAATGTACATTAATAATAATGTCCTTAACATTACAAAACGTAGTGTTGACCATCATCATTTTGATGAGGTTAAATAATGATTCTCGTTGGGCACAAGTTAACTAAGATTGTAAGTACTTATAATTTTAATGTACTCGGTATACGTACATTATTAGCGCTTGTGCGTGTGAGGTTGTACCTTACAGAACATTAAAGTAAATTAAATAATGTTTATTTTCGAACACTGCTATAAACATTTTATTCACACACATACACTAACATTTTTGCAGCTTGTAAACAAAGTTTGCAATATATACAGTAACAGGCTGGGCTTGTGCATGTACCTGTTTCCGTGCGAAAAAAGTACTGCTCATGTTGTTTCGCAGCTAAACTAAAATGATGCCAGATTAATTTTGCATGGAAAGACATGATTTTCCGTGTTTTTCACACCAAGAACAGAGTACTACTCTTGCGAATTTATTTCGCAATTATTCATACCAAATACTTTTATATGTAGTTTGACAGCATTTCGCACGAAATTGTGAACAGAGTATCAGGCTTTACACAGTATCAAACGCCGAATACGGCCACTGTAATTTTGTGTACTGTTAGAACTTAGAAACCAGTAGTATTCATCAATAAGATGTTTGGTACAATAGACAAATGTTCCTATTTTTAGAAAATTTTTATATGTAAATATATACATACATACATACGTACATAAGTACATAACATAATTTTTTATTTTTTGTTATTATATTTTTTCTATATTTCAATTACTTTTTTAATTAAAAATTTTTAATTAGTTTTTCAATTGAACTTAAAAAAATAGTTCGATTAATATTTTAATTGAATCTTTAAAAATATTTCAGTTACATTTTAAATAAATCTTTAAAAAACGATCAATTTAATTTTTAATTAATGTAATATTTTTTTAATTGAAAAAATCCAAAAAACTTTCAATTAAAATGGATGAGTTAATACTACAATTTCCGTGATTGGTTGAAAACTAATTAATTTTTTAACTGAATCTTTGTTTTTTTTTAATTGAATCTTGTTTTTACTTTTTTCTGTGTACATATGTATGTACAATACACTGGGTCTTCACGTAGCAATTTCATTGCTGAGAACAAGCAATAACGTCGGCAGAATAGTTTTATTTTTTATATTATAGTAATTTTTCATCACAAATTTTACACATTTATAGGGCAGGGGACCGTTTCTCAAAACTACAAATTACAAATCTACAAATAAAATACACACAAAACAATAAAATTTGTAAAAGTGTTTTTGTTTTGTGTGTATTTTATTTGTAGATTTGTAGTTTTGAGAAACGGGTCCCATGTATTGCCTAAAATATATATTTCCAATGCAAAAATACGAAAAATGTATGTTTATTTCTTCTTATATTATGTTTTCGGATGATGTCCTTTTATATTTTTCTTGAATTTACTGTTTTGCAAAAATTAATGAAAAAATACAACAAAAGTGACAGCAGATTGCTTGGCAATAATTGCTTGAGCAATCAGCACATCAATCATTGCGCAATGGATTGACACGTAGGAAATTTCATGGACGCAATCAAATTTGACAATTGCCGCAATCCATATTGCTACGTGAAGAGCCAGTGTAGTATTATGTTCATTTTATAGAAAGCAATAACAAAATGTTATAGCATACAATGTATGTGCATTAGACCGTATCACAAAAAAAAAAGTTCTCCGTACACCAGCGAATATAAAGTATTATTCCAAGGAGATTTCAAAAAAAAATTTTATTTATTTTTTGCCGAACGTAGGGGTCGACTTTTTAGTTTTTTCGTTATATCTTCCATATTTACATACATACATATCTTATTTAATTATTACTTGAAAGGATTTGTGTGAACTTCTTGAGCTCTTCCAGACGGATCTTCCGGGCAACCCCAATCAAGTCGTGGAGCCCACTTTTCAACTGTTAATGCTGGCGATTTTCCTGGAAACTGTTCTTCAAATATACACCTGTAGTAGAAGGCTTCTTTCGTTTTTGGAGTATTTATTGAAAATCGTACGGATGCTTTGGCATATTCTGTATCGTTAATATGCTTAGAAGCAAAACGGGGCAATGTCTCAATTAAATCATAGCCAACGCCATCAGAAAATTGTTCTTTTTGGCGCCAAAGCACTTCAGCTGGAATGTAATTGATTTCAAAGGCTTTCCTTAAAATAAATTTTTCCATTCGATAACCAGGTGCATCGTCGTAGCAGTTCAGTTGACCAGGCATTTTGTCTTCCGGTCTAATAGACATTACAAAATCCACGAAGCTGGTATCAAGAAAAGGAACTCTTAGCTCTAAGCCCATCGACATTGTTACCTTGTTGGCGCGCAGAATATCGGAAACATGCAACTGATCGACTCGAGCTACCATCTCCTTATGGAACTCTTCGTAATTTGGAGCTTTGAAAAAGTACAAATACCCACCGAATATTTCATCCGCACCTTCTCCCGACAAAATCATTTTTATACCAGTGCTCTTAATATAACGAGCCAAATAGAACATGGGCAAACTGCAGCGCACCGTTGCAATGTCGTAGGATTCCAAATGATAGATCAAGTCACGGACGCCATCAAGGCATTCCTCAACAGTGAAGCAGACTTCAGTATGATCGCTGGAGATATAATCTGCTACCATGCGAGCGTATTTGAAGTCCGGCGATCCTTTCATCCCAACTGAAAATGTACGCAGTCTATAGTTCGGATCTCTTTCACGCATTATTTTTGTTGCAATCGATGCAATCAGGCTTGAGTCGACACCACCCGAAAGCAAAGCTCCGAAAGGCACATCACATTGCAAATGTGAACGAACTGCTGATTCTAGACTTTGCTGCAATATATGAACATTTGTTGGCTCAGAAGGAATTTTTTGTTGCCACGATCGGTTATAAAATCGCTGTGGGCTTAAATTTTCTCCCAAATTACCTTTTATATAGTGTCCTGGTGGAAAATTTTTTATTTTTCCACAAAACTCTACCATACACTTCATTTCTGATGAAATCCACATGTTGCCTTCCGTATCCTCTCCGATATAAAGTGGTATAATGCCATATGGATCACGTGCAATAAGCACTGTTTGGGTACTTTTGTCATACAAAACAAATGCAAACATTCCAGTAATTAGCTCAAACAGTCCTTCTCCGAAATCCTCATACAATTCAATAATAACATTACAATCACTTTTTGCCCGATAATTGGGACGTTTCTTTGCAATCGATTCGGCTAGTTCAAGATAATTATAAATTTCAGCATTAGCAATCAAAATAATATGTCCATTTTCGGAAAAAAAAGGCTGACGACCCATCTTTACACCAATAACAGCCAGACGTTCATGTACAAGAGCTACTCCATGCTCTGGAATAATTGTCACTCCCGTTTCATCGGGACCTCGATGCCGCTGTTTTCCACTTTGCCGATACGCAAGCTCACGGAATGTGTGCACACATCCGCGGCACACTTTAGGTAATATTGGTTGCCCGTTTTTAGAGAGTATCGCGAATATTCCACACATTTTAAGTACAAGGTTTTAATATTATTTCTTAATTTCCAATCTATAAAAGTTGAAGACTAACTGTGCTTTTGATGTTTTTGCATCGCCCTTTTATATTTGAGATAAACTAGATTTGTTGTTTATTTAATAATAAATTCATATTTACATTTTTATTGTTTCTGTTAACATGATTGGGAAATGTTATTATTGCTTTTACTACTGACGTTTTTCAGATTTGTGTTTTATCTGCTAGACTGAGAACGGTACTTCACATTGTTTTATGTTTTTAGAATATAAATTTTGTGAAAGTATTAAGTGATGATGATTAATTCTGCATTATTAAATTAAATATAGAATTTTTCGAGTTATGGCAGTTTTGAAATAAATGAGCGATATGTAAATATACATATGTATATTATGTATGTATATATGTATATGTACTTATCGCGCACTGTGCATATCATAAACAGTCACAGTTCAAAAGATTCCAGATATTCCGGAATATCCATATGTTATACAAAAAAAAAATGACTCATGCATGCATTAGGTCTAGATAGTAAGGCAGAAATTTAGAAAATTACTCTCCTAAATATGAAAAAGTAAATGAACGCTTTACTTTTAAAAACTTACAAGAAAATTTTATTCATATCAGAATCATGGATGGAAATCATGATAGAATTGTATTTTTATACTCCACCAAAAAAAATGGTAAAAGGATATACATATATAGGTTTGTCAATCCGTTTGTAGTTTCTATAATATCAATAAGCGACCCATAAAATATATATATTCTGGATCCTTATTCATAGGGAAGATATGAAGATGTCCGTCTGTACGTGAAATGGGGTTTCCGAAGCTCCCAGAAAAACTAGAGACTTCGTTCTTGGACTGGTGTGTCAGAATGTTTCCAAAATAGATTGGTATTGAAATTGAGCAAATCGAGCAGACGCTTGCAGACTTGGAAAGCTTAAACTTTATTTTGACATATAAAAGTAACTACCGAAAACAAATTTTTATTTATTTTTTAATAAATAAACTTATTTTACACTTCAGTACGACTAAAATTGGTATTTTAAATTAAAAAAATATAAAAAAATTAAAAAGACGTTTCCAGGGTTGGAAAACTTCAACTTTTTTTGTTATATAAAAGTAACTTACTAAAACTAATTTTTCCTTTTTTTCTATAAATTAAACATATCTTATATTCTTAAAAGAAAGAAATTAGTGTAAGAGATCAGAAAAATAAAAAGGATGATTCCAGGGTTGGGAAACTTACACTTTTTGTGTTTTGTAAAATTAACTATGTCTAAATAATTTTTTTCTTTTTCGTTATAAATTAGATATATTTTATGATTCTGAAAGAAAAGTTAGGCGTATAAAATTAGAAAAATGGAAAAAACAGCTCCAGAGATGGAAATGTCGAACCTTTTTTAATATTAAAGGAATTAAATGAAACTAAGTTTTTTCTAACTTCGTTTTTTGCTTTGTTCACTTAACATATTTTATGTATTTTTTAAAGAACTAGATTGGTATCAATAATCAGAAAAATCCAAAATTATGATTCCAGGGTTGGAAATCTTACACTTTTTGTGTTATGTAAAATTAAATACGTCTAAATAATTATTTTTTTCCTTTTTAAATTTAATATATGTTATGCTTCTGAAATTGGCTTAAAAAATTATAAAAATAAAACCAGGGCTCCAGAGATGGAAACATTGAACTGTTTTTGAAAATAGAGTATCTAAATAAAACTAAGTGTTTTCTTCTTTCCTTTTTGCTTTATTCACTTAAGATATTTTCTGAACTAGATTGGTATAAGGAATTAGAAAAATCCTAAATTATGATTCCAGGTGTGGAAAACTTACACTTTTTGTGTTATGTAAAATTGAATAGGTCTAAAAATGTTTTTCTTTTTCTTTATAAATTGAATATATTTTATGCTTCTGAAAGAAAAGTTTGGCGTATAAAATTAGAAAAATGAAAATTACAGCTCCAGAGATAGAAACTTTGATTTTTTTTTAAAGTAGCTAAATAAAATAAATTAGTTTTTTATTTCTTTGTTCACTTAACACACTATATTATTTTTTAAATCAGAAAAATCTAAAAGGTTGATTAGAGGGTTGGAAAATTTATTGTTTTTTTAGAAAAGTAACTAGGTCAAGTTAGTTTTTTCTTTTTGTTTACAAGTTTTATATAGACATAGCTCTAGGGATGAAAAACTTAAACTTTTTCTGGTATATATATTTCTTTGGTAATTAAATATATTCTAATATCTTAGAAAGAAAGAAATTAGTATTAAGAAACAGAAAACTCAGAAACATGATTCCAGGGTTGGAGATTGAAAAAAGTTTCGGTAAAAAAAACCAAAAATATTTTTTTTCCATTTTAACATACATATATCATGTTTTAGGAATATCATTACCCAAGATTTTTTATAAATTTTTTATGGATATCTAATTGAAGTATAAACGAAGGTTTGTGCTTATTTTGCTCTCTGCACAATAACTGTTAATTTTTAGTAAATGGAGATAAAAATAAAATTTATCGCTAAAGATAAATTAAAGGACATGTTCCGTTTCATGTTTCTGCTGAACAAATTTCAGAAAAATCCTGTAGGAATAAAACGTTTACATAATACCACGATGTATACCATTTGCAATAGGAACTTTAAATTAAAACACTGAGCAGTTTTGCAACATCAATGATTATTAAATACTGGAAAATATAAAAGAAGTTAGTTTACTTGGTATGGAGGTGCAATACTAAGAATATTTTAGAGTTATTAAATAGTAGCACGGTTTTTGAACATCTCGAGACCGAGTAAACAAGCCCCAATTTTTTGGTATTGTATTGACGTGACGTCGATGTTGACTGAAATAAGAGTGAATTTAAAATATATCTTAACCACAGAGTGTAGAGTAAAATATTCAACTATTGCTAATATCGAAAATAAAATAATTGAATCAAATTATATAATCGAAAAATACTGAAAGGTCACTTACTATTAATTGCTTTAGAGAAAAAAAAAAAAATATGTATGTATGTGTCTGTATACTATATACATATATATATGTATATGTACGTACGTTGGTAAAGAGTATATAAGATTCGGCATAACCGAATATAGCACTCTTACTTGTTTCTGTTGTATTTTGTTTGATAATATTTTAAATTGCAATTTTTCTGAGAAATTGACATTTAATGTGAAATTCTTTGCACAGTTTCATGTACTTTTACTATTTTTATGCATTTCTCATAGTTTTTTAAGTAATAATTTGTAAGCATTTTTTTGTCTCTCAATTTTTTTTCTCTCTTTTGATGCTCTCTTATTGCAAACTTTTTGAGTTAATGAACACTTTCCAGTAATAATTGTTACAACTTCGTTACAATTTTTAATAAATGAACAAACCTTTAGTTGTAGAAATTTTTTCTAAAAATCCTCGCATCTTAAAAATAAAATCTACACAATTAAAAAAAAATTATCATACAAGAATTATCTGCTTTAGTAAATAATTAAGATGCAATATTAGAAATGAAATAATATTTTCACCCCACTGCGTGAATCAAAGGAGCGTATTGTGTTTATCAACCTATGTATGTATGTATGTTTGGATATGTGTTGCTTTGCGGCACTATATAAACTGAACGCGAAAGCTAATTTTGATGATTGTTTCGTCAATCGACTTGTCTGAGTTTACATCTGGCATTTCATGTGTGCCATGAACCCAAAAAAGCGTAATACCGTGTTCAGACATACGCCTTAATTGAGCAATTAGGGATTTTTTTTTTAAATTAAGGCCTTAATTGACCACAATTTACCATACAATAAAGTCAATTAATAAATTGAGCAACTACTAGTTAATTGTATTTTTATATAAAAGATTATAATCTATAATAATTATTAATTTAATTAGAGTTTTTCTTTTCATGGACTTTTTCATTCTCCGGGAAAGAGGGAAAGATTTTTCGATTTCCCGGGAATTCCCGCCCAGTACAAAACAATACAAAATATTTTTAAATTGAATTTATTTCAACAAAAACAAAACGTGGTATCACTCTTCACAAACAGCGATGCCAATTTAGCGCCTTTCGCGCTAGTTTTAGCGCGTTTTAACTATGCCAAACGCGCTTTTTTCGTCTTAGCGCGTTTAATAAAAAAAGCGATAAATTAGCGCGTTTTGATTCAAGTCAAAAATATCATTTGAGTTCAATATCTTTTTACTTTTTTGTATAAATTTAACAAAACTTAACTTTTTGTTTAAATTCGTTAATGATTCAGATGTTGCAAATAAAATTCCCTTGACTGTGGTTAGAATTAAAAACGCATTTTAATATTGTAAATGGCAAATATTTTGAAATTTCACAGTTAAAAATATGTACTCGTACTCGTGACCCAAAAAATGTTTAAAACTTATTAAGCATCTATTCTTTTTGTATGTACTTCAAAAAGCATTTGAATCGCAACACTATTCGACAATTTATATAACTTGTTACAAAGTTTGACAAATAAAATTAAAATCAAATTAAGAATTTCGAATATTTGGAAGGCGAGACTGATTCTGTATTAAATGATTTTAGTTATTTAGGATATAATTTCGAAGAAGCAATATTGCATAATCTGAAAAAGAGTTACTAAAAATTTAATTGTACTCGTATTTACTAATACATACATCGACCTTTATTAAAATTTAATTTAGCGCGTAGGAAAATAGCGCGTTTTGACTATAAATTGTTGATAATGCTGTAACTTAGCGCGTTTTGAGAAGGGGTATAGCGCGTTTGGGTTATAAATAGTTGGCATCGCTGTTCACAAATATACCAACACACCTAGCTATTAATAATATACTTGACAAATGGGAACTTCTGAGAGAACAGACAACTATACCAAAGCCACGCTTTCTCAAGCACCTAAAATTCTGCTTAATTGACAATTATTTCACGAATAATGAAAAATTTTACCATCAAACGTATGGTATGCCAATGGGAAATCCATTATCCCCGGCGGTTGCAGATATAGTGTTGGATGCACTACTTGACAATGTAATAAACAAACTCAAGTTCATATCGAAGTATGTAGACGACCTACTTGCAGTTATTCATAAAGGGGACGAAACTATTATATTAGATACACTCAACGATTATCACAATAAATTACAGTTTACGATCGAAAAAGAATCGGAACATACGGCCCTGTTCCGTAAACCGAATCGATTTGAAATCGCTCGATTTTAGAAAACTAACTCCGATAATAGAAATATTTTTTCAGACTTTTTTAAATTTTTCTATTATATAGATTCTCAATTATCAAATCTGAAAGAAAATTATCGTGCATGATTTTCAACACGTCTGCAGTATAATTATTAATTTTTTGAAAACGAGAAATTTACTCGGATTCGGTTTACAGAACAGGGCCGATAAACTACCGTATTTGGACATGCTTATCATCAGGAATGAAAATAAAGTCATCACAGATTGGTATATGAAACCGACTGCATCAGGACAAATTATAAATTACAATTCAACGCAACCCATAAAAATGAAGATCAACGCTGCAAACAATTTGGTAAAGAAAGTAATTTACATAAGTGACAAAAAATTTAGAAATGCAAATATGAATAAAATAAGACGGATGCTCACTATGAACAGTTATCCAATTTACATCACAAACAGCAAAATCAACAGAATACTACTCGTAAGTAACAAACAATTTTTAAACAATGTCGATACAAGAGAAGAACAAAAAAATTTTTACAGTGTACCATTTATTCCAGACTAACAGAAACCAAAACATTAAAAAATATGATTAACAAAAACGTAACGATAGCACATACATCGAACACAACACTAAGCCATCTATATACAAGCAAAGAAACAAAAGTAGACAAATTATAAAAAGATAATGTGTATATGAGCTAGCATGTGTTGGCAACGAAAAGGAAAGATGTAATAAGGTTTATGTTGGAACAACAAAGAGAATGCTAGCTACACGATTACTGGAACATGAAACAGATATTAAGAAGGGAAAGGAGTCCACCGGCTTATCACAGCATATAAAAGAAAGCCAACACAGAGTAGATTTTAAGAGCGTAAAAATTTTAGATAAAGAAAAATCCGCAAATAAGAGATACACATTAGAGAGCTTAAGGATACAACAACGCTTATCGAAAACTCTAAACACAAAAGAAGACAAAGATCAGACAAAACTTCAGTATTCAGTTGCAATAAACCAAAAATAAAAGTTCGTTCTGTGATATAGTTTTAGTTCAATTCTGTGATTTAATTTAATTATTTTATTTATTTATTATACAAAAAATTTTTGTGCGTGTTGTCCAACTTTACACAGATTTTTTAATAACTAATAAATAAATAGTGATGTAAAATTATAATAGTAAGTTGAACTACATACATATGTGTTACATTGTAAACTTTTTTAAAAATTTTTAAAATTTACATATTAATGGGGGCAAAAACTTTCTTCAACAGAATTTAATAAAAATCATCTCCTGATGAAGTCGACAAACCATATCGACGAAACGTTGAGATAAAGATTAAATAAATAATTTGTTTTTTTTTTGCTGACCAAAAATAGCCTGAAGATAGATACATGTTTTGACAAACTAAATACTACTTTATAACTGGTCACAGATCCATTAAATAAAAACAAATTATAATTCATGAGATCGATTAAATAATAACGTTTTATACACACATTAGTCAAAAAATAATACCGTTTCCGTTCTTTATATAATAGTAATACATAGATACTAATATTATAAAAAAGAAATTATAAGAGTATTATTACAAAAAAATATTACAACATATCCCCCTTATAAAAAAATCATTGTTAAACTTAAAGTTGGTTTAACGAATTTTGTATGGCAAAACCAGTTTTAACGCATTCTTTAACTTTAACAATCGTTTTTGCATAAGGGCATATTTCTTTGGAAATAGGACTATTTACCACATAGAATCTGTAATTATTTGTAATTTTTTTTTATTTCCTTGCTCATTTCTGTTTTTTACTTTTATGAATTGTTGTAGAAATAAATTTTGAACGCCTCGTTCTGCTTTTTCCAAATAAAGGCATCTAAATCTCAGAACGCATGCGTGCCAGATGTAAACTCGGCCTTAGGTGTTGTAAAGCTTTAGTTATTGTGATATTGCCATCACCTTATTATTGCACCATCGCATACATAAAGTGAATAACGACACTCATCAAGGAATGTGTAAATACAAATTAAGTTACCATAACAAAATCAAAAATTCCCGCACAAATTTCCCGGGATTTCTTTCCCGGAAAATGTGCGGGATCCCGGGAAATCCCGTGTAAAAAACACTAATTTTAAGGATAAACAATTTTCAAAAACTAATTTTATTTGAATATAAATTATGGAACGTTATTATTTTTATAATAAATTTTTAATAATAATGAAAAGTTTTTATAATTATATAAAATTAAAAAATAAATAGATTCTAAGACTTATTTTTAAAATTATAACTAAAGTTTAAAACAAATAAATAGTATAATAGCCTACAATACTCTCCCTTCCGAAGAATTATTATTTATTTATGTTTAATAAATTAAATGTAACATTCTTTTTTATTTGGTACAAAACATTCATTGTTTGATTGCTCCATAAAAGCCGGCTTTAATCTGTCAATAGAATACGACCTAATATTACCTTCAACTTCAAGTTTAAAATATTTTTAATTTTTTTCAACGATCTTAAGCGGTCCTTCATATGGACATTGTAATGATCATTTCTGTTCTACTCTAATATATTTACAATGCGTTTTTAATTGTCCTATAAAATCTGTAGATGCGTCCTCTTTACTTGAAACGACCATATCTCCTAGTAGTCGTAAGCCCTGTCTATAAACCATTTCTACAGGTGTGCATTTTAAATCCTCTTTAAAAATGGATCTTAAGCCTAATAAAGCCATCGGAAGTATATCACACCAGTGTCTTGATCGATTATTTGCCAAAATTGTGGATTTTAATTGACGGTGAAATCGTTCGACCATACCATTTGCTTGAGGATGATATGATGAAGTATTTATCTTGTGACTTCCTAAAATTATGAATAGTTCTGTAAACAAATCTGACATAAATTGTGTTCCCTGGTCACTTGTAATTTTCAAAGGAACCCCAAATCTACTGACATAATTATTAACAAAGTTTTGCGCTACAGTAGTAGCTGAAATGTCTGCGAGTGGATAAGCTTCAGGCCATCTAGTAAATCTATGTATTACAGTTAAAATACACCTTTTCCCTCGAGAAGGAGGTAAAGGACCAACAATATCGATATGAATATGTTCAAACCTACCTTTTGGAATAACTATTTTCTGAACCTCTGATTTTGTGTGCCTGATTATTTTAGATTTCTGGCAGCTCACGCATTTTTTTGCCTATATGTTAATATCCTTAGCCATTTTTGGCCAGACATAACGAAAATAAATAATTTTTCTTGTTGCTCTTGTGCCAGGATGAGATATGGAATGTAATTTTTCGAAAACGATTTTTTTAATTCTTTCGGAACAAAAGGTCTTGGATTGTTTAATGAAACTTCACACCATAATTCCATATTAAAAGAAGGAATTTTAATTAACTTTAAATTAAGATAAACTATTTTATCCCTTAGTACGTTAATTAGTTCTGCATCTTCTTGTTGTTCCTTAAATAATACTTTAATATTCAGATCTGTGTTTGTTAATGAGTTCAAGTCAAAAGCTCTTGATAATGTATCGGCTACCAAATTTGTCTCTCCATGTATATAACAAATATCGCTGGTAAATTGTGAAATATATTCAAGATGTCTTATCTGCCTAGGGCTTCTATCCGTTTTGGAATTCAATGCGAATATCAATGGTTTGTGATCGGTATAAACAGTAAAACTTCTTCCTTCCAACATGTGTCGAAAATGTTTAACACTTAAATAAACAGCTAAAAGTTCTCTATCAAAAACGCTATATTTTGCCTCAGATGTAGTTAATTTCTTTGAAAAGAAAGCTAATGGTTCTTCTATTAAGTGGCGTATTTCTTGCAAAACAGCTCCTATAGCAACTGTCGATGCATCTACTGTTAACGTTAACCTAGCTTCTGGGTCAAAATGATTCAATAGAACGCGTTTCGCAAAATTTTCTTTAATTTCATTAAAAACATTTTCAGTTCTACTATCCCAATCTAAAATCTTTCTTTTTTTCTTTATGGAGTTCGTTAGCATCTCAGGGATATTACCTGTTAGTTTCGCTAAATTTGGAATATATCTATGGTAATAATTTACCATGCCAATAAATTTCTGCTTTTGTTTTACAGAATGAGGTTTTTCAAAATTACGTATGGCTAAGATTTTGTCTTCTGATGGTTTGATACCTTTTTCCGATTTATTTTGACTGAGAAAATCTATATTAGTACTCCAAATATGGGCATTTCCTGGGGTCACGAACGTACGTTCATACGCTTTTGATGTACAAAGAATATAGAAAATAAAACTTTTCCTATAATTTTTTTGCGATTTGATAGCATTTTGGTAGCTCTATGCTTAGAGCAAAAAATTGAATTTCATAAAGTTTAAGTTTTCATATTAATAGTTATAAACATGTGGTCACGAACGTACGCAAAATAGAAGTCAACTTTGGCTGACAGTAGTGAGATGTAAAAATCTGCGAATTGGAACGGAATAATGAAAAGTGCTTAATGTATTTTAAAAGTGTATTAATGTAGGTCTCTATCCAGTATTTACACAATAAAATACCTCTATTGGTTTCTGTTTAATTGGCTTAAGTACCGGTCGCGAACGTACGATTTTTCCATATGTTTTTTTATTATTTTCACCATGCATTTTCACATAAATAGCTAAAGATTTCCTCAACAAAAAACTTAATACTTAATTTATAGTGTGTACACTAGAAGTGTGCGCAAGCTATGAAAATGTGCACAGTATTGTATTTTTTTCAAAAGCAAATAGTGTTTGTAGTGGTGATCGTAATTGAGTGTGAAACAAAAATATAACAAGGAAACAAAAAACACACACAATCATTGTACAACAGTTGAATAGACAGTTGTGTCAAGTGTGCAATGTTTTTATTGTACACTTCATAGTGCACAATACTTCATTTCACAAACTAAAAATTTCATAAAATATTAAGTGATAATAAAACTTTTTACTACATATATTCATTGAGAAAGAAATTATTTTTATGTTATTTGTTAGTCTTAAATTAATAAATTATAAAACGAAGAGCCAATGTGACCATTTTTGCAGCTAAATTTAGCATATTTTTTTTTATTTAGCTGCAAAATTTTTGATTTAGCAGTTAGCATTTTCTATAGTATTTTTCAATAATATATATAGATTTTTCTAGCATTTTTTCGGTATATTAGTAATTTTCACGAGTAACCCATTTCATGATGTATTTGTAAGACGAGAAATGTTAATTATGCTTATAAATATATAAGTTGATGTAGGTACTAGAACTGTGATCAGCGTGACCATATTAGCTTATTTAAGTTAAATTTAGCTTATTGTTTTGGATTTAGCTTCAAAATTTTCATTTAGCTCTTAGCTTATTTTTTAGCTTTTTTTTAGAAACTCATTTAGCCTTTTTTTTAATCTAAATTGTTAAAGATATAAAATTTTTGTAAGAATTATAATTTGTTACGGTTAAAAATATAAATTTGGAAAATATTTTAGAAAATACATAATGTAAATTGCTTATTTGTAAGAGAAATTGCACATTTAAAAATAGAGGACATTGATTGCAATTTTGGAATTATGTACAATGGCAAAAGTTACATTAATATTACCCATAAGACTTTTTTGAGTTGAACGTTAGCAGCATGAATTTACTTAAAACAAAAATTAGAAATAACGGGTGTTTTTTTATAGGTATAGAACTTCGAATTGAAATAAAACACAAGAAAATCGTTTTAATGTCCATCAATTTGGCTTTATTGGAAGGATAATTTTATGCCATTAATGTTTAAATATGATTTCGGGCATGTGGCCGCCGCGGCTGGCTCGAATAAAGCCAATTTGGCTTTTTTAAAGCCAATTCGGCTGGCTCGAATAAAGCAAATTTGCACGATTTGCAAGCGTTTTTCTTTTGTTAACCTGTTCATGATGAAATGGCAAACCAAACTAAATATTAATCACTTGACAGCTGACAAAATGGCCGCCAGTTAAAAAAGTGATGCCAACTTAAAGTTCTATACCTCAATAAAAAACACCCTATATATTTACTGTAAATAGCACTACTTCACTAAAAAAGGTTTCGTATTTCAGTATAAATGCTGTTATATTATTGAAAGCTGGTTAATAGCCCATTCAGGCTGACACAAATTAAGTCATTTCAAGCTGAAATTACGAACGAAATGAAAAGTGTTTATACAATTGACATTTGAGTTGATTTCGCAAACATCTTATTCACTGCGGCATACATTGAAGTACTTTTTTCAGCTGAGTAAATTCTTTGTTACACTTATACAAATTTTTCTTTGAAAATTTTCATAAATATAATAATTTTCAACCTTCGTTTAATTTCATATTGAATTTAAAAATTTTATTGCTCATAATTGTTGTTTCTCATAGTTGTAAATTTACTCATGTATGAATGTACACGATGATTTGCCATTTAATTTAACTATATTCGACATTTCTTGCCCGAGATATGATTGGTGAAGTTAAAAAGGGTGGACAAATTAAAAAAATTAAAATATTGTTTATCTAATTTTTCTACCTTTTATATACATACATATGTTCAACAAAACTAATTTTTTAAGCTTTAGGTCAGTAAATTTTATATATTTTTAGTTTTGATCAGTATTTCGTTAATCTTTGGTTAACTTCTTCAGGATGATTCTTATTTTATTTGTTTTATAATTAGTTTTTGCCTTTTTTGTTTTCAATCACAAAAAAATGTTATTTATGACACACATTGTTATTTATAATTGTAAAAAACATTTGTTTGATTGAAAACAAAAAAGGCAAAAACTAATTATAAAACAAATAAAATAAGAATAATACTGAAGAAGTTAACCAAAGGTTAACGAAATACTGATCAAAACTAAAAATATATAAAAGTTACTGACCTAAAGCTTAAAAAATTAATTTTATTGAAAATTAAAATATTTCAAAAATTGTTCCACAAAAAAAATTTACCTTGATTTTCGAATTCAGAGGAACAAAATACATAATTAAAATCACCACGCATCAAATGTAAATTTTCGTTGTAAATTAGTATTATTTTATAAAAACTAATTTTTAAATTTTGCTTATCAACGAAATACATTTTCAAAAAAGCTTGTTTTCTAAAAACCAACAGCGAATTAATAATTTTGCTTTGCTTTTAATGATTTTTATTAGTGCATAATGCATTATGTAAAATGAAAAACTGAAAGTTAGTATTAGTGATGAAATTTAACAAGGTTTTAAAGAATTCCATCATACAATTTTATATAAACAATTTGCCCATAATGTTTATGTTATTATTATAGTAGAAATTTGTAACCGTCTATGGCCTGCATTGGCTAGGTTATTGGTAACAAATATACATATGAATAAATAAATAAATAATGTATTTTTAACTAACAATTACATCCTAGCGTGGTTTTTAATGTGAAATTGTATAGCAAAACTCGTTAAGACATTAAATTTTTACACTTATGTATGCTAATCTCATGGCAGGTTTTCAAGAATTTAAAGAAATTTTTGGTTCATTTAAAGGAAATACAATTTTGTAATGCAATAAAAGAATAAATAGCAAAAATAAGCACTTTAAAAGAAACAATGTAATTAAAAAGAAGTATGTATTAAATTTTACCATTAGGTTTCAGCTCTATAATTATTTTTTAAATTTTTTTTTAAATCAATTTAGGATCAACAATTTTTAGGATCTGGTCCCACTGCTTAGAACAGTAGCATGCGAACTAAAGCTTGAATTAGACGTGACATAGCCATAACGCCATAGCCATAACCAAACCAAAATTCAATTGATTTCTATGGTGAGAGTGAGAGTGAGAGAGACTCGCCATAGCTCTCATCATAGAAACCAATTGAATTTTGGTTTGGTTATGGCTATGGCGTTATGGCTATATCACGTCTAATTCAAGCTTAACACGCTCAAATAATCTACGACGCACATTTATTCTACGTTGTTTGTTTTTTCTTTTGCACATACACATAATTATGCACTTGCAAGGCGAATTCAGTATCAGGTGACCTTATCGCTACAACAATTTTACAACACAAAAAACAACACGTAGTTTGCTATGCTACAAAACCAATCTGTCAGAAGATTTCTAAGCAAATTTTGACGTTTTGGTTCAAAATGCTGAATTTGGTAGCAACAGCTGATAATCAGCTGGGCTGATAAGGTCACCTGATACTGAATTCGCCTTGTACACTTGTATCAAAGACTATAAATATATAAAGATGTTCTACGTCCATACATTGTACTGCCAGTGCTTAATTTGCTGGTGGATTTACTACTAAATCCATTTGTTTCAAAGAGAGTAATTTATTTTCTCAGACCACTTATTATTCTCATGTCTTCGCTATTCATCTGCATACACATGCATGTGTGTGTGCCTTTGCATGCGTAAGTATGAATGGATGTGTGTATTTAATTTAAAGCAAAGAAAAAATTTACACAAACAAAAAGAACTTGTGTTTTCGCACATATGCATAAGTGTATGGACATAAGCTACATAAAATTTAATGTTACCGATTGTCTATTTATAGGGCAAAAATATGTATTTTATTGTTGTACTTTTGCAAATACATGGATTCGCACCGAATATAAATTTACTTATTTAATTTAAATATAAGTCCAAACGAAAAACATTTTGCAAAATGCTCCTAAAGATAAATAGAGGGACAAATGCGCGTTGGGAAGAGCATGAGATAAGCTTTTCTCAAAGTATATTTTAAAGATCAACCTCCACATACTTGTTCTTAAGAAATATATTGAAATTGAACCTTCAGAGTCCTTCATCCTTTAGTGGATGGAGTAGCATTAAAAATTTGCAGCCAGGTAACAATTCATGTATATACAATGCGCTCACAGAAACTGTGAAAAAGATGCAACCTTTTGAAAAAGAATGCATTTTAATTTTTGATGAAGTATCTATAAGAAAAAAATTTACTTATAATAAATGTGCAGATGTTATAGATGGAGTTGTCGATTTAGGATATGAACGAGTGAATCAAATGGGGTCCCAAGTTTGCGTTTTTATGATAAGAGGAGTTGTAAAAAGTTGGAAGTTCGTTTTAAACTATTTTGTTACTTCCAGTTCAATAAAAGGTGATGTACTAAAAAAACTTGTGGAGTCAAACTTTGAAATTTTAAGAGAAATGGGACTAAATGTGCGTGGGCTTACGTGTGATCAAGGACCCAATAATAGAAAATGCTATGATATGCTAGGCGGATCTTGTGAAAAACCTTATTTTATTTATAAAAATGCAAAAATTTACCTGATGTACGACGTACCCCATATTTTCAAATCCATAAGAAATGCTTTCATCAAAGCCGATTTTAAAACACCGCATGGCGTAGCGCGATTCGACGTTGTTAGAGAAATATTCGAGTTGGAGTATGGAAAAGTAACCAAAATGACAAAATTAACAACGGTGCACATAAACCCAAATAATTTTCAGAACATGCGTGTTGGCCTAGCTGTCCAAACTTTTAGCAATTCATTTGCTGCTGCAATCCAATCTGTAAATGAAAATCGCCAGTTTACACGAAGTTCCGCAGCAATAGCCACTACAACGTGCTCTTTTATAAAAAAAACTCGATAGCTATTTTGATTGCTTAAACAGCATGTATTTTAACGATGCAAAGCCCCTGAAGCGTGGCCTGAAGCCGAAAAGCACAACTTGGCAATTACTCGAAGAGCTAATTACCTATATGAAACAGGTTGAATACGCAGGAAATAAAATATTTTCAATCGATGGCCTAATTCAAACTACGAGAGCTATTTTATCGTTATCGTCAGAATTGTTTGCGGAAAACTCAAATTTGATATGCATTTTAACGAGCCATTTTCATATATACGTGCCAAGGGCGGACACTGCAAAAATCCTTCGGTCTATGAATTAAATGTCGCAGTAGCTAAACTGCTATCTCTTAAAATAACGCAATTTAGTACCTCTTCAAATTGTGCAAACGACGATGCGATACTTTTACCTATTGAGTTCCAAACAATTTTAGAAGATACTCAAAGAAGTGAAAGTACGGCAGAAAGTAGTCGCACACCTGACGTTAATGTAATAAACATATTCGATGAAAATGAAGATTATTTTAATGAAGATGCAGATTGTTTTAACTCTAATAATGTTCCAATAGAGTTAACATCAAGCCGATATTTTGTTAGTTATATAGCTCAACGAATTACTTGCGCTAAATGTCGAGTGGATATAATTAAACCAGCACAAGTTTTGTCATATCCTTCAGAAATGTTTGTTCACGCTAAAAATTATGATAAAGAAACAGATTTTGGAAGTTTGTGTGCTCCATCAGACTTATTTTTTGCACTGTGTAAGATTCACATAAAAGTTTTCGAAAATGTTTTTACTAATTCTAAAGAAATAAAAAACGTAAAAAAAACTATTGTTGAGCAATGCGTAAATTGTACCAAAAATACAATATATTCCTTTTGGTTTGACGAGAGCTACGTATGCTTTAAGCACAGGATGCAGATGCTTAATTTATTAGTTCTTACACTGCTACGAAAACATTCGTCGTGGGAAACATATAAATTCAAATCAACAAGCACTGAAAAACTCAAAATGTTAAAGCAATAAATAAAACCTATTCTTTTGTAAACAAAAATAAATAATCATGGTTTGCAAACTTATGTAAGTAAGCTCACGTTTTATTTATTTTATACATATACATATGTATATATATACATAGACATATGTATATATATACATATATATATATATACATATATATATATATACATATATATATATATATATATATATATATATATATATATATATATATATGTATATATGTATATATATACCCAGTAAAAAAAATTGGAAGTCATTCTAAAGGAAGTACATTTTCATTGCTTCCAAAAAATCGATATTTTTAATTTGCCGATAGTTAGCAGAAAACCAAGAAGTTTATTTTAGTCATACAAAACTAACTAATTGTTAAAATAGGTAACTATTAGCAATTTTTCCTAGATGAAAATATTATCATAGAACACAAAAAAGGACATTTTTCTTAAAATCGCTTCCAATTCGGTGACCAGGCAGCGAAAAATAGAACTTCTTGCAATGACAACCCTATGTAAAAATCATTACATCGGATCGAAATTTGCACTACTTCCAGATCGCAAACTCTACATTTTCATGACTTTTTTGGAGTGTCTTTTTTTACTGGGTATAATTGAAATTTCTAAATAAAATAATTATAGTTCGGTGCGAATCAACTTATTTTTAATTTTACAACAATAAAACACGTATTTTTACCCTACAATAACACAATCGGTCGCATTTGATTTTCATGAAACTTCTTTTAGTTATTTCATATTTTTGCTCCTACTTGACTGCGCTTTAAACAAGAAATATAACACACACACAACTAAATTTCTCTATAAGCTTCAATTATGTGTGTGCATACATTGTATGCCATACAACATTACTACATACATATTTATATAAGTGTGCATGCTCAAAAATTTTGTGCTCTCTTTGTGGTTTCGTTCAAATAACAAACAATTTATTTTTCCCTTGTTACTTCCCCCACAGCATCTATAAACACAAAAAATTTTAGTTTTCATTTAATGTTCTACGTGGAACATCTTTATATATTTATAGTCTTTGCTTGTATGCTCATTTTACAATTGTCATTCGGTGTGCACTAGTGAAATATGCTTGTACACAACAATAACTGATGCCCTCGCTTGGCAGATACACATATGCTGTTGCATACTTTTGATAAAATTGTACACTCAAAATATTCCATGCTTAAACATACGAAATATTTTTTCTTAATTTAATTTTTGTGCAATAAACGAAAATTTTGTACATTTTACGAAAATATTTGTGGCTTGTGCAGGAAAAGAGATTTTTTAATTTTACGATTTCGTTAAGTTACAAAAATTATTTCGTACAATTATTTCGTACAAACATTTTTATATAATTGGAAATTTCGTAGAATAAACAAATTTTGTTTTCTTATCATTTTGTTTGCAGTACAAAATTATTCTTAAATTTACAAAAGTTTCGTAAATTTAACATATTTTTTTTTTAAACTGCTGTTTTGTTTTATTTTTTAATGTTTTGCCCATTTGTTTTCTTGTCATTGTATACAAATATAAAAAAATTTTAAACAAATTTCGATTAAAATAAAAATTGTTGTAATAAAAAATTACTTTTTGTCTTACGCTGCAGCCACACGTTCAATAAATAGCTTTCAATTTCATCACATATACTGTTTGTCAAAATTCCTTTAAATTGATAGCTGTTGCACAAATTGATAGTCAATTTAATTTTTTAAATGCCACCGACGAAGAAACAACTTAAATTTGTAGCTTCAATCAATGTGTGCTGTGACCAGCCGCTCAAATTGAAAATTTAATTGCCATTTAAATGGATAGGTGAAATTGATAGCAATCTAGTTTTCAATTTAAAAAATTTGAGTATGTAAGCAAAAAAAGTATGAGTGTATTGAAAATTGAATGGAATTGAAAGGCAAAAATTTAACGTGTGGCCCCCAAGTTACGATAGGAACACAACTGGGAAGAACGATAAATCTCGTCCACGGAACACCAACAACGAATAAGGAACAGATTTTATAAGTGATAGTTGGTTGTTGTTTGTGCAAAGAGAAAATTCATCTAAATAAATCTATCGCAGAGTTCGTCAAGCAGGACGAATTTCGTTTGACAGGGGTGTTGTGATAATCTTCATATGAACAAATTACTTTTATTTTCTATGTCGAAAGTCCGCAACGAAAAATTCGTTGTTCGTCCCAGTTGTGTTCCCAGTTTGATTCGTGAGTTTCAGTGCAAAATATGTACGTATGTATGAGGAATACACAGGCTGTTACAATTCCCCTCAAATTATATTTTCATTTTCATAATTATTGCAACCTTTAATTCCAAGAATTACAGATTATTCTACAAAATTATCTTTCAAATGTAAAATATATTTTTTTGCAGATTTTTATATTCTAAAGATTTTAATTTTACATAAAATTTCGTATATAACACAAAATTGATTTTCATTATTCACGAATTAATTTTGTAATATAAACATTGTGTTTCGTAAATTTACGAAACAAAACCTGTAAATATACAAAATTTTGTTATTTGCAGACAAAAGGTATTTCGTAAAATAAACAAATATTATTTCCACTATTTACGAAGCATTTCGTATCGTAAAAACAACGAATATTTTCGTAAAATTAACCACATTTTTCGTTTATTTTACCTATGAAATATTTTGAGGTTAGTAACACTTATAAAAAGAAATATACTATTTTTAACCCCCGACCAAAAAAGGGGTGTTATAAGTTTGTATTGTGTGTGTGTCCTTGTATCTCTCTGAGTCCACGTACAGACCAAATGGTTGGACCGATTTTGATTTAGTTTTTTCTGTTTGAAAGGTGATTTGATCGAAAGGGTTCTTACCTATGTTTTAAGACAATCGGTATAGCCGCTTAGAATATAATACATCTTCTCGAGATATATTCGTATTTTTTTTATATTTATGAAATGAAATTTTAACAAAATTTATGATATTTTTGTTTTTATTGAATATACCGTTAGAACTGTGCTTAACAGTGTTGCCAGTGTAGGGGGTTTGTTCCCAAATTGGGGATTTTTTAGCGAATGGGGATAAAAATTTCGTATTGGCGATCTGTGAATTTTTTGGGGATGATAAGCAAATTTTAGGGGATTTTTGGGGTTTTGTTTTTATAACTGGTGGTAACAAGAAAAATTTTTGAACTAAGAAATATGCGTCTGGCAAGTCCGAAAATATGTGTTGCTATTCATAGTGAATGGTTCCTAATAAAGAAGTATCAAGGCAGATTAACCAATAATTAACACTACCAAAACAAAAATACGTAACAAAATGTAATACGATTTGTTGGAAGCACTTCTTAGAATAAACACACACTTTGAAAACAATTCAATTTGTTGTGACAATTTTAATCCTTCTGCTGAAATGGTAAAAGAAAGCTTTTTAATACAAGTACTATGTACAACAAAGTTTGAGGCTGATGAATCAGAAGACTTCGAATCTAAAGTTTTGGAAATGGTTAAAAAAAAATTATACTTATGTATACTAAACTATGTGTATTTTTTTTTTAAAAGTTTTATAAGTACAAATTAAATTAATATGAATGTAAGTATAGCTATCCATATAAATTCATTTTATTGAATAAATCTGTTATTTTTGTCATTATTTTTTAAATAAAATTGAAAAATTTAATTTTTTTCACAAAAGAAAAAATTTGAACCAAAAAACTCAATTTAGGGATTTTTGGGGATGAAAAATCAAAAATTGGGGATAAGCTCTATAATAAAAACTGGCAACACTGGTGCTTAATTTTAAGTCCTCATCACAGAAAAGTGAATGCATCATTCTAATACCTGGAATATACGGTATATCATTAGATTTTTCTAGTAAATAAATGCATTGTTTATTAAAAAATCTACTTACGGTCGCGAACGTACGAAATTTTGCAACTAAAAAAAACTTTATTTAACTGCAGCAAAGAATTTTTTTTTTGATTTGCATAGTAGTGACGCCAAACTTATTTAAAATGTGATATGTGTGGCACCTGTTGACGTTTAATGCTAAGCAATTACAATAAAATGAGGTTTTCGGTCGCGTACGCACGATTAAAACATAGATAGGAAACAAAGTAAAAATTAACCGTTAATCGAACTTTTTTGTTCATCTTACACTTTACTTTTCTTAATTGATTGTAATTAAGACGTTTTGAAGAAATATTGCAACCATAACATATATTTTGCATGTAAAATAATTAAATATAAAAATGTCTTTAGAAGTATAAAATAAAATATAAAATTTTCCAGTTTCCAGCCCAATTTTCTCAAGTAAAGGAGCTGAGATATGCTATGAAACTATCCTATTATAAAACAAGTAAAGTGCTATATTCGTCTGTGCCGAATCTTATATACCCTTTACCAACGTACGTACATATATACACTATACAGACACATACATACATATTTGTTTTGTGAAAAAATTTATCATTTTTTTAAAGTTTCCATCTTTGGAGCTGTAATTTTCATTTTTCAAATTTCATACGTCAAACTTTTCTTTGAGAAGCATAAAATATATTCAATTTATAAAGAAAAAAAATTTTAGACCTATTTAATTTTACATAACACAAAAGTGTGAGTTTTCCAACCCTGGAGTCATAATTTTGGATTTTTCTGATTATTGATACCAATCTAGTTCTTTAAAAAATACATAAAATATGGTAAGTGAACAAAGCAAAAACGAAATAAGGAAAAACTTAGTTTCATTTAATTCCTTTAATATTAAAAAATTCAGTAAAGTGCAACTTTGAATCGCGCACGAAAGGTAGGTTCTTTTGCTTTTTTGAAGTTTTTTTAAGTTTAAACGATTTTTTCAGTTTTGTCGCTTTTTTCTCGTTTTGGCGTTTTTTTTTCTGTTTTTTGGAGGTTTTTTTCATTTTGGCGATTTTTATCTGTTTTTTAGGTTTTATTTCGTTTTGGCGATTTTTTTCATTTTGGCGATTTTTTTTCATTTTGGCGATTTTCTTTCATTTTGGCGTTTTTTTTTCATATAAACAATTTTTCCGTTTTATGCGATTTATTTTAGTCTTAGAAATTTTTTTTTAATTTGGTGCTTTTTTCGATTTGGCGATTTTTTTTTTGGGTTTTGGTGATTTTTTTCGGTTTGGCGATTTTATAATTTTTTGTTTTTTTAGTTTTACCGTTTTTGAAAATTTCAAGAGTTTTGTTTTCACGGTTTCCAAAATACAGCAAGTTTTCAAAATTGCATAGTTAAAATTGCATTAACTGATGGAACACCCTTTAATTTAAATTTTTGGAAATTTTAGTGTTAATTTTTGTAGTCTGTATAAAAATACACTGACCTTACAAATTTCAAGTGTATATACATACATATAATTGTATGTATATTACATGAGATTTTAAAATTTTTCGTTGCTCGTTTTGGAACACCCTTTAATTTCCAATTCTCATGTATTTGTTGTTGTAGCGGCCAAAGGTCTACACACTGTGTCCAAATTGTCTGTAGCTCTTACGGTTCTCGAGAAAATACTAATATAGTTTGAGACATAGTTAAATTTACATAACACAAAAAGTTAAAGTTATCCAACCCTGGAAACGTCTTTTTAATTTTTTTATATTTTTTTAATTTAAAATTCCAATTTTAGTCGTACTGAAGTGTAAAATAAGTTTATTTATTAAAAAAAATAAAAATTTGTTTTCGGTAGTTACTTTTATATGGCAAAATAAAGTTTAAGTTTTCCAGCTCTGCAATCGTCTGCTCGATTTTGCTGAATTTCAATAAAAATCTATTTTGGAAAATTCCTGACACACCAGTCTAAGAACGAAGTCTCTAGCTTTTCTGGGAGCTTCGGAAAACCGATTTCACGTACAGACAGACGGACATCCCTTATTCGTCTTCCCTATGCATAAGGATCCAGAATATATATATTTTATGGGTCGCTTATTGATATTATAGAAATTACAAACGGAATGACAAACCTATATATACCGTTTTACCATTTTTGTTGGTAAAGGGTATAAATATAGGTTCTTTTTTATAATTATAAACAATAAAACACGATGATTACAACATTTCATTTTTCCATCCTGGTTGACTCTTCGGAGGAAATGCCCATATTCATTTGCTGGGCTTAACAATTAGTCCATATTTGTCTAACCGTTCAAAAACCATCTTCAAGTGATTTATATTCTCAGCTTCGTTTTCACTTGCAATCAGTACATCATCAATATATACAAACACAAAATCCAAACTATGTAAAACTTCGTTAATGAATCTCTGAAATGTTTGTGCTGAGTTTCTTAATCCGAATGGCATACGCATGAACTCGAACATTCCAAATGGTGTGGTAATAGCAGTCTTGTATATATCTTCTTCAGCCATTGGAATCTGATTATATGCTCGGACTAAATCTATCTTTGAAAATATTCTCTTATTCTTCATGTTAAAATTCAAATCATGTATATGTGGTAATGGATATCTGTCCGGAATAGTGACAAAGTTTTATCGTCTAAAATCGCCACAAGGAAGCCAGTCATTCGAATTCTTCTTACATACTAAGTGTAACGCCGAAGCGACACTTGAATTTGAGGGTCTACAAATTCCAGACTTAACTAGGAAATCGAACTCTGCCTTAGCAACTTTGTACTTAACCGGGTCTAAGAATAGAGGTTTTTCAACAGCAAATAGCTTGGGTAAAGAAATCTTACAAGGACATGCAAAGGCACTAATCGATAAGTTTGTAAGAGGATCAATTAATGATTTGTTTTTAACATCTATTGGAAGTCCATATTTGTTTAAAAAATCTGCACCAATTATGGGTTTTTCTATACTAGCTATAAGAAAAATAAAAGGAAATTCACGCCGTAGCCCCAGATCGACATTTAACATTTTCTTTCCAAGACTAGGAATCGAGGTACCATTAGCTCCTGTCAAAACGATATCGGACGTAAGATTATTCTTCTTAAATCTTGAAGATGGAAGAACCAAAATTTTAATTTATTACTTTTATCAAAAATAAATAGGCGACGTGTTGATATGTCTACGTTACCATTGGTTGTCGCCTCAACAATGGTTCCATTTAGTTTTTCGTTTCTTTTGATTTTAAATAAGAACAAGGTTGTTCACATTGGTTGTCGCCTCAACAATGGTTCCATTTAGTTTTTCGTTTCTTTTGATTTTAAATAAGAACAAGGTTGTTCACAATTTCTAGCCCGAATTCCGTATCTATAGTGGAACTTACATACCCATTCCCTGTTTCTGGACCTATTTCGCGATTTTGATCTATTTCTATTAAATCGCCCAAACCGCGATTGATGATTAGTTTCCTCCATTTGTCTTTGCATTGATGATACCTCTAATGATAGTGTTTTAAATTTTTCAACCATATTTGATGTTGCTTGAGTAATCGTTTCAATCATTGTTCTTAAACCTTGTGTAACTATATTAGAGTCTGAAGTTGGTCGTTTTAAATAACTAATCTCATTACTACACAGAACTTCCCATAACTTATCAGCCAACTTATTAATTTCAATTTAATGTTTAAAATCTTTGGTAATTTTCTCAACCATAACTTCTTTAAAATTTCTGAATTAAAATTTGACCCTGCTAGTAATGCTAAAGAGCGATAGAATTCTGATGACTTTTTATCTTCTATCTCCGAATCTGATAAAATTTTGTAAATTTTTTTACTTTCACTTAAAGAATGTCGTTCTATTAATATTCTTTTCAATTGTTCATATAAGTCTGCAGTAGTAGGAGGACGTTGAATAACGTCTAGAACTGTTATTATAACATCCTGTGGCAAGGCTGTTATAATATATTCGTATTTAGTTCTACTTTGTATAATTCCTTTTGTTACAAATTGCATTTCAGCATAAATAAACCATGCTTCTGGACAATTAGTCCTAAAAAGGTGTAATTTAAAAGAACTTGCTGCAACTTCAATATTTGACGCAGAAAAGTAATCTGAACCTATTAATGGACGCCTTTGCGACTCACCTGGTAATTGAGTAGATGTATTATCATTACTATTTTCTGAATTTGAATCTCCTACTGGATCCGTTGCTCTTGCGGAACCGTGTAAACGAGTAGGTGAGTGCAACATTTCGGAAGAAAAAGTATGTTAAAAATAATAGTATATATACTAATGTGCAAATGTATAATGATATTAATTCCAGTGGAAAGTTGTCTTCCTTTTTTTGTGAATGGAACTAAATAATACAATAACAAATCTATTCAGATGAATAAGTGTAAATAAATAAAATTAATACATATGTATGAACTTGGGGGTATTGATTGATGATTTAAATTCTCTGGACTTTTTTTTATTATTATTTTTTTGTAATTTAGAAATATAAGTTTGACTACCTTGAGTAATTCTTGATTTTCAATAAGAACTTAAAATTTTGGGTGTAATTTAGACATTGAAACTCAACATTGAAGGGCAAATAATTGTCTTCTTAACTTGATATCCACCCCGAATGTTTTGCAATATGTCTTTATTTTCTTCAATAAACTTGAATTGTTGGTTTGATTTACATCTCTAAACTCCAGATTATGCAGAAAATGATTAGCTTCCAAAGAAAAAAATTTATTTTGATATCCACTTTCAGAAAGGTATAAAGTATATCCGCTTTATTTAATTTGCTGATCCGATATATCTTAATTCCATTTGGCAGGATCGCCAATTGTAGATTTTTATATAAAATATTATAACCTATAATAATTATTTATTTTAATGATAAAAAATTTTCAAAAACTAATTTTATTTGAATATAAATTATGGAACGTTATTATTTTTTTGATATATATTTTTTTATTTATTGTATCTTCATATATGAACTAACAATAAGTATTCAAATCTTAAATCTAAAATATAATTGTTAGGCCCGACCACTGTCGGACATAAATTTAGAGATAGTTATAAGTAATACATAAGTAGTGATCAAAAGGAAGAAAAAAATAAAATAAAAAGTATTTTCCAGCAGTCCCATCTGGAGTGTTGATTATAAGATCCCTTGTATCCCTCTTTTTTAGGCGGATGTGTCCAGTAAAGTTTAAAATATTACGAGCAAGCGGATTTGGATGTGACTCGAGGTTTGTTAAATATTTGCCTGCCTATTTTGCAATTTCATCAATCACTAGTGGCATGTTTAAATCACGATGTATATTTGAATTTTTTATATACCATGGAGCCGATGTTATTAATCGCAAAATCTTATTTCGCCTTCGTTGGAAGCTGAAGCAGTGCCCCATAGTTGAATTCCGTAGCACCATATAGATTTCAAAAGTGACTTGTATATCAAAAGTTTGCAATCTAAACTGAGAGTTGAATTTCTACCAATCAGACAATGTACATGCGTTAATTTTAGTTCCATTTGGGTTAACTTAGAGTGAATGTGGTGTTTTCAAGTAAGCCGTCGATCAAGGTGTATACCAAGATATTTCACATGAATATGTTGAGGGACAACTTGATTGTTAATCCGAATGGGTGAACAAGTATCTCTTCGTAATGTATATGTTACTTGAACAACTTTTGTTCGTTTGCCTTAATTCTCCATAAGTTTAACCATAGTTCCAGCTGGGTAATGTGTCCTTGAAGATATCGGGATGCCTCGTAAGGATTTTCATGAATACTAAGGCAGGCTGTATCATCAGCCAATGTGGACGTGTGGATATTGCTGCTCAGAGGCATATCACAAATATAAATCAAATACAAAACTGGCCCCAGTATACTCTCTTGTGGCACACCGGACGAGATAGTTTCAGGCATGCTCATAAAGTCTCCTTCCACAACAGTGAACTTCCGGGCAGTAATGTAACTTTCCAAAAGACTTACAACGATTATTGGTAGGTAGTTTTTAATTCTAAAATTAGGCCTTCATGCCACAGTTTATCAAATGCCTGAGAAACGTCGATAAACAGCGCAGAACAATACTTCTTTTCTTCAGATGTTCTTCTTATAAATTGGACCAATCTATGAGTTTGTTCAATGGTACTATGCTGACTTTTAAAACCAAATTGATGGTCTGGTATGCACCCACTACTAATTAGAATTGGGAACAATTTTGTCATGAGCAGTTTTTCGAAAAGCTTTGACATTGTTGATAGGAGACTTATTGGCCTATATGACTCAGCGTTGCTAGGGTCTTTGCCCGGCTTTGGAATCATTTTAACTTTGGTAAGTTTCCAGCTATGTGGATAATACTCCAGTCGTAAAATGGAATTAAAAATTAACAGTATTCTAATTGCAGTACGAGGTAACTTCGTCAGCATCAGGTTACTAATTCACGCGTGTTAAACTTTATTTGTTGAGAGGGTAGAGCGACTACATTCGGCAAATCACAAATTACACCAATACATGTGTTTGGGGTAAATATGTATTTTAAATGATCAGCAAATATGTTACCTTTTTCAGTATCGCTTCTTGCCCAACCTCCGGTAGATGTGCGCAGAGGTGGTTTAAACTCAACGGGTGTTTTAAGCTTTCTAGCAGCGCGCCATAAAGAGTAGTTAGATGCTGGTGTGACATCAAAATTTTCCATATAGTTTTTAAAAGATGCAGTTTTTTCATGTGCAAGCAGCTCTTGGACAGCTCGTTTAGTGCATTCTTTAAATCTAATATTATTATGGTGTGATCTGTGCTGTTGCCATTCCCTTCTAGCTCTTCTTTGTTCACAAACGAGACGTTCAATATCTGTAGAATATAGTCTATTAAACCCAGTCTGCGGATGGGAGGTAGTTGCATGTTCAGCAGTCTGTTTAATATTTGCGTTAAGATTGGCAATGTTAGATTCAACATCATCATGAGTTCTTAGCGTAATGTTTTCCGTGCGATGACTACTAAGATATTTTTTGAATCGCAGCCAATTAACACGACTGGCCATCTTCACTTCTCAGTGGGCTACATATTGTAACCATCGTGGGAGAGTGATCGGACGATAGATCTAGGGAAGCTTCAACATGAATTAATTCCCTAGAAATATTTTTCATGATGCCAAAATCTATAACATCCGGAACTTTATGTATGTCAGTAGGCCAGTAAGTGGGCCCACCACTCAAAATACCGTCCAAGCCCATTTTGGAAATTGTATTGAACAACACTTGACCTCTGGGTGAAATTAAACGCGAACCCCAGAACGTATGTTTTGCATTTCGCTAGTTTGAGGAAGAGTGGCGGAGTAAGCATGTGCTGATTGAACTGGAGCTAATTGTGGTTTTCGACCCATAGCCTGTTAACGAAAGAATATACAGGGCATCCTCTGTAGTTAGCGGTTTGATTACTTCCACAATTACTGCATTTTTTTCTGCTTGATCTTTTGACTTAGTACAGCTAGCATTACCATGCAATTCACCGCATTTGTGTTATACAAACTGTAGGTAATTTGCAGTAAGTTTTTGTGTGGCCATATTCTTGGCAATTATGGCACTGTACGGGACCTGAACGCTTACGTGGCTCTTCAACTGTGATTTTTCGGTGTAAGAGGTATTTTAGACTATAAATTGGGTGCGTCTCGTTTTTTTCAACTGTATATCATTCGGCTCCAGTTCAACACGAAATAAAGGCTGGGGAATCTTCTCTCTATTGATTATATTGGTAACATTTTTTACCTTAAATGATTGGTCGATAAGTGCACATTTTACTTCTTCGGGCTCAAAATATGAATCTATGCCCTTTTATACTATCTGTAGGCCTCTTAAATTGGTAAGTGTTAAAATTTGTTTTATTTTTTTCAAACTCACTAACAATTTTTCGAAAATCTTTTTCATCATATATTTGGATTTTAGTTTCATCAATATTACCTCGTTTAATTGGAATGATGTGAAAAGTATTTTCACCAATGGTCGACAGTAGTTTTTTAGAAGCGCGTTAGAATTTTTTTCTCTCAGATTAATAGGTGGTGGCTTAAGACTTTTGCGATGATGCAGCGGTCTTGTCGTTATTGTCTTGCAATATGGAGAAGCGATTTTGACGATTGGTAGATGATGCGCTGTTAGCCCTAGATATCTTTGGAGTAGATGCAATTTTAGTAGAATTTGGGCTTCGCCCGCGCTTTAAAACAGTTATATATCTGTCCATTCCGACTTGGACCTTTGGATTTAGACTACTGTTATCTGTTGTGATAATGATGAATTCGAGCCCGAAGCAAATGATGTCACTGACTTATATGACGAAGTACTAGGCAACGAATCACTATTCGGCATTGGACAAAGCAAATTTGATCGCTGACAAAAAAGTGAATTTGCAGTTGGAAAAAGTCTTTCATCAGAATTTTTTTTTATTGTTTTCAACAAGAGCTTCAGAACTCACAGCAAGTCTATCATCAGATTTTTTTATTTTTAATGTTTTCATTAAGAGTTTCAGAACTCACAGTAAAATAGGCATTCCTGCCGTTAGAACTCACTTCACAATTTTTTCCTTTGAGGTACTCATATAGAGTATTCCTCAAGGGTACTTTGTTTGTGTTTGCTTGCGGTTGTTTTGTTTTTGTTGTCTCTTGGTATGTAAAAAAATATTAGTAAAGCCAATAAGCTTATTTATCAAGGTGAATATTTATTACGAATATTTTTTTTTATGATTTTTGATTTTGTTGTTTTTTTTATTTTTATTTTTGTTTCGTATGTATGTAAAAAAAATCCGCTATGCCGTCTGTTCACTACGAAGGTTCAACTAGAACTGACGTGTATAAATTGACTACGAAAATTCTAACAACAAATCACTCACAAGCTCTGTGGAAGCACTTTGAAATGATTTACTTAAAACCAAGGCGAATTCAGTATCAGGTGAACTCTTCCCTACAACAATTTTACAACACAAAAAACAACACGTAGTTTGCTATGCTACAAAACCAATCTGTTAAGAGATTTCTAAGCAAATTTTGACATTTTGGTTCAAAATGCTAAATTTGGCAGCAACAGCTGATAATCAGCCGGACTGATAAGGTCACCTGATACTGAATTCGCCTTGACTTAAACCTACTTGATTTGAAGTCGGGGGAAATATACTATAAAAGGTTGATTACAGGGTTAGAAAATTTATTGTTTTTTCACAAAAGTAACTAGGTCAAGTTAGTTTTTTTCTTTTTGCTTACAAGTTTTGTATACTTTATGACTTACAATGAAATAGTTTGGCATAGAAATTGGAAAAATAAGAGACATGGCTCCAGAGCTGGAAAACTTAAACTTTTCCTGGTATATAAAACTAATTATTTCTTTGGTAATTTTAAAATTATTTTTTTATACCATGTACTTGCACGCATGGGTCCTTATGAATAGGGAAGACGATTAAGCGATGTCAGTCTGTCCGTCCGTCCGTCCGTCTGGTGTACATGAATTTTTTTTCCGAAGCTCCCAGAAAAGCTAGAGACTTCGTTCTTGGACGGGTGTGTCAGAAATGGTCCAACTTAGATTGGTATTGAAATTCGGCAAAATCGAGCAGACGATTGCAGAGCTGGAAAACTTAAACTTTATTTTGCCATATAAAAGTAACTACCGAAAACAAATTTTTATTTATTTTTAATAAATAAACTTATTTTACACTTCAGTACGACTAAAATTGGTATTTTAAATTAAAAAAATATAAAAAAAATTAAAAAGACGTTTCCAGGGTTGGAAGACTAACTTTTTGTGTTATGTAAAATTAACTATGTCTAAAACTATGCAGGGTATTTTCTCGAGAACCGTAAGAGCTAGAGACCTGAAATTTGGACACAGTGTGTAGACCTTTGGCCGCTCCAACAACTTCAGACTAAAATAAATCGCGAAAAACCCGAAAAATTGCTAAAAATGAAAAAAATCGCCAAAACGAAAAAAAACCCAAAAAAAAACTGAAAAAATCGCCAAAATGAAAAAAGAAAACCAAAAACAGGAAAAAATCGCCAAAATGAAAAAAATCGCCAAAACGAAAAAAAGCACCAAATTAAAAAAAATGTCTAAGACTAAAATAAATCGCGAAAAATCGAAAAAATTGTTAAAATTAAAAAAAATTGCCAAAATGAAAAAAAAAACGCCAAAATGAAAAAAAATCGCCAAAACGAAAAAAAAGAGAAAAAAATCGCCAAAATGAAAAAAAATTGCCAAAATTAAAAAAAATCGCCAAAACGAAAACAACTTCAAAAACAGAGAAAGAACAACCAAAATGAAAAAACCCCAAAAAGGAAAAAAATTGCCAAAATAAAAACATCAGCAAAATGAAAAAAAAACGATTAACAAAAAATCGCCAAAATGAAAAAAAATCGCCAAATTGAAAAAACCCCAACAGAAATAAATCTCCAAAATGAAAAAATCGCCAAAATTAAAAAAAATCGCCAAAATGAAAAAAAATCGTTTAAATAAAAAAAAACCAAAAACAGGAAAAAATCGCCAAAATGAAAAAAAATTGGCAAAATTAAAAAAATCTCCAAAATGTAAAAAAAAATCCCAAAAACAGAAACAAATCGCCAAAATGAAATGACAAAATTGCCAAAATGAAAAAAAACCCTAAGCCAAAAAATCGCCAAATGAAAAAAATCGCATAATGAAAAAAAATCGCCAAAATGATATAAATCTCCAAAATGAAAAAAAGCCCCAAAAACAAGAAAAAAATCGCCAAAATGAAAAAAAACCTTCAAAAAAAGAAAAAAAAATCGCCAAAATAAAAAACAGAAACAAATCGCCACATCGAGAAACAAGCGACAAAACTAAATAAATCGTTTAAACTGAAAAAAACTTCGAAAAAGCAAATAAGCCACATTAAAAAATGCTCAAAACCGAATGTACGGAACCCTTCGTGCGCGAGTCAAAGTCGCACTTTACTGAATTTTTTAATATTAAAGGAATTAAATGAAACTAAGTTTTTTCTTATTTCGTTTTTGCCTTGTCCACTTAACACATTTTATGTAATTTTGAAAGAACTTGATTGGTATCAATAATCAGAAAAATCCAAAATAATGACTCCAGGGTTGGAAAACTTACACTTTTTGTGTTATGTAAAATTAAATAGGTCTAAACAATTTTTTCTTTTACTTTATAAATTGAATATATTTTATGCTGCTGAAAGCAAAGTTTGGCGTATAAAATTTGAAAAATGAAAATTACAGCTCCAAAGATGGAAACTATGAACTTTTTGATATTTCTTTGTTGACTTAACACACTTTATTAATTTTTTAAATCAGAAAAGTCTAAAAGGTTGATTCCACGGTTGGTAAATTTATTGTTTTTTTTACAAAAGTAACTAGGTCAAGTTAGTTTTTTTCTTTTTGCTTACAAGTTTTGTATACTTTATGACTTAGAATGAAATAGTTTGGCATAGAAATTAGAGAAATAAAAGACATAGCTTCAGAGCTGGAAAACTTAAACTTTTTTTGGTATATAAAACTAATTAATTCTCTGGTAATTAAATATATTCTATATGTTAGAAAGAAATAAATTAGTATTAAGAAACAGAAAGCTCAGAAATATGGTTCCAGGGTTGGAAATTGAAAAAAGTTTCGGTAAAAAAAAACAAAAATATTCTTTTTCCCTTTAAACATATCTGACGTTTTAGGAAAATCATTACTCAAGATTTTTTATACATGTTTAAATTTTTGTGGATATCTAATTTAAGTATAAACGAAGGTTTGTGCTTATTGCGCACTCAGCACAATAACTATTAATTTTTAGTAAATGGAGATAAAAATAGAATTTATCGCTAAAGATAAATTAAAGGACATGTTCCGTTGCATTTTCCTGATACCTTTCCTTTTTGCTGAACAAATTTCAAAAAAAAAACTATAGGAATAAAACGTTTACATAATACCACGATGTATACCACTTGCAATGGGAACTTTAAATCAAGACACTAAGCAGTTTTGCAACATCAATGATTATTAAACACGGGAAAATATAAAACAAGTTAGTTTACTTGGTATGGAGGTGCAATACTTAGAATATTTTAGAGTTATTAAATAGCAGCAAGGTTTTTGAACATCTCGAGAGCAAGTAAACAAGCACCAATTTTTTGGTATTGTATTGACGTGACCTCGATGTTGACTGAAATAAGAGTGAATGTAAAATATATCTTAACCATAGAGTGTAGAGTAAAATATTCAACTATTGCTAATATCGAAAATAAAATAATTGAATCAAATTCTTTAATCGAAAAATAATGAAAGGTCACTTACTATTGATTGCTTTAGAGAAAAAAATTATAAATTTTTTCACAAAACAAATATGTATGTATGTGTCTGCATACTTTATACTATATGTACGTACGTTGGTAAAGGGTATATAAGATTCGGCACAGCCGAATATAGCACTCTTACTTGTTTTTCATTTAGCCTTGTAAATACTTTTATTGTTATCCGTTGGATTTCGAATTGTATAAGGATGTAGAAAAATGAAATGAGTTAACCTAGATATAAACTATTTGCTGGGTTTTGTATCAGTTTCAAAGCCTACTAACCTTATTTTTTCTTTTGTGCTTTTCAAAAATATTATTTTATGGATTCTCATATACTTTTTGAAAGTCTATTCATAAAGTAAAAGGTTTGTGACTTCAGAATTGTAGTTGAAGTCTACTGATGATTTGGTTGAAGCGCCAATGAAATACGTATATATACATGCTGTAACAGCCCAGGATTCTACCAGATTAATAAAATTTATTTACATGAACCACTTATATTCTCGACTTATTTATTTATTAATTCAACGTTACAAAACACAACTTATTGCCTCAGTAAACTAAAATATAATAATCCATATACATATATGCGTTGCCAGATCAACTGGCTATTATCGTGGGCTGTCACTTTTGGGTGGGTTGCCACATCCCTCCTATATTTTTAAGCTTCAACGTCACTTTAGGCCTGGGTCCATCTGGATCCATATTCTGTGATGTTGATGCTACTTCCGGTGACAGCTCATTACCGGCACGACGATTATTGGAGGAATCCATGTCTTGTTGATGTTCTGAATTTTCAAGCGAAGTCCTGTTAGGTTTGGTTAAAGATGGCAACGGTGAATCAGCTGGAACTTTCTTAACATGAGTAATGTTTCTACGATACACACTGCCTTCTCCTGATATTACGACATCATTTCCTTTCCTATCAGTTACTTCATATTCAGTTTTCCCAAATGTTGTAGATAATTTACTACTGTGAAGAGTATTTCGGAGTAGTACCTTATCCCCAACTTTGATGTCACAATCGATAGCGTTTCTGTCAGAATCGGCTCTTTGTTTCCCTTTTTCTTTATTAGCAATGTCATTGTCTCTGGCTTCAGAGTCGATAACATGCTCTTCAACGTCATGCAGCGATGGAATCTTATCTCTAATAACTCGATTAAAAATAAGTTCCGATTGAGCTTTCCCAGTTGTACCATGAGGGGTGACGTTGTACATGAGTGTAAACCTACGAATCTCTTTTTTATAGTCCAAACCCTGCGAGTGAGCAAATTGAAGACGTTTTACCAGAGAGCGGTTCAAGTTTTCGACCTCTCCATTGGCTTTTGGCCAATAAAGCGGTGATGTCATCAATTCAATATTATTAGTGTTGCAAAATGCCTTGAATTCCTCGCTTACGAATTGGCGACCATTATCTGCTGTTATTGATCTCGGATATCCGTGTCGGGCAAATATTTCCTCGAGAAAGTCAATAATTCCTGTTGATGTTATCTTCCTCATAAATTTAAGTTCATGGTATCGCGAATAGTAATCAATTATTACAAATAAAAAATCGTGATTTGGCAACGGACCCAATAAGTCCATTGCTACACAAGCCCAGGGACTATCCGGCATGATCCGTCTATTCATAGGCGCAGGTGGTATCGGTCGAGATACCAACATACATTCATGACAGCTCTTAACGTATTTCTCTACATCTCGATCGACCAACGGCCACCAAATCTTTGCTCGAATTCTGCGCTTCAGTACGGTTTCGCCTGGATGGCCTTCTTGCGCTAGATCTAGCACTTGTTGTCTCAAGCTTTCTGGAATCACGAGTCTCGTTCCTCTTAGCAACAAATTCCCCAAAATACTGAGCTCAAATCGAAATGGATAATACCTGTTCTTAGTTGCTGTACCCCAGTTGTCGGTATTTATACATTCTACTGCCATCATAAGTTCATCATCTTTGCTATTATGGTGTACAATTTCCAAAACTGTTAACGCTCGCAGAACTGAATGACCTACGATAGAACAAATGCTGAATTCGCATGGCTTGTCAAAAGTGACAGCTGTATTCACATTGCAGAGTCTGGATAGCGAATCTGCAATATTATGCTTTCCTGCTTTGTAAATAATTTTGTAATTAAACGACTGCAGTCGTAACACCCAACGTTCAATACGAGCCAGCGGCTTCGATGTCGGTTTAAAAATAGCTTCAAGGGGCTTGTGGTCTGTTTCTAGCTCAAATTCGATTCCTGCTAAGTAGTAGTAAAACCTCTCTACAGCCCACACCAGAGCGAGACTTTCTTTTTCCGTTTGAGAGTAGCGACGCTCAACTTCGGAAAACGCTTTACTGGCAAAAGACACAACAAACGGAGTATCGTCAGTGAATTGAATGAGGACCGCTCCCAAAGCTACAGGACTTGCGTCAGCAATCAATCTTGTTCGTCGGTTTTGTGAAAAATAAGTTAGTGTTGGAAGCTTCGCCAACTTTTCCTTGAGTTTTGTAAATGCATCATTCTGTCTAGTCGACCATATAAATTTTTCATTGGCTTTTATGGTCGCTCTTAAAGGTTCAACTAGATCACTCAAATCTGGTATAAATTTTCCCAAATAGGTTACTAGACCCAGAAAACTCCTAGTTTCCTCACGGTTGTTTGGGGCTCGAAAATTCAAAACACTATCGATTTTATTCGGGTCAGCGCTTATGCCATCTGACGATAGAATATGGCCTAAAAAGTTTAACCTATGTACCTTCCATAAGCATTTGTCGTTATTTATGGCTACATTAAAGCTCTTAAATACGGTAAGAACATCTTCCCAGTGTTTATCATGTTCCTTTTCAGTTGCTCCGAAGACTATTATGTCATCCAAATAGTTTAATGCATTTTTACATAGAGCCAAAATATTTTCCATAGTCTTTTGGAATATTTTCGGAGCTGAATTCACCCCAAATAACAGCCTTTTATATCTAAATAAGCCTTTTGAAGTTATAAATGTAGTTATATATCGACTTTCCTCTTCAAGCTCCAATTGATGATAGGCATTTTTTAAATCAAGTCTTGAAAAGAATTTTGCTCCCTGCAATCTCGTCATAAAACTGTCGAAAGTTGGCAGGGGATATTTTTCCCTTAAAATTGCCGCATTTGCACGCCTCATATCAATACATAGCCGAATGTCTCCATTTTCTTTGAAGACAACGACCACTGGAGATATCCACGCGCTCGGCCCAACAACTGGTTCAATTACATCCACAGCTAATGCCTCATTTAGTTTCGCTTCGACTTTATCCTCAATAGCAACTGGCACCCTACGCAAAGGTTGTTGAATCGGTTTTATGGAGGTGTCGATGGATAAGCTTACTTTAATCCCAGCAATTTTATTGAAAGGTTTAAATTTTTCCACATGATTGATGCCTATACCCAACTTTAATACACCCAGTCTTATAGCCGTATCTTTACCCAGCAATGATTGTTCGCCACGCTCAATAACGTAAAATGTTGAAATTAAATTAGAAATTTTCTCAAGCCCAATAACAGCTTCAAAAACTGCTTTTATTGTAAGTGGCACATTTCCAGCATATGCCTTGAATTGGTGGTCTGATTTAAATCGAGTATTCCACATGACTGCTTTTTCCGTCTTCAACAAATACCAATCATTTTCACACAGGAGGTTGTATTTTGATCCAGAATCTATCAACATACTTATCTTCTTACCACCTACAAAACACGGTATTACCTCAATCGCGGATTCTCCTTTATCCAATATTTTAAAACAGCAGTCATTATTTGATTTGGATTGGCCATCAATACATCTTATCTTAGAATATCCAAAATCTCGACGTTTTTGATTTCTGTTATCAAATGAAGAAAATTTCCGTTTGTTTGAAACAGTACGGCATTTCCGGCCATAATGTCCCACCAGGCCACATTTGGTGCATTTCCAGGGTTGGAAGACTAACTTTTTGTGTTATGTAAAATTAACTATGTCTAAAACTATGCAGGGTATTTTCTCGAGAACCGTAAGAGCTAGAGACCTGAAATTTGGACACAGTGTGTAGACCTTTGGCCGCTCCAACAACTTCAGACTAAAATAAATCGCGAAAAACCCGAAAAATTGCTAAAAATGAAAAAAATCGCCAAAACGAAAAAAAACCCAAAAAAAAACTGAAAAAATCGCCAAAATGAAAAAAGAAAACCAAAAACAGGAAAAAATCGCCAAAATGAAAAAAATCGCCAAAACGAAAAAAAGCACCAAATTAAAAAAAATGTCTAAGACTAAAATAAATCGCGAAAAATCGAAAAAATTGTTAAAATTAAAAAAAATTGCCAAAATGAAAAAAAACGCCAAAATGAAAAAAAATCGCCAAAACGAAAAAAAAGAGAAAAAAATCGCCAAAATGAAAAAAAATTGCCAAAATTAAAAAAAATCGCCAAAACGAAAACAACTTCAAAAACAGAGAAAGAACAACCAAAATGAAAAAACCCCAAAAAGGAAAAAAATTGCCAAAATAAAAACATCAGCAAAATGAAAAAAAAACGATTAACAAAAAATCGCCAAAATGAAAAAAAATCGCCAAATTGAAAAAACCCCAACAGAAATAAATCTCCAAAATGAAAAAATCGCCAAAATTAAAAAAAATCGCCAAAATGAAAAAAAAATCGTTTAAATAAAAAAAAACCAAAAACAGGAAAAAATCGCCAAAATGAAAAAAAATTGGCAAAATTAAAAAAATCTCCAAAATGTAAAAAAAAATCCCAAAAACAGAAACAAATCGCCAAAATGAAATGACAAAATTGCCAAAATAAAAAAAAACCCTAAGCCAAAAAATCGCCAAATGAAAAAAATCGCATAATGAAAAAAAATCGCCAAAATGATATAAATCTCCAAAATGAAAAAAAGCCCCAAAAACAAGAAAAAAATCGCCAAAATGAAAAAAAACCTTCAAAAAAAGAAAAAAAAATCGCCAAAATAAAAAACAGAAACAAATCGCCACATCGAGAAACAAGCGACAAAACTAAATAAATCGTTTAAACTGAAAAAAACTTCGAAAAAGCAAATAAGCCACATTAAAAAATGCTCAAAACCGAATGTACGGAACCCTTCGTGCGCGAGTCAAAGTCGCACTTTACTGAATTTTTTAATATTAAAGGAATTAAATGAAACTAAGTTTTTTCTTATTTCGTTTTTGCCTTGTCCACTTAACACATTTTATGTAATTTTGAAAGAACTTGATTGGTATCAATAATCAGAAAAATCCAAAATAATGACTCCAGGGTTGGAAAACTTACACTTTTTGTGTTATGTAAAATTAAATAGGTCTAAACAATTTTTTCTTTTACTTTATAAATTGAATATATTTTATGCTGCTGAAAGCAAAGTTTGGCGTATAAAATTTGAAAAATGAAAATTACAGCTCCAAAGATGGAAACTATGAACTTTTTGATATTTCTTTGTTGACTTAACACACTTTATTAATTTTTTAAATCAGAAAAGTCTAAAAGGTTGATTCCACGGTTGGTAAATTTATTGTTTTTTTTACAAAAGTAACTAGGTCAAGTTAGTTTTTTTCTTTTTGCTTACAAGTTTTGTATACTTTATGACTTAGAATGAAATAGTTTGGCATAGAAATTAGAGAAATAAAAGACATAGCTTCAGAGCTGGAAAACTTAAACTTTTTTTGGTATATAAAACTAATTAATTCTCTGGTAATTAAATATATTCTATATGTTAGAAAGAAATAAATTAGTATTAAGAAACAGAAAGCTCAGAAATATGGTTCCAGGGTTGGAAATTGAAAAAAGTTTCGGTAAAAAAAAACAAAAATATTCTTTTTCCCTTTAAACATATCTGACGTTTTAGGAAAATCATTACTCAAGATTTTTTATACATGTTTAAATTTTTGTGGATATCTAATTTAAGTATAAACGAAGGTTTGTGCTTATTGCGCACTCAGCACAATAACTATTAATTTTTAGTAAATGGAGATAAAAATAGAATTTATCGCTAAAGATAAATTAAAGGACATGTTCCGTTGCATTTTCCTGATACCTTTCCTTTTTGCTGAACAAATTTCAAAAAAAAAACTATAGGAATAAAACGTTTACATAATACCACGATGTATACCACTTGCAATGGGAACTTTAAATCAAGACACTAAGCAGTTTTGCAACATCAATGATTATTAAACACGGGAAAATATAAAACAAGTTAGTTTACTTGGTATGGAGGTGCAATACTTAGAATATTTTAGAGTTATTAAATAGCAGCAAGGTTTTTGAACATCTCGAGAGCAAGTAAACAAGCACCAATTTTTTGGTATTGTATTGACGTGACCTCGATGTTGACTGAAATAAGAGTGAATGTAAAATATATCTTAACCATAGAGTGTAGAGTAAAATATTCAACTATTGCTAATATCGAAAATAAAATAATTGAATCAAATTCTTTAATCGAAAAATAATGAAAGGTCACTTACTATTGATTGCTTTAGAGAAAAAAATTATAAATTTTTTCACAAAACAAATATGTATGTATGTGTCTGCATACTTTATACTATATGTACGTACGTTGGTAAAGGGTATATAAGATTCGGCACAGCCGAATATAGCACTCTTACTTGTTTTTCATTTAGCCTTGTAAATACTTTTATTGTTATCCGTTGGATTTCGAATTGTATAAGGATGTAGAAAAATGAAATGAGTTAACCTAGATATAAACTATTTGCTGGGTTTTGTATCAGTTTCAAAGCCTACTAACCTTATTTTTTCTTTTGTGCTTTTCAAAAATATTATTTTATGGATTCTCATATACTTTTTGAAAGTCTATTCATAAAGTAAAAGGTTTGTGACTTCAGAATTGTAGTTGAAGTCTACTGATGATTTGGTTGAAGCGCCAATGAAATACGTATATATACATGCTGTAACAGCCCAGGATTCTACCAGATTAATAAAATTTATTTACATGAACCACTTATATTCTCGACTTATTTATTTATTAATTCAACGTTACAAAACACAACTTATTGCCTCAGTAAACTAAAATATAATAATCCATATACATATATGCGTTGCCAGATCAACTGGCTATTATCGTGGGCTGTCACTTTTGGGTGGGTTGCCACATCCCTCCTATATTTTTAAGCTTCAACGTCACTTTAGGCCTGGGTCCATCTGGATCCATATTCTGTGATGTTGATGCTACTTCCGGTGACAGTTCATTACCGGCACGACGATTATTGGAGGAATCCATGTCTTGTTGATGTTCTGAATTTTCAACCGAAGTCCTGTTAGGTTTGGTTAAAGATGGCAACGGTGAATCAGCTGGAACTTTCTTAACATGAGTAATGTTTCTACGATACACACTGCCTTCTCCTGATATTACGACATCATTTCCTTTCCTATCAGTTACTTCATATTCAGTTTTCCCAAATGTTGTAGATAATTTACTACTGTGAAGAGTATTTCGGAGTAGTACCTTATCCCCAACTTTGATGTCACAATCGATAGCGTTTCTGTCAGAATCGGCTCTTTGTTTCCCTTTTTCTTTATTAGCAATGTCATTGTCTCTGGCTTCAGAGTCGATAACATGCTCTTCAACGTCATGCAGCGATGGAATCTTATCTCTAATAACTCGATTAAAAATAAGTTCCGATTGAGCTTTCCCAGTTGTACCATGAGGGGTGACGTTGTACATGAGTGTAAACCTACGAATCTCTTTTTTATAGTCCAAACCCTGCGAGTGAGCAAATTGAAGACGTTTTACCAGAGAGCGGTTCAAGTTTTCGACCTCTCCATTGGCTTTTGGCCAATAAAGCGGTGATGTCATCAATTCAATATTATTAGTGTTGCAAAATGCCTTGAATTCCTCGCTTACGAATTGGCGACCATTATCTGCTGTTATTGATCTCGGATATCCGTGTCGGGCAAATATTTCCTCGAGAAAGTCAATAATTCCTGTTGATGTTATCTTCCTCATAAATTTAAGTTCATGGTATCGCGAATAGTAATCAATTATTACAAATAAAAAATCGTGATTTGGCAACGGACCCAATAAGTCCATTGCTACACAAGCCCAGGGACTATCCGGCATGATCCGTCTATTCATAGGCGCAGGTGGTATCGGTCGAGATACCAACATACATTCATGACAGCTCTTAACGTATTTCTCTACATCTCGATCGACCAACGGCCACCAAATCTTTGCTCGAATTCTGCGCTTCAGTACGGTTTCGCCTGGATGGCCTTCTTGCGCTAGATCTAGCACTTGTTGTCTCAAGCTTTCTGGAATCACGAGTCTCGTTCCTCTTAGCAACAAATTCCCCAAAATACTGAGCTCAAATCGAAATGGATAATACCTGTTCTTAGTTGCTGTACCCCAGTTGTCGGTATTTATACATTCTACTGCCATCATAAGTTCATCATCTTTGCTATTATGGTGTACAATTTCCAAAACTGTTAACGCTCGCAGAACTGAATGACCTACGATAGAACAAATGCTGAATTCGCATGGCTTGTCAAAAGTGACAGCTGTATTCACATTGCAGAGTCTGGATAGCGAATCTGCAATATTATGCTTTCCTGCTTTGTAAATAATTTTGTAATTAAACGACTGCAGTCGTAACACCCAACGTTCAATACGAGCCAGCGGCTTCGATGTCGGTTTAAAAATAGCTTCAAGGGGCTTGTGGTCTGTTTCTAGCTCAAATTCGATTCCTGCTAAGTAGTAGTAAAACCTCTCTACAGCCCACACCAGAGCGAGACTTTCTTTTTCCGTTTGAGAGTAGCGACGCTCAACTTCGGAAAACGCTTTACTGGCAAAAGACACAACAAACGGAGTATCGTCAGTGAATTGAATGAGGACCGCTCCCAAAGCTACAGGACTTGCGTCAGCAATCAATCTTGTTCGTCGGTTTTGTGAAAAATAAGTTAGTGTTGGAAGCTTCGCCAACTTTTCCTTGAGTTTTGTAAATGCATCATTCTGTCTAGTCGACCATATAAATTTTTCATTGGCTTTTATGGTCGCTCTTAAAGGTTCAACTAGATCACTCAAATCTGGTATAAATTTTCCCAAATAGGTTACTAGACCCAGAAAACTCCTAGTTTCCTCACGGTTGTTTGGGGCTCGAAAATTCAAAACACTATCGATTTTATTCGGGTCAGCGCTTATGCCATCTGACGATAGAATATGGCCTAAAAAGTTTAACCTATGTACCTTCCATAAGCATTTGTCGTTATTTATGGCTACATTAAAGCTCTTAAATACGGTAAGAACATCTTCCCAGTGTTTATCATGTTCCTTTTCAGTTGCTCCGAAGACTATTATGTCATCCAAATAGTTTAATGCATTTTTACATAGAGCCAAAATATTTTCCATAGTCTTTTGGAATATTTTCGGAGCTGAATTCACCCCAAATAACAGCCTTTTATATCTAAATAAGCCTTTTGAAGTTATAAATGTAGTTATATATCGACTTTCCTCTTCAAGCTCCAATTGATGATAGGCATTTTTTAAATCAAGTCTTGAAAAGAATTTTGCTCCCTGCAATCTCGTCATAAAACTGTCGAAAGTTGGCAGGGGATATTTTTCCCTTAAAATTGCCGCATTTGCACGCCTCATATCAATACATAGCCGAATGTCTCCATTTTCTTTGAAGACAACGACCACTGGAGATATCCACGCGCTCGGCCCAACAACTGGTTCAATTACATCCACAGCTAATGCCTCATTTAGTTTCGCTTCGACTTTATCCTCAATAGCAACTGGCACCCTACGCAAAGGTTGTTGAATCGGTTTTATGGAGGTGTCGATGGATAAGCTTACTTTAATCCCAGCAATTTTATTGAAAGGTTTAAATTTTTCCACATGATTGATGCCTATACCCAACTTTAATACACCCAGTCTTATAGCCGTATCTTTACCCAGCAATGATTGTTCGCCACGCTCAATAACGTAAAATGTTGAAATTAAATTAGAAATTTTCTCAAGCCCAATAACAGCTTCAAAAACTGCTTTTATTGTAAGTGGCACATTTCCAGCATATGCCTTGAATTGGTGGTCTGATTTAAATCGAGTATTCCACATGACTGCTTTTTCCGTCTTCAACAAATACCAATCATTTTCACACAGGAGGTTGTATTTTGATCCAGAATCTATCAACATACTTATCTTCTTACCACCTACAAAACACGGTATTACCTCAATCGCGGATTCTCCTTTATCCAATATTTTAAAACAGCAGTCATTATTTGATTTGGATTGGCCATCAATACATCTTATCTTAGAATATCCAAAATCTCGACGTTTTTGATTTCTGTTATCAAATGAAGAAAATTTCCGTTTGTTTGAAACAGTACGGCATTTCCGGCCATAATGTCCCACCAGGCCACATTTGGTGCATTTCATTTTCCTGGCTGGACAATCTACACTGTTTCCGTCATGACTGTTTTGTCCACATCTAAAACATTCGCAGTTATTTGCAATTTTATTGATTTCAACAGTTGTACTTGGAGCCTCCATTGATTTTGACTGAGCATTAATTTGCTCATGGACTTGGCAAATTTCAATAACTTCCTTTAAGGAGTGCTCTTTTTCCAATAACCTCTTTTTCAAATCCGCTGATTTCCAGAATATCAGTCTTTGTTTCACCAAACACACACCTTGAAGCCTGTTGCCGCGTCCTCAATAAGAATTTATTAAAGGTTTCATCCGATTCTGCCTTAAGTGATCGAAACAAATGCCTCCCATATGTTGAATTTCTTTCTGGGGAAAAATAGTCAGTCAATTTGTCGACTAACATTTTATAGGCATCGTCTTTTTCCCCACAAGTGCACCTGGAATGTTATGTGCAACTTCCTGCACTTGAGTTCCACCATAATGTAAAAGTTTATTTTTTTTCTTGACCGCATCTGATATTTCTTCCGCCTGAATGTAGAAAGTAAATGCCCTTAACCACTTTTCTCACTCAGTACGAATAAACGACTTGTCAATCGCTTCACAAAGAAATGGCCTAATTCCATTGGTTTCATTCATTTTCGGAATCAATGTTATTGTTTCCTAAACAAACAAAATGTTTAAATGCAATCACTGTCAGATCGACATACTATTTCAACTTACGACTGATCGTCTTGTACTTTTATTTGTACTTCATTTGCCCAACTGGCCCAGATCTTATTCCAAATGGATTTTCCAAATTGGAACACAGATTTTGTTCACCTCGCTCGTGCTTGTTCTTATTCTAGTTCCTTGAACTAGAACACAGAATTTATTTGCCTAACTGGCAATCTGAAATCAATAATGAAATCATTTATGTGTATTAATTCACTAATTCATGTTCCTCTTTCCTTTCCAAAAGAAAAAATACTTTTCCTTCTTTGTTTCATGCCAACACTTGCTTTTATTTCCCCCCATATTTACCTCGTCGCCAATGTAACAGCCCAGGATTCTACCAGATTAATAAAATATATTTACATGAACCACTTATATTCTCGACTTATTTATTTAATAATTCAACGTAACAAAACACAACTTATTGCCTCAGTAAACTAAAATATAATAATCCATATACATATATGCGTTGCAAGATCAACTGGTTATTATCGGGGGCTGTCACTTTTGGGTGGGTTGCCACACATGCTAAGCCACTAGCAAATAAATTTCAATTATTGTATGTAAACTTCTGACAACATGTCAAATAATAAATTTCTTCAAATATTTTTAATACACACAAATAACTTATTTCCATATGAAATTACAACATTTATTATGAATAAAGGTACCAAATACATAGAAGGAAATGGTCTTTCAGAAGCTTATGAAAATATTTCTTCCAATTCTCATGCAGAAAAAAGTGTCCTTTCAAAAAATATATTCATATATGGATATGACAATATCAAATTATAAGTTTTAAAATTGTTGTTGGTCCACTTGAGGCTACATCGTATTAGTTTTGGCAGATGTATTAATGGAAGTCATATTGAAAGAAGTGGAGGTCATATTGAAAGATAAAAATTGGCAAATGATAGTGCTTGTAAGTATGTGAGACCTTTATTGTGAAATCTATAGGTGTGTTTTATTACTTTTGTAGTAAAATGCAGTAAATGAGTAGTTATTGCAAACATTTTAAGATTTACTCTCAAAAAGAGTGGTTGCCGAAAAAAGTACGCGAACGGAAAAATAGTAAAAATTAGTAAGATTAAGGAAACAGCTGACTCCAATTCCACATAGTGTTGAAAAATTTATAAACTTTTAACTATTCAACTCTTTCTCTTATTGGTACTCGATACAATATTTTTTATAACACGAACAATCTAAGAATAAATTTTGTAATTTATTTTATGTAATATTTTTAATTAATTTATTTTTGATTTCCTTGTTTTGTTGTTGGTTAAATTAATAAAAATTACATGACTATTTGTTAATGTTACCGATTACCTTAACAGCAAGTGCAATACCAAGTAACCATATACTTTACAGTTTTACAACTCTGAGTAATTAGAATAATTTGCAAAACAAAAGGATTAATAAAATAAATTACAAAATATCTATATTAACATCTTTTATTATTATTCTTCAGAAATGAATTGTTTTTAATGACTTTCGCAATTTTTATTTAACCTTTTCTAAAATTTTTACACTTTTCGTTTGCTTACTTTTCATTTGCAAAACACTCAGTCAAGAACTGTCACTTTTCTCTCTCAATTTGTGTTTTTATTTACTGTATTTTGGGTAAACGAACGCAATTTAGTAAAATGTAGTAAAGTTCAGTAAAAATTTGTAAAAACTTTTGAGTACGCGAACGCAATTTATAATAAAAATGATTGAGTAAGAGTTTATGTGCACGAACACTATATATGGGTATTTCCACGAGAAATTCCAGTTTTTTTGTCGCGTGCGACAGTAAGCAATTAAGGTTGTATTTCAGAACAATGTTTTTTTATTTTTTTTTTATTTTTTTTTTATTTATTGTATCTTCATATATGAACTAACAATAAGTATTCAAATCATAAATCTAAAAATATAATTAGGCCCGACCAGTGTCGGACATAAGCTTAGTAATAGTTATATATAATACATAATTAGTGATAATCAAAAGGAAAAAAATAAAAGTATTTTCAAGAATTCCCATCTGGAGTGCTGTGAATAAGAGCCAATGTGTCCCTCTTTTTTAGGCGGATGTGTCCACTAAAGTTCAAAATATTAGGGGCAAGCGGATTAGGATGTGACTCGAGTTTTGTTAAATATTTGCCAGCGTATTTTGCAATTTCTTCATTCACTAGTGGCATATTTAAATCACGATGTATATTTGAATTTTTTATATACCATGGAGCCAATGTTATTAACCGTAAAATTTTGTTTTGCCTTCGTTGGATTCTCTCGACATTAGAAGCTGAAGCAGTGCCCCATAACTCTATTCCGTAGCACCATATTGGTTTCAAAATCAACTTGTATATTAAAAGTTTACAATCTAGACTAATGTGTAGTTTCTACAATGCAAGCAAGCGACTTGTCTAGAAAAAATATATGAAAAGCACTCAAATGTTTGAGTGATTCCTATACAAATTTTCTAGACAAGTCGCTTGCTTGCATTGTAGAAACTACACATAAGTGTTGAATTTCTACCAATCAGCCAATGTATCTGAGTTAATTTCAGTTTCATTTGTGTTAGCTTTGAGTCAATATGGGGCTTCCATGTAAGCCCTCGATCAAGGTGTATACCAAGGTATTTTACGTGTGAATGTTGAAGAACAACTTGATTGTTGATTCGAATTGGCGAACAAGTATCTCTTCGCAGGGTAAATGTTACCTGGACACACTTTTGCTCGTTTACTTTGATTCTCCATAAATTTAACCATAGTTCCAGTTGTGTAATATGTTCTTGTAGATATCGGGAAGCCTCGTGAGGGTTTTCGTGCATACTAAGGCAGGCTGTATCATCGGCAAACGTAGATGTATGGATATTGCTGCTCAAAGGCATATCACAAGTGTAAATCAAATACAAAACTGGCCCCAGTATGCTCCCCTGTGGCACACCGGTTGATATTATTTCAGGCGTACTCATAAAGTTTCCTTCCACAACAGTGAATTTCCGGGCAATAATTTAACTTTCCAGCAGATTTAGAATGTTTGTTGGTAGGTAAGTCTTTAATTTTAAAATTAGGCCTTCATGCCACACTTTATCAAATGCCTGAGAAACGTCAATGAACAGCGCAGAGCAATACTTTTTTTCTTTAAAAGTTTTTCTTATAAATTGAACCAATCTATGAGTTTGTTCAATGGTGCTATGCTGACTTCTAAAACCAAATTGGTGGTCCGGTATGCACCCACTACTAACTAGAATTGGGGACAATTTTGTCATGAGCAGTTTCTCGAAAAGCTTTGACATTGTTGACAGTAAACTTATTGGCCTATATGACTCAGCTTTGGTAAGATCTTTGCCCGGCTTTGGAATCATTTTAACCTTGGCAAGCTTCCAGCTGTTTGGATAATACTCCAATCGTAAAATGGCATTAAAAATGAATACCAGGATTCCAATAGCTATACGAGGCAACATTATCAGCATCTGGTTACTAATTTCATCAATACCCGGAGCTTTTTTCGGGTTGAGTTCTGCAATTAGTTTTTGTACATCACGCGTCTTAAATTTTATTGGTCGGGAGGGTAGCGCAACTACATTTGGCAAATCAACAGCACCAGAACATGTGTTTGGGGTAAATACGGATTTTAAATGCTCGCCAAATATTTTACCTTTTTCAGGATCGCTTCTTGCCCAACCTCCTGTAGATGTGCGCAGAGGTGGTTTAAACTCAACTGGTGTTTTAAGCTTTCTAGCAGCGCGCCACAAAGAGTAATTAGATGATGGTGTGACATCAAGACCTTCCAAATAATTTTTAAGAGATGCAGTTTTTTCAAATGCAAGCAACTCTTGGAGTCGTTTAGTACACTCATTAAATCTGATTTTAAGTTGGGGTGATCTGTGCTGTTGCCATTCTCTTCTAGCTCTTCTTTTTTCACTTACGAGACGTTCAATATCCGTAGAATAAATTTTATTTACCCTAGTCTGAGGATGGGTGGTAGTGGCATGTTCAGCAGCCTGTTTAATATTTTCATTAAGGTTGGCAATGTTAGATTCAATATCATCGTGTGTTCTTAGCGTAATATTTTCCGTGCAATGACTACTAAGATGTTTTTTAAATCGCAGCCAATTAACACGATTTATCAAATTCGTATATGGGTGAGGTAAGTCACTTCTTAATTGGCTACAAATTGTAACGATCGTGGGAGAGTGATCGGACGAGAGATCTAGAGAAGCTTCAATTTGAATTAAATCCCTAGATATATTTTTCATAACGCCAAAATCTATTACATCCGGAATTTTATGCATGTCAGCAGGCCAATAAGTGGGTTCCCCACTCGAAATGACATCCAAGCCCATTTTGGAAATTGTATTGAACAACGCTCGACCTCTGGGTGTAATAAGACGCGAACCCCAGAACGTGTGTTTAGCATTATAGTCGCCAGCTGCTACGAAACAAGGGCCCAGAGATTTGTAAAAATCCTCGTATTGATCCTCAGTAATTGCAAATCTAGGAGGAGAGTAAATTGATGATATGACAAAATTAGTGCAAAAATTTTCGACACAAATATTCGTTGCTTGTAAATGTTCTTCACAAATGTTGTCAATAATATAATGCTTGAGTCTTGACTTTATTAAAATTGCTAATCCACCGCATGCTCTTCCTCTCGGGTCCTTTGAATCATATAAGGTGTAGCCATAAATTTTAAAAAGGTTTCTCGAAGTCAAATGCGTCTCAGAGACCAACATTATATCAATATTTTTTTCCGTGAGGAAGTGCTCAAGTTCATTTTTATGTTGGCGAATGCCGTTTGCGTTCCAGAAACATATTTTTAACGTGTTCATGGTTTGTTGACTAATGTTTGAAGCAGAGTATTCTGCATTCGCAGCATTTCTTGCATCATGCTAGTCATACTTGTTGTAAAATTGTTTATAGTTTGCACCAGATTTTCAATAGTAGCTTCAAGGCGATTAAAATTAAAGCCTGAGTTTGTATTTGTTGAAGTATTTGGCCGTGAAACATTTTGTGTGGGAATAGAGCTTGTCTTTGCAGCATCGGCATACGATACACGTGAATTAACTGGTTGGCTCACTTGTGCAAGAGTGGCGGAGTAAGTGTTTGCTGTTTGTGCTGGAGCTACTTTAGGTTTTTGCCCCATAGTCTTTTTTAACGAAGGAATATACAGGACATCCTCTATAGTTAGCGGTGTGATTACCTCCACAATTACTGCATTTTTTTCTGCTTGATCTTTTGGTTTAGTACAACTAGCAGTACCGTGCAATTCACCGCAAATAACACAAACTGTAGGTAATTTGCTGTAAGTTTTTGTGTGGCCATATTCTTGACAATTATGGCACTGTACGGGTCCAGAACGCTTGTGTGGTTGTTCAACTGTTATTTTTCGGTATAAAAGATATTTTAAATTATAAATTGGGTGCGTCTCACTTTTTCTCAATTTTTTATCATTCGGCTCAAGTTCAACGCGAAATAGAGGCTGGGGGATCTTCTCCCTATTTATTATATTTGAAAAATTTTTTACCTTGAATCCCTGGAGGACGAGTGCGTCTTTTATTTCTTCGGGAACAACATAAGAATCTATGCCCTTCAATATGATCTGCAGGCCTTTAGCACTCTTAAGCTGGTATGTGTAGAAACTTGTTTTATTTTTTTCAAATTCAGAAATCATTTTGCGGAAATCTGTTTCGTCATAAATTTGAATTTTCGTTTCATCGATATTGCCACGTTTTATTGGAACAATGTGAAATTTATTCTCACCAATGGCCGAAATTAATTTCTTAATAAGAGCGTTTGAATTGTTTTCTCTCAAATAGATTGGTGGCGGCTTGGAGGTTTTGTTCGCGGATATATTAGGTGTGTCGTTGTCATCTTTCAATATTTGAAAATGATTAGTGGAGGATGCGCTGTTATCCCTAGAGACCTTTGAAGCAGATGCAATTTTAGTAGAATTTGGGCTTCGCCCGCGCTTTCCCACAATAATATAACGGTCCATTCCGACTTGGACCTTTGGTTTTGGGCTACTCTTATTTACAGTGACTAATTGGGTAAGCGATGAATCGGATGATATCGGTGATTTGAATGACGAAGTAGTAGGCAACTGTAATGTTAACGAATCACTAGTTGGCATTGGACAAAGCGAAGTTGATCGCTGACGAAAAATTGGCTTAGCCGTTAAAAAAAGTCTATCATTAGGTTTTTTATTTATTTTATTTAAATTAAGATCATCAGAACTCACAATAAGTCTATTATCAGATTTTTTATTTTTATTGTTATCATTAAGATCATCAGAGCTCACAGTAAGATAGGCATTTCTACCGTTATAACTCACTTCACAATTATTTGTTTTTGAGGTACTCATATAGAGTATTCCTTAAGGGCACTTTGTTAGTGTATTCCTCAAGGGCACTTTGAGTTATTTTGTTTACGGTTGTTTTTGTTTTTTTGTTGTTTTAGTTATTACCGTCTATGTAAAAAATATTAGCAAAGCAAAAAAGCTTGTTTATGAAAGTTAATGTACAACGAATACTATGTACTACAAATATTTTTTGTAGGGTTTTGTTTTGTTTGTATGTAAAAAAAAATTCCGCTAATACGTCTGTTCACTATGAAGGTACAACGAGAACTGAACAATGTGAGTCGATTTTTCTTAAAATTTTATCTACTGTAGAGCTGCTGACGGCCAACACAAATACATAAAGAAGTGAAAAAAATAAGTTTCTTTGTTTGGTGTTGCACGCTACAAAAAGTTGACATTCCTGTGAAAACGCCTATCTTTTTTTGTTTACAGAAATTGCTTCTATGCGAGTTGAGGTGATGTGATAATATTTACTTTCATTCTCGAGAATCATAAGAGCAAAAAATTAATACTCATGACCATCCTAATAACTAATGGAACACCTTAATACTTGCTTCCATACATTATTTTCCCCTTTCTCATCTTCCTCTTCGGCGCAAGCATGAATCTCTGGAAAATAATCTTACATTAGAAGACACAGGCAACACGGCCCTTGTCGTTATATTTTGTCAGCATAGAGATAGGAGATCTTTTCTTTAAAGTTTGTAATCGCTAGTTTTTCTTTGTATGCTGCTACAGACCTATTATTTTACTTCCTCTTTTTTATATGTCTCACTGTTCGGTTTTAACAGAAATCGAACAAAACGGTTGTTCGCATCCGTAGTAAAAATCGCTAAATTATTTTTCATATACAATTTTGTACAGTGTATTACATTTCAAACTTATTTAATTATCGATAAAATCGCTGATCTATTTTAAATTGTAGACTTAATTTAACGGTATCTAAAGTTTTATGATTTGTATATAAATTCATTTCGCTCACAAATTCGTTGTTCAGTTTGCCTTTACTTTGTCATTGAATACGAGATACATAAAACTCTATACATACATACATATGTACAAGTAATTGTGTTTGTATATTTCATCATCATTCTTCTTTGCATTTTTTGATAATAAAAAACATAATTTTTTTGTAAGAAGAGTAAAACTCAAAGTTTGTGTCATTTCTTTTTCATAATTTTTCAATTGAGCTTATTCGAAACTAACCTTTGCGATATTCACGTGGATTTTTGGATATTCAATTCAACAACGGTATTTAAGGTCAAATATTCGAAGCCGAAAGCCGACAAGAAAACCGCCGATTTTCGATTTTTTACTTCGCGTTATTTTAACATTTATTTTTATTTTTTTTTTATCAATAATTAATAATGATTTGAGAGCGATACATAATATTGGTGCTCAAAAAGGCAAGGATCAGGAGGAAATTGTTCAAAGATCGTTACAACGTGAGCAAAAATTCATGGATGCATATATAAAAACTGATTCAATAGAAGTTATTGCATTAAAGCACTATCTCAATCTTTAAAATAATCAATTGTAATGACGTCAATGCGAAATGTCTTTGAAAGCAAAAAACAAATTATAGCACATCGCCTGAGGTATGAAAAATCGAATGATCAGAAATATAGTTTAACAATAGATAAATGGGCTAGCACTAGATGTAGGCAATATATGAATGTAAATTTGCACAACTCAAATGGCAAATCTTATAGGGCCGTATGCAAAAAAAAACTTAACAAAGCTTTGCCAAGCAATGTCAAGTAAAGTTGTATTCTAAAAAAAATATTATAACAAAATTATAAAGCAGACACTTTATTATTTTTGTCATTTATTTATTTATTTACTTACTAAGTCTATGCATTTACAATTCTTTGAGGCTATTTATACATGTACGTATATACAATTTTTGCAAAAGTTATTAATTATTCAATGCGATTAAATTATTACTTTTGATTAAATGATCTTTCAAAGAGAAATCAACATAAAAATAAAGTTTATTACAATCTCTACAACTTCTTATAAAGGTATCAGAATTAGCATAATTGGTTCTAAACGCTTTAATAGAAAGTGGTGAGTAATGTCGTGTAGGACGCTGCGGACACAAAAATAAACGTTTTCAATTAAAAAATTTTAGCCAGTATTACCATTAATTACATTTAAAATACACATAACCAGCCCAATCATGAATATTCCCTCGGAATTTATTTCTCACGGAAAATAATTTTCTCGAGAAAACATTCCTCCAATCATAAATTAATTGGGAACAAAAAAGAGTAATACGTGGCATCACCGCATTACGAAGCTCGTTGTTTTGCTTGTTTGTTGACATTTGTTTCTCCCTTTTTTTTAAGTGATAGAGCAAACAAAATTACTAAAATTTACCAACTTGAAAAAATATGTAAAAAAAGTTTATAAATGATTTATTTGGACATTACTTGTGTTTTTTTATATTCAATAACTATAAAATAGAAGTTTGTGCATATAAATTGTGTATCAACTGTGGTTTTATGTAAACTCCCTTCTGTTTTGCAAGGGAAAGATTTTTAGTGAAAAAAGCAAGTTCAACGGCGTTCATAATACCTACTTTTTCCCGGGGAGTTTTATTATTCCTGCATTTGGTAAAAAAGGGGGAAAAATCAAATTCATAATAGGAGAAAAGGGAAAAGTGAAAAAACTCGCACGGAATCGTTGTTCATGATTGGGCTGAACATTTAGCATAGTTCTTCGACTACTTAAAGATGGTAGTTTAATAAGCGCAATCCTAGCTTGATACGAAGGAAGACATAGGGGATTCCATTACAATCCGCGAAGTCAAAAAATTAAAAATTGTTTTTGTACCGATTCAATTGCATTAATATACATATATTTTATATATTGGGTCCCAAATTATTGAGCCATATTATAGAACAGGACGAACAGAATATGTAAACAGATGCTTAGTAATATAGGGGTCTTCGAATTCCTTAGCCCAACTTTTGATGAAGCCGAGTAGACATCTTGCTTTATTTATAATCAATGTAATATGTTGAATAAAATTAAGTTTAGGATCCAGTAATATTCCAAGATCAGTAAAAGCACAAACAATTTCCAGCTCATAGGTGCGTAAGAAGTATTTAACTGCCAAATGGTTCTTTCGGTAGAAACACATATGCTTACATTTTTTAAAATTTAATTGCATAAAGTTCATATCACACTAGGAATGTAAGGAATTTAAATATTCTTGTAGTAACATATGATCTTTGTAGTCATTGTAGCTAAGAAATATTTTTACATCATCAGCGTACATTAATATGAACGAATTCTTGATTACACTAGGTAAATCATTGATAAATAAAGAAAAAAGGAGTGGTCCAAGATGACTTCCTTGTGGAACACCAGATGTAACGGGAATAGATTTAGATGTAATATTTTTAAATATGACATTTTGTTTTCTGTTAGTTAAGTATGAACTGATCCAATTTAAGGAATTTTTCGAAAAACCCATGGAGTGCAACTTCTTCAAAAGAAGTTTATGGTTGACCTTATCAAATGCCTTACTGAAATCTGTATAAACAACATCAGTTTGTTTTTTATTGAAAAAACCACGATAATAAAGATGATGGTTAGGCGATAATAAAGATGATACGTGATGACACAAATAATCAGTAATAAGTTTTTCAAAGAGTTTTTATGATACTCAATTTAGCGATTCCCCTGTAAATTTTGATGTCAGCTTTGCTACCAGATTTAAACAACGGGATGATAAAGGAATCCTTCCATACATCTGGAAATATACCAAACTTTATCGACAAATTGAATAAAAAAGTAAGAGGGAGCACAAAAGCATCAGCACATTTACTAAGAAGACAACTAGGTACATTATCAGGTCCACTTTTATTCGAAAATTTCAGCTTTTTTAAGCCTTCAAGAACTGAGCATCTATCAAATAATGGAATGACTTCCATGCTCCAAGAATGATTGTGTATCATTTATTTGATCATTGGCATAAGTAGATGAAAAGAAGTCTGCAAATAAATTACTTATTTCAGCATCGTTGTCAGCTTCGTATTCATTTATCTTCATAGAGGGTGGGAAGGAAGTTGTTTTTATTTTTAGATTTACAAAGTTGTAGAAAGAACTTGGGTTTGGAAATGGAAAACATCACCAAATTATCCAACTGATTCGAAATACATAGCAAAATCCATAAAAAAATATTAAAATAAATACAATTATACAAAAGCGTTTTAGTGATGGTCATACAGTCAAAACAAATCAAAAAAGGTGTATATTCAAATACTAATTTCATTCGAATGAAATAAATTGTGATAATTTTTCTTTGTTCATCATATTATTTTTACTTTTACTTTTTTTACTTGTTTTCCATCCATGTCAGAAGCTCATATATTTTAAATTAGGTTCAAGATAATACAAATTTATTTAATAAAATAAAAAATTATTTTAATACTCGAATGAAATTGCATTCGATGTTGTACATCATAAGCTGTGAAGTGGTTGTTGAACACGGTGGTGTTACCAGTATTTATTATTAAATCACAAAATATTTAAAGTTGTCTTTTGCATACAATTTCCTAACAAAGCAATGTAATGGCATAGACAGACGACAGCGTTAATTTGCATTAACTGTCTTAATTCAAATTAACTTGTGAATTATCCCCATTCCAATGTGTATTATAGCATAGACAGACGACAGCGTTAATTTGCATTAAAAGCTCACTAATGCGAATTAAAAATTTACCCTGACAGACGACAGTATTTGCATTAAGTAAATCGTCGGTTGATTATTGGTTTGCGGCACAGTGTATTCAAAATACATTATGATTGCAGCAAACCAATAACTAACCGATGATTTGTTTTATCCAAAACAAACCCCATTAACTGAATGTACTCGTAGCCAAGTCGCACACCTTTTCAAGCAGTACGTATCTAGTTCACTCATCAACCAACATTTGATTGATTATTGACGGTGTTGCCATATTAAAATAGTTAAATTGAGTATTAATTCACTTTCATTTAGTGCATTTACTTCAAATCAAATGCGCATTGTCATGGGGATAATTCACAAGTTAATTTGAATTAAGGCAGTTAATGCAAATTAACGCTGCCGTCTGTCTATGCTATTAGATTTGAAGTAAATGCACTATATGAAAGTGAATTAATACAGAATTTAGCTTTTTCAATAAGGTAACACCGTCAACAATCAATCAAATGTTGGAAAAAAATTTTCGTTTGCAAAATGAAAATAGACTCAAAGCCAGGAAAGATAAGTTATTTTAATTGGTTTTAGAAAAAGAAATATTAAAATCGAAACCAGAGTTGGGCAAAATACATGGCTTGCGGTATTTAAAATACAAAATACAAAATAATTGCTGGTCATGTATTTAAAATACAAAATACTTTCAGGCTATGTATTTAAAATACAAAATACTTGCTGGTCATGTATGTATTTAAAATACAAAATACTTAAATTTTTTGTACGTATTTAAACTACAAAATACTTCCACATCATTTACGTACATATATACATACATATGTATCTTGTTTTTACAGGTGGTGTTACTAGTTCAGGCTCACTCTATTCTTGCTAGTTAGAAGCACGTACATATGTACGTGCTTATGTTGGTCCTCGCCCATACTTGGAATTTTTGTTGTGAATTAATACAGAATTTAGCTATTTCAATAAGGTAACACCGTCAAAAATCAATCAAATGTTGGAAAAAAATTTTCGTTTGCAAAATGAAAATAGATTCAAAGCCAGGAAAGATAAGTTATTTTAATTGGTTTTAGAAAAAGAAATATTAAAATCGAAACCAGAGTTGGGCAAAATACATGGCTTGCGGTATTTAAAATACAAAATAATTGCTGGTCATGTATTTAAAATACAAAATACTTTCAGGCTATGTATTTAAAATACAAAATACTTGCTGGTCATGTATGTATTTAAAATACAAAATACTTAAATTTTTTGTACGTATTTAAACTACAAAATACTTCCACATCATTTACGTACATATGTATATACATACATATGTATCTTGTTTTTACAGGTGGTGTTACTAGTTCAGGCTCACTCTATTCTTGCTAGTTAGAAGCACGTACATATGTACGTGCTTATGTTGGTCCTCGCCCATACTTGGAATTTTTGTTGCAGCAATTCTTGAGTGTATTGGTGAGAGGGGTGAGAAGATTGGGGAGGGGTACAGAGTTTCATGTGCTCGCAATGACAATGTGGACACTTATGCAATTTCAAAGCAGAATTTTAAAAAATTGCAAGTCTGGACGAGGACTTGACAACATAATCTCCCAAGAGCAAAAGCAACAATGTTGTTTTTGTATTGTTATAATTGTTGTAATAGTACCACCTGCAAATAAAACGCCTTGTGACAAGATGCTTCAGAATTGACAACTGAATTATGGTGATGCCAACTCTAAGAGTTAGTATAGTTATGTTTTTTAGCGATTCTAATATTTTGTTATTGGTTTGACGAATCATACATTATAACTCGATCAAAATGCAAAACGCCAACAATGTAATGTATTTTGTAAATGTATTTTGTAAATTATGTATTTAAAATACAAAGTACTTGCATGTCATGTATTTAAAATACAAAATACTTCTACAAATACAAAATACGTATTTGTATTCCAAATACTGCCCAACCCTGATCGAAACACATTTTTTCCATTTTAAGATTTCCAAGGAAAAAATAATCGAAGTGTGTGTGTGTTTGGTACGAAAGGGATGCACAAGTTTTGCTAGCTATTTCGTCGGTTGATTATTGGTTTGCTGCAGTCATAATGTATTTTGAACATACTGTGCAGCAGACCAATAACCAACCGACGATTTACTTAATGCAAATGCTCACATTAGTGCGCTTTTAATACAAATTAACGCTGTCGTCTGTCTACGCTATTAGCCTTAAAGTGCTTGCTAACTACTATGAACTTCAAGGCTCAAGTAAAATATTTTTTTGCATAAGGGTCCCCCGGGGATAGTCCTTATCTAAATTAGTGTTGCCGAATCGCGTGTAATTACCCGAATCAGGTGAAATTTTTATGTGCATGTGCAACGCGTGGATAACTGCTCTCAGGTGTAGTTCACGGGTATTTTGAAATTCTTTTGTTTTATATAATAAATATATACGAGTAGATAATATAATAAATACATAAATAAATAAAATAAAATATAATAAATTATTGTCTGATACCGTTGCTGCAATTTTATTTGCTAAACAGGGTACACAGAAAAACGGCAATAATAATTTTAAATCTCTCGTAAATAATAGTAATAAAAACTTAAGTTCCAATGACATTATAATTTTGAGTTTTTTATGTTGCTTTTTATATTTAATTTTTTTTTCTATGTTTCTCTTTAATTACTGTATAGTAAAGGGTTATCCATTTTGCGGTTTCAAAAGTAAACGTAAATAAAACACACATAAAATATTTTTTTCATGATATTTCTTTTTTATTATACTCGTGAAGTTTGAACGTTAACATTATTTGTGAAACACTACATCATTTAAATGACCAACACGCGAAGTGTTGCAAGCATTGATTCTTTTGAGGTAATTTTCATTATTTCATTAAGTATAATCAGTCCATATATAATGTTTCGATTAACAGTTTAAAAGATATACATTTGTATATTACCAATTTTTTTTATCGGAACCCCTGTGTACTAATTTGTCAAGGCTAGGTTAGGTTAGGAAGGGTGGTGCCTACCGCACCTCTACTCGGAGACCCAACTGGGTCCATTGTGATTCCCTTCTATTGCCCATTACTGGTAATATTTACCCCTCCCATTTTTAGCCAGAAGAAATCCTATTATCCGTCATTAAGCCACCGAATCCCCGTGATGAAGCCCCTGATGTCCTCTAGTTTACACTTCCCGACATCAGTGATGCTTTCATGGAAACGTCTGCTCAGCCATCTAAGCCTATGACGTTGCAGCTTCGGGCAGTGACAGATAATATGTTCAATGGTTTCTGGTTCCTCTTCATCCCCGCACATCCTACAAAAATCTGGAGTACCAATTTCCCACATGCTGGTTCTTGCTCTAACCGAGCAGTGACCTGTCAACGCGCCTATCATGATTCGCATCGCCTTCCTATTCATGTCCAGTAGTAGTTTAGATCTTCCTGAGTCTAGTTTTGGCCAAAAACCCCTCGAGACCCTACAATCCTCCCTACTACGCCATGAACTGTTGGTCCTGCTTTCCACCCAATTACTGAGTTCTTAATAGTAATGACCTATTGGTAATTTCACCGATCTGTCAGACATTCCCTCGTCTAACGCTGATCCTATTCTTGCCAGCTCATCGGCAATTTCATTTCCCTCAACACTGCTGTGGCCAGGAACCCAACATAGTCTGACACTATAGCTATCCATAAGCAAGTGGAGGGCTTTCCTACAGTCACTAACAAGCTTCGATTTGACATTGTGACCTTTCAAAGCTTTTAGCGCTGCCTGGCTGTCGACGTAGAAGGTTACCTTTTCACCTTCAGCCACATTTCCAGCCACCAGGTCCGTGGCCCTGAGGATCGCCTGGAAAACACTGCATTCATTCGGCAGTCTAAAAGAACTACGAATGTTCGTTCCCAAGATATAGACTCCAGCACCTGTGCCTTCCCCCATTTTTGACCCGTCTGTAAAGACTGCCTTACCCTCATACAGCCTATCGGAATTGACCCAATGGTCCCTATCCGGAATTACCATTAAGGTTGTCTTACCAAAATCGATCTCAGCGACCTTATAGTCCGTAAACCCTGGGTTTACGGATTCCTGATCACCAAAACCGATCCTATTTAAGATTTATGTGTGACCTGATATTCCTGTCCTCACCAAACCTGTTTCTACAAGTCTAAGAAGACTTCTAGTCGCCGTCCCCACCACAAAGTCATCTATAGGAAGTAGATGAAGAATGACGTCCAAGGCAGCCTGAGGTGTGCTCCTCTGAGCACCTGTGATGCCCATCGAGGCACATCTCTGAACCTTAGCTAACAATCTCCTGTGACTTTCCTTCTTCAATGCCTCCCAGCATACCACACAACCATAGGAGATAACCGGCCTGACAACCGATGTGTAAATCCAATTTACTACCTTCGGTTGCAGACCCCAGTTCCTTCCTATGGAGTTCCTGCATGCGTAGTAGGCATTGAGTCCTTTCCTTAGCCTTTCCTGCGTGTTCGTTTTCAGGGAAAGCTTGCTATCTAGGTAAACACCCAGGTATTTAGCCCCCTCTGCTAGTCTCAGCTCCACCCCTCCCATCCTGGGCAATACAAAACTTTCTATTTTGTATCTCCTGGTAAAGAGGACTAGCTCAGTTTTCTCTGGGTTGACTCCTAGTCCTTTACTGCTAGCCCAGGAGGACAGATCGCCCAACGCCGACTGCATGATTTCACTGATAACGGGAAGAAACTTTCCCGTTACCAGTAAAACTACGTCATCCGCATATGCAGCTATCTTCCATCCGCTCCTATCAAAATTTATAAGAATTGCGTTCATCGCCAACAACCACAATAGAGGTGACAAAACACTTCCCTGTGGTGTACCTCTTGTCACTAATCTCCTCAGGCGTTCTCTTCCCATACCTGAGTTGATGATTCTGCTTTTAAGTATGATAATTATCCACTCCACTAGAAATCCGTGAACCCTAAGAGTTTCCAGTCACTCCCTAATAGCCTCTATACTTATGTTGCTAAAGGCTCCCTCAATATCTAAAAATGCAGCCAGTGTGTACTCCTTGTGCTGCAGTCCTTTCTCTATAACACCAACCACGTCATGAAGCGCACTCTCAACAGATCTGCCTTTACGAACGGCATGTTGAGCGCCACTTATAACGTGGGTGTCAATTGTGTTCCTTAGATTCAGATCAATCAGTCGTTCTAATGTTTTCAAAAGAAACGACGAAAGACTGATTGGCCTGAAATCCTTCGGCTTTGAGTGGCTTGCCTTACCCGCTTTGGGTATGAAGATGACCCTAACTTCTCTCAAGCCTTTCGGTATAAACCTCCTGCTTAAGCATATCTTAAAGATATGCACCAGAAACAGTTGTACGCGCTCTGGGACGTTCTGCAACATGGCCGGAAAAATACCATCTGGGCCATTAACTAAAATTAATAGTCATTGGCTTGTGGCAAAAATAAAAAAAATATACTTAATAGTAACAAACCAAAAAAGTTTGTCTTAAGTAGTGTAACATCGTTTTCTGCCGGGTATACTCAGCCTGAAAATGCCAATGGTCGTTACAAGAAATAACACGTTTTTTTCCTTAATTCATTACTATTCTTTATTTAAAATTAATAAATTTAGTGTTTTCTGAAATATAATTCACTTGACTTTAATTCCGTAGTATTATATCATTTGTTTTGTTTATAGCCTCTCAGCTCCCCGGATTTGTTATGGCTTTTCTTCCTGCGAGTTGTCTTCTATGCTTCCGTAGTCAACCTTTGTATTACTCCTGTGGTCCTATGTAGTCCCTTATCAGGAAAATTGGGGCCTTATGGATATTTTACTTATGTTTCCGCCCAGTTGAACATATCGGCTACTGGCCTTCTATCGTTTCAGTGGTGGCGTTGTATTGTTTTCGTGGTTAGGTAATTGCTGATAGTGTTTATAATATCTAGTCCTCGGTGTCTTACTGTATTGTTTAGCGACTAGAGAATCGCTAACAATATTTATTAACTTCTCCTTATCGATGTTGTTTCGCGACTTGGGAATCGCTAACACTATTTATTATTGTCTATTTATCTAGGTACTACTGTATTGTTTCACAACTAGGTAATCGCTAACAATGTTTTACCAATATTTATTTATTCCAGGTTCTACTGTATTGCTTCGCGACTAGGAAATCGCTAACAATGTTTATTAATATTTACTTATCCAGGTTTTTACTATATTGTTTCGTGACTAGGAAATCGCTGACAGTGTTTATATTAATATCTACTTATCTAGGTGCTACTGTATGGTTTCGCGACTAGGCAATCGCTAACAATGTTTATTAATATTTATTTATTCAGGCTCTAGTGTATTGGTTCGCGACTAGGTAATCGCTAGCCATCTTTATTAATATCTAATTATCTAGGTGCTACTGTATTGTTTCGCGACTAAAGAATCGCTAGCAATGTTTATTAATATCTAATTATCTAGGTGCTACTGTATTGTTTCGCGACTAGGGAATCGCTAACAATGCTTATTAATATCTAATTATACAGGTGCTACTGTATTGTTTCGCGACTAGGGAATCGCTAGCAATGTTTATTAATATCTAATTATCTAGGTGCTACTGTATCGTTTCGCGACTAGGGAATCGCTAACACTATTTATTATTGTCTATTTATCTAGGTACTACTGTATTGTTTCGCGATTAGGTAATCGTTAACAATGTTTTACCAATATTTATTTATTCCAGGTTCTACTGTATTGCTTCGCGACTAGGAAATCGCTAGCAATGTTTATTAATATCTAATTATCTAGGTGCTACTGTATTGTTTCGCGACTAGGGAATTGCTAACAATGTTTATTAATATCTACTGATCCGTGTTCTACTGTATTGTTTCGCGACTAGGAAATCACTAACAATGTTTATTAATATCTACTTATTCGTGTTCTACTGTATTGTTTCGCGACTAGGAAATCGCTAGCAATGTTTATTAATATCTAGGTGCTACTGTATTGTTTCGCGACTAGGCAATCGCTAACAATGTTTATTAAATATCTACTTATCCAGGTTCTACTGTATTGTTTCGCGACTAGGTAATCGCTAACAATGTTTGCTAGTTGAATACTAACTTACCCGGGATTCATCCTGATCAACTGATGTCTACGCAACGACTGATTGATTGTTTCCAAATTCTTCGGCCTTTTATACTATTTGCCCTTTACATTATTGTTGTAATATTTACAGAGATTTCTGCATGCTTATGTTTGGTTGTTATTGTCCCTAACTTATTTTAATGTACATGTTTGTATGTATGTTTTCTTAGTGACCGTTAATCCCTTTGCTTGTAAATTATTTTGTTGGATGTGTTTGTTGTTGTATGTTTTGTTCTTTAGTTTATTTCATTTAATATATTTTGTTAGTGTCTTTTGTTTTATAAATTAGTTCGTCGATCATATTTGTTATTTTATGTTTTACTACTTTACAGGGTGTGACAACAGTTTGTGTGCAAACTGTTCGTTACACATCCCCCCTTCTTTGAAAAAAAAATTGAAAAAAAAATGTGTTGGTACGTTTTTTCCGTATTCCTTGTGTTTTCCTCCGGAGTGCTCACCATGAGCTGAGGTACCTCCTGTTGTTGTTTCTGAACGATTCCTTTGCTTGTGCTAGCACCTTCCGTGTAAGGTGACGTAGCCCTGGTGTGTTTTTGTTCCAGTTCTTCTAGTCGTTGTACTATCTCTTCTTGTAAATCCATTTTAATGAATTCAGCCATTCGTTTCCGAAGTTCCTCGACTGTTCCTGTAGTTTCTAATCTAAGTTCTTCTGCATATTGTATCAGCTCTTCCTTTCGAAGACTGTAGATCCAGTTTATTTTTACCATTCAGATTCGTGGTATTTTTCCAAAAAATATATATTAATTTTTTTTTTATTTTATATTTGTTACGTCTTTTTATACAGAGTTTTGCTCCGGCTCCACTTGTAACGTGGCTTCCTGCTTCGTAGTATTTTTTTTTCAATTAAAAAATTATATCCTTTTTTTTTGTTCCGTGTTTTTCTTGTTTTTATCCGGAATTTGCTCGGGCGCCACTTGCAACGTGGCTTCCTGCTTCGTGTTATTTTTTTTTATTTGTTCCGTGGTTTTATCCAGAATTTACTCCGGGACCACTTGTAACGTGGCTTCTTGCTTCGTTGTATTATTATTTAAAAAAAATTTATCCTTTTTTTTCTTTGTACCGTGTTTTTCTTGTTTTTATCCAGAATTTGCTCCGGCGCCACTTGTAACGTGGCTTCCTGCTTCGTGATTTTTCAAAAAAATTTTATTTAATTATTTTTTTTTATTTGTTCCGTGTTTTTATCCAGAATTTGCTCCGGTGCCACTTGTAACGTGGCTTCTTGCTTCGTGGTATTTAAAAAAAAAATGTATCCCCTTTTTTTTATTTGTTCCGTGTTTTTCTTGTTTTTATCTAGAATTTGCTCAGGCGCTACTTGTAACGTGGCTTCTTGCTTCGTGGTATATTTAAAAAAAAATTTTACCCCTTTTTTTTTGTTCCGTGTTTTTCTTGTTTTTATCCAGAATTTGCTTGGGCGCCACTTGTAACGTCGTTTTCTGCCGGGTATACTCAGCCTGAAAATGCCAATGGTCGTTACAATAAATAACACGTTTTTTTCCTTAATTCATTACTATTCTTTATTTAAAATTAATAAGTTTAGTGTTTTCTGAAATATAATTCACTTGACTTTAACTCCGTAGTATTATATCATTTGTTTTGTTTATAGCCTCTCAGCTCCCCGGATTTGTTATGGCTTTTCTTCCTGCGAGTTGTCTTCTATGCTTCCGTAGTCAACCTTTGTATTACTCCTGTGGTCCTATGTAGTCCCTTATCAGGAAAATTGGGGCCTTATGGACATTTTACTTATGTTTCCGCACAGTTAAACATATGGCTACTGGCCTTCTATCGTTTCAGTGGTGGCGTTGTATTGTTTTCGTGGTTAGGTAATTGCTGACAGTGTTTATAATATCTAGTCCTCGGTGTCTTACTGTATTGCTTAGCGACTAGAGAATCGCTAACAATATTTATTAACTTCTCTTTATCGATGTTGTTTCGCGACTTGGGAATCGCTAACACTATTTATTATTGTCTATTTATCTAGGTACTACTGTATTGTTTCGCGACTAGGTAATCGCTAACAATGTTTTACCAATATTTATTTATTCCAGGTTCTACTGTATTGCTTCGCGATTAGGAAATCGCTAACAATGTTTATTAATATTTACTTATCCAGGTTTTTACTATATTGTTTCGTGACTATGAAATCGCTGACAGTGTTTATATTAATATCTACTTATCTAGGTGCTACTGTATGGTTTCGCGACTAGGCAATCGCTATCAATGTTTATTAATATTTATTTATTCAGGCTCTAGTGTATTGTTTCGCGACTAGGTAATCGCTAGCCATCTTTATTAATATCTAATTATCTAGGTGCTACTGTATTGTTTCGCGACTAAAGAATCGCTAGCAATGTTTATTAATATCTAATTATCTAGGTGCTACTGTATTGTTTCGCGACTAGGGAATCGCTAACAATGCTTATTAATATCTAATTATACAGGTGCTACTGTATTGTTTCGCGACTAGGGAATCGCTAGCAATGTTTATTAATATCTAATTATCTAGGTGCTACTGTATCGTTTCGCGACTAGGGAATCGCTAGCAATGTTTATTAATATCTAATTATCCAGGTGCTACTGTATTGTTTCGCGATTAGGGAATCGCTAGCAATGTTTATTAATATCTAATTATCTAGGTGCTACTGTATTGTTTCGTGACTAGGGAATCGCTAGCAATGTTTATTAATATCTAATTATCCAGGTGCTACTGTATTGTTTCGCGACTAGAGAATCGCTAACAATGTTTATTAATATCTAATTATCCAGGTGCTACTGTATTGTTTCGCGACTAGGGAATTGCTAGCAATGTTTATTAATATCTAATTATCTAGGTGCTACTGTATTGTTTCGCGACTAGGGAATCGCTAACAATGTTTATTAATATCTACTGATCCGTGTTCTACTGTATTGTTTCGCGACTAGGAAATCACTAACAATGTTTATTAATATCTACTTATTCGTGTTCTACTGTATTGTTTCGCGACTAGGAAATCGCTAGCAATGTTTATTAATATCTAGGTGCTACTGTATTGTTTCGCGACTAGGCAATCGCTAACAATGTTTATTAAATATCTACTTATCCAGGTTCTACTGTATTGTTTCGCGACTAGGTAATCGCTAACAATGTTTGCTAGTTGAATACTAACTTACCCGGATTCATCCTGATCAACTGATGTCTACGCAACGACGGATTGATTGTTTCCAAATTCTTCGGCCTTTTATACTATTTGCCCTTTACATTATTGTTGTAATATTTACAGAGATTTCTGCATGCTTATGTTTGGTTGTTATTGTCCCTAACTTATTTTAATGTACATGTTTGTATGTATGTTTTGTTAGTGACCGTTAATCCCTTTGCTTGTAAATTATTTTGTTGGATGTGTTTGTTGTTGTATGTTTTGTTCTTTAGTTTATTTCATTTAATATATTTTGTTAGTGTCTTTTGTTTTATAAATTAGTTCGTCGATCATATTTGTTATTTTATGTTTTACTACTTTACAGGGTGTGACAACAGTTTGTGTGCAAACTGTTCGTTACAGTAGAACAAAAATAAGCAAATTAACAAACATGTGCATAGTTAGTAAGGAACAAACGATAATGGTAAGACTGTTGTAATATATATGAAAGATGGTAAATTGTTGAGCCTTCATTACCAAACATATATATGAGCAAATTGAAAAATGCAATGAATCAAACCAATTCACATATTCCATTTGCAATAAAGTTTCGTATATAGGGCAGACATCTACATCAACTGACACCACACACGGTGGACCAAAACACAGAAGAACGCTGATGAGGAAGGTTTAGTGGTCTTCGAAAACGGCTGGCTGTTCCGTTGAACTATGTGTTGTTGTCAGAATATTTACAACTAACTTGATGTTATTTGTTCATTAATAATTATCACATGTAATTTGGCTTAAAAAGCGTTACGAACAGTAGCCTAATTCAATTCATAAGAATTTAAGAAACAAATACAGTTCGAAAAATAATAATTAACTAAAAAAATATTTTTTTTATTCGAAATTTATATTAGAGATGAATATTACATATGGGATGTCTATGTGCATTTCATTGTTACAGCAACAATGAAATGCATATACACAGAGAATCAAGAAAATTTTCTCTATGAAACGTTTTCAGGCTAAGGGATATCCCAGCAGAAGGAAGCGAAGATTTTTTCATAGAGATTCCTTATTGTTTTTATGTGGTAAATCTTATTAATATTATCAAGAAGAAAACCACATAAAAGCAAGAAGAAATCTTATTATTAACAACTTTTTTACTCAATTTCCGTTATTTTTGGCACCAAAAAAACAATCCAAAGAGAATATCTTCTTGATTCTATTAGGTTTTCTTATAAATTGTAAACTATAGGGATTTCTTAGTGATTTTATTAGGTTATCTTATTGATTGTTTTAAAAAGGTTTTCTTGTTTTTGTCAATTAAGTTTTCTTCTTGATTTTCCTATAAGATTATGTGTAAAGCATCTTATTGATTTTTTAATAAGGAAATCTTCTTCGTTAGAAAAAGTCTATCATCAGAATTTTTATTTTTATTGTTTTCATTAAAAGCTTCAGAACTCACAGTAAAATATGCATTTCTGCCGTTAGAGCTCACTTCACAATTTTTTGTTTTTGAGGTACTCTTATAAAGTATTCCTCTATGTCACTTTGTTTGTTATTTTTTTTTTGTTTTTGTTATTTCTGACTGTGTAAAAAATATTAGTAAAGCAAAAAAAGCTTATTTATCAAAGTTAATATGTACTACGAATATTTTTTTGTATGATTTCTTTTTGTTCAGTATGTATGTAAGAAAAACTCCACTAAGACGTCTGTTCACTATGAAGGTAAATATTTTTGTTATATAACTTGATAAACTTGCAAATCTCTTTTTTTTAGTTATTAACTTTGTTATTTATATTACGTTTGCTGCACAACACTTTTGACACCATTTTTATTTCGATCAAAATTTATTATCTTTTTCACATAGTTCAGCTGCAGCCGAAAGAATGTTTTCACAGCATAATTTAATAAAATCCAAATTTTGTAAGCTTTGATTTAAAAAAAAATGTTTAACTACTAAGCCCATCAAAATGTAATCAGCTATTAATCTCAGAAAGACTTATCAATTACCGCCAATTTTACGGACTCGAGAGATCCGTTTGTTCCTTGACAAAAAAAAATTAAAATTTTTTTATAATAACTTCAAAAAGCTTTGTCAAACTGATTTCAGAATTCACTGATTTTTATAGAATTAAAATGTCTATGGGATGCCTTACATTTTAAGCTTTAGAAATAGAATGCAAGGTCAAGCGATTCCTATATTTTTTATATACTTATTTGTGTATAACAATTTTTTTGATATATAAACTAATTTTAAATTTAATGTTTTTTTACTTTAATTACGCGCTTTTTTCGTGGTTTCAGTGGTTTTTGTAATTTAGAAGTTGACAACACTGGTATGTGCAGTCTCCTCTTACCAGCCAATACTGAAAGAAATGTGTAGTGTAGAATCGGAGCATGCTTGCTTTTGCCGAAAATTACTGAATGTTTGGTCTGTAGAAAAGCATAATACCATTTGTCTTGGTATTTAAGACTTACCCGCAGTTTTTAACTTAATAATTAAGTACGTAATTAGCTAATTTTTATTTAAAATTAAGTTGTAATTAAATACGATTTCATTTTTTCAGTGGTTAATTAAAGTTCTTATTAAATTACGTTGAAAGTACGGCAGCACTGCAAAATTTCCAAAGAACAGCTGGTTAGCATAAACAAAAAAGTTAGGTTATAAACATGTAGAAAATTTAAATTGCTTAAAAGCTCATTTTATGAAATCAAACGAACATTATAATACATTTCTCTATTACTTTATTCCATAATATAAAACTTTGTATTGCATATGTTATATATTTATGAAATTTAAACGAAATTCTTCTTAACCCGACCACATGATGTCATGTGTATGTTTTCAATAACCATATACACGCATAAAAACATATGGTACGTTCATAAAACTTAAGTAGTATTTAATTACACAAGGTTGGGTATTTAATTATTATTTAATTATGCACTCAAAAACACAATTTCGTATTTAATTAGAACTTAAAAATAATTACAGTTTGATTAGCCAGTCAAAAACTGGGGATTAAACATAAACTATTTTATTTTTATTAAGTATTTTCGTAAAATGTCCAAGTATAAAAATATCAGTTTGTGGACACAATTTTATTGTTCGTTTCATATGGTAGTTAGTTTGCACAATGTAGGACCATTTTTTTTCTTTTGTGACTGTCTGCAGCGTTGTCAACTTGGTGCGTTTCGCACATTTCTGGTGCTGTTTTAAATTTTTTTGTGCAAAAAATTCCTTTATTTGGTGCGTAGTTCCCCTTGTATAAATTGTTTTATACAAGGGGAAGTGCGTTTTTAAATTTTTTGGTAGCACCAAAGCAAGTTTAACACACCTTTCTGTTTCAATGTGAGAAAAAAATCTTTGTACAATAAATTACGCCTGTTTTAATACTATTTCATCAGTGCAAAATTCTTACAATCAATTTTATAGAACACAATAAGAACAACAAGTAATGATGATTAATAAGTAGATATGTAATGGTGGCGGACGACATGGTTTGGTAATTAAAAAACAAAAAACGATGGCAACCGTGTTACAAATGGCGGCATTTTGGGTATTTTCATGCTGAGATTTCGTTAGGTCGTGTGTGTGAGTTTGATTCTTTGTTTATGTGTGTATACTTGTGTGTAAAGCTTTTGTTGTTATTGTAGACCACACTCAAAAGAAAATTCAATCCATCCGTACCTAAATAAAAAAAGCGGTGTCATAAGTACGGTAAGCACGGATTTACTTATATCAAGTACAGAAGGTTTGATTCAAGTACGAATTATTCAAGTACTAAATTCTTAATTTTATCCATATTTATTCCCGAATCCTTACTTGAAATAAACTAGAGTTGTGCTGAAAAGAACGAACTAGTTCAATTAAACTATTCCCATAAGTAATGCTATGTTCAGACGGCAACATGAACCACTTGGTTCGCTCTCTGAACCACGATTGCGAACCCTGGTGTTCAGACGACACATTCGTGGTTAATTTTGACAAATATTTTTGATGCAGTGATGACAACTTAGAACTTTTCGTGCTGGATTTAATCCGTTTTCAGTCACTCAAAACGCGGAAAAAATACGAAAATCTAGCAATTTTTATATTTATCAGGCCTGTCACAGAAATCCATCGAAATTGTTTTGATTACGAATTTTCATTTCGATCGATTTTGTTTTACCTTCTTCAGATTTCGATCGATTTGTTCATTCCGAAAAAACGTCAATTCGATTGTTTTCAATTTAAATCTGGCAATATTGTGGCAACAAAAAACACATTGTTGCTCGTATTAGAAGATCAATTTTTTTTATTGAAGTGAACCAAATTAAAAAAAGTATACATTCATTGTCTGCAATTGCAATAACTGCAATTTTCGATGCCCAGAGTGGTCAAGATTTTGCCGAAAATTCTTCAGATTCACTTTCATATCCAAATGTAGTGTATGTGTTAAAGTTTTATTTAATTTTATTTGAAGCAATAGAATATTTCAGTTTTTATGATGATGCATTTTTTTTCTTTAAGACTTGAGAAAATATCTTAAATATGTAAAAAAAAATAAATAAAACAAACATATTTTAAATAAATGGTTGAAAAAAATTTTCGTTTTTTTTTTTTTTTTTTTTTATGCATGATTTTTATTTATTGTATCTTCATATATGAACTAACAATAAGTATTCAAATCTTAAATCTAAAAAATATAATTAGGCCCGACCAATGTCGGACATAAGCTTAGTAGTAGTTATATATAATACATATGTAAGTAGTGATAATCAAAAGGAAAAAAAATAAAAGTATTTTCAAGAAGTCCCATCTGGAGTGCTGTGAATAAGAGCCATTGTGTCCCTCTTTTTTAGGCGGATGTGTCCAGTAAAGTTCAAAATATTACGGGCAAGCGGATTAGGATGTGACTCGAGTTTTGTTAAATATTTGCCAGCGTATTTTGCAATTTCTTCAGTCACTAGTGGCATATTCAAATCACGATGTATATTTGAATTTTTGATGTACCATGGAGCCGATGTTATCATGCGTAAAATTTTATTTTGCCTGCGTTGAATTTTCTCTACATTTGAAGCTGAAGCAGTGCCCCATAGTTGAATTCCGTAGCACCATATTGGCTTTAAAAGCGACTTGTATATTAAAAGTTTACAGTCTAGGCTAAGTGTTGAATTTCGACCAATCAGCCAATGTACCTGAGTTAGTTTAAGTTTCATTTGAGTTAACTTAGAGTCAATGTGGTGTTTCCATGTAAGTCGTCGATCAAGCTGTATACCAAGATATTTCACATGTGAATGTTGAGAAACAACTTGATTGTTAATCCGAATGGGGGAACAAGTATCTCTTCGTAAAGTAAATGTTACTTGAACACACTTTTGTTCATTTACCTTGATTCTCCATAAGTTTAACCAAAGCTCCATCTGGCTAATATGTTCCTGGAGTTTGCGGGATGCCTCATCAGGGTTTTCATGCATACTAAGGCAGGCTGTATCGTCGGCAAATGTGGAAGTATGGATACTACTGCTCACAGGCATATCACAAGTATAAATTAAATATAAAACTGGTCCCAGTATACTCCCCTGTGGCACACCAGATGAAATTGTTTCAGGCCTACTTGTAAAGTCTCCTTCCGCAACAGTGAACTTACGGGAAATAATGTAACTTTCCAAAAGATTTAAAATGTTTATTGGTAAGTAAGTCTTCAATTTTAAAATAAGGCCTTCATGCCACACTTTATCAAATGCCTGGGAAACGTCAATAAACAGCGCAGAACAATACTTTTTTCCCTCAAAAGTTCTTCTTATAAATTAAACTAATCTGTGAGTTTGTTCAATGGTGCTATGCTGACTTCTAAAACCAAATTGATGGTCTGGTATGCACCCACTACTAATTAGAATTGGGGACAATTTTGTTTTGAGCTGCTTTTCGAAAAGCTTTGACATTGTAGATAGTAGACTTATTGGCCTATATGACTCAGCCTTTGTTATATCTTTGCCCGGCTTTGGAATCATTTTAACCTTGGCAAGTTTCCAGTTGTGTGGATAATATTCCAGTCATAAAATACCATTAAATATGAATAACAGGATTCTCATTGCAATACGAGGCAAGTTCATCAGCATCTGATTACTAATTCCATCAATACCCGGAGCTTTCTTCGGGTTGAGTTCGGCAATTAATTTTTGTAAATCACGCGTCTTAAACTTTATGTGTTGAGGGGGTAGAGCGACTATATTCGGCAAATCAGCAACACCAGTACATATATTTGGCGTAAAAACGGATTTTAAGTGCTCAGCAAATATTTTACCTTTTCCAGTATCGCTTCTTGCCCAACCTCCGGTAGATGTGCGTAGAGGTGGCTTATACTCAACGGGTGTTTTAAGCTTTCTGGCAGCGCGCCACAAGGAGTAATTAGACGCCGGTGTAACATCAAGACCCTCCAGATAATTTTTAAGAGATGCAATTTTTTCAGATGCAAGCAACTCTTGGAGTCGTTTAGTGCACTCTTTAAATCTGATTTTATTTTGTGGTGATCTGTGCTGTTGCCATTCCCTTCTAGCCCTTCTTTTTTCACGTACGAGACGTTCAATGTCTGTAGAATAAATTTTATTAAACCCAATCTGCGGATGGGAGATAGTGGCATGTTCAGCAGCCTGTTTAATATTCTCGCTGAGATTGGCAATGTTCGATTCAATATCATCGGGTGTTCTAAGCGTAATGTTTTCCGTACAATGACTGCTGAGATATTTTTTGAACCCCAGCCAATTTACACGATTGATCATCTTCACATATGGGTCAGGTAAGTTACTTCTTAATGGGCTACAAATTGTGATGATCGTCGGGGAGTGATCGGACGAGAGATCAAGAGAAGCTTGAACTTGAATTAAATCCCTAGAGATATTTTTTATGACGCCAAAATCTATAACATCCGGAATTTTTTGTATGTCAGTAGGCCAATAAGTGGGCTCCCCACTCGAAATGACATCCAAGCCCATTTTTGAAATAGTGTTGAACAATGCTCGACCTCTGGGTGTAACAAGGCGCGAACCCCAGAACGTATGTTTCGCATTGTAGTCTCCAGCTGCTACAAAACAAGGTCCAAGAGATTTGTAGAAATCCTCATATTGATTCTCAGTGATTGAAAATCTGGGAGGGGAGTAAATTGATGATATAACGAAATTTGAACAAAAACTTTCAATGCCAATATTTGTTGCTTGTAGGTATTCTTCACAAATGTTATCAAGAACATAGTGCTTGAGTCTTGACTTTATTAGAATTGCTGATCCACCGCAAGCCCTTCCTCTAGGGTCCTTTGTATCATATATAGTGTAGCCATAAATTTTAAAAAGACTTCTCGAAGTCAAATGAGTCTCAGATACTAACATTTTCGTTTTTGAAATAAAGTTGTTTAAAATAGATTTTTGTACTTTCACATAGAGAAAATTACAATTCCGAGTATTATTCATCGAGCAAATTCTTCGTTTTTCATTTTCTGCAGAACCTAATTACGGAAATGAAATTATTTCGATCGAATTTGGTTTCAGCCCTTTAGCCCCTTTTTACTTTTTGTTCAAAATGGCTAGATTTTAGTCTTTGTGAACTTTGTCTTCCTTTAATTTAGCAATATCGACTTTTACTTCATTTTATTTTGTTAGTTTACCAATTTAAACAAGAATAATATTTCTTCTATTTCTTCGAATTTTTTTGTGATTTGAAAGATATTCAGTATAGCCTAAAAACAGGACAATGTATGTTTTTAAAAGAGCAAAATATTGAAATTTTGTATGTATGTACTTATGTAAACATGGATACATACATATGCATACATACTTCTATTATGTATATATGTAGATACACTATTTATATCTACCTTATTAAAATGTAATATGGAATGTAATATCTCGAGCTAATGTACTTATGTATGTATTGATCTTATGATAGGTACATACATATTAATTTTTAATAAATTACTTAACAAAATTTTTTGATGTTTTGATTTCAAACAGAAACATTTTAAAACTAGCTCCTTTTCGCTCTTATTCAAAAAATTTTACTTATTTTGCGCTAAATGTATATTTTTTCAATTTTTCAAAAAATTTTTACGCGCTTTGAGTATCAAAAGTTGGCATCACTGTTTTCATGTATATACATACATACATAGATGCATACAAATTATGTTTTTATAAATTTTATTTCATAAAAAAAATATAACTTTATTTAATCACTCTTTAAATTATAGCTTTTTTAATTCAATTTCAAAATACAACTTTTTTATTTCATTTCCAAAATTCAACTGAACTTATAAAATAAATTTTGCTCATACAATAACTTAAACTAAATATTAATTTGCATGGTAATCGAAAGACACGCGCTGTATTTATTTTGCAATATTGGTTATTTAGAATTTCATTTACCTGTCTGCAATTTGTGTCAGCAATTTAATTATTGTGAAATATTTTGTAATAAGGGTATTCAATGTTTTCTGCGTTAACACCTCCCCTTTTTAATTTCGAGCGTCCCGTTCGATTAAAAATATGGAATATTAGAGATTCTTGTTATGCTGGGTTTTTCAGATTTGCTGATGTCCGATAATTCTGGCATGGATGCATGTACTGATGGGATTGCTTCTAGCGTCGTTGGAATAATGATTGTTTTACCGCTTCTTTTTAGTATCTTTGTTTTAACCAACAGTATAACCATGAATACTATCGTCATTAGAGAGAGACTAAGATTAGCTGCAAATCCCTTTTTGTTTTTATCGTCAAGCAGATCAATTGCTTCGGCGTTATTTGCTCGTAATTCTTTCACCATTTCCAATGATAAAGTTTCTTCTATATTTTGGTGGAAATACTTAGTTTGTAAGATAGCTGGTAAAGGTTGTAGTCGTATTGTTTCAAAGAAATCATACGTTCTATTGGCTATAGTCACAGATGTATTGCAGAACTGTACCACATAGGTTCCTGTAAGATTCTGTGGTTCATTATCGATAAGAATTGTTCCATTGAATTGGTTCAGAAGAATTGTTCCTGGTGCAATTTCTTCAAGAGTGGGGATGCTTCGATTGTCTATTAAGCTGCAGTTTGCTACTTTACTTTTAATTAAGTTCGCTAGACACATATCGCTTTCAATATAATCCAAATTATTTCTATTGCATATTGTAATATTATTAAAACCTTTGCATTCATTTTTCATACCATACATTACATTATCGCAAATGAGAATATTTCGATATTTTATTTTGTTTACATATTTTCCGAACTTAATGTGTCTTATTAACATTTTATTACATGAATTTATATGTGTGGTAGGTATACTTAATATATAAATAATAGAATCATGATTAGACGCTATTTTTATTTTAGAAAATTCAAAAGCTTGTTCCAGGTTTATAAAAGGTATGGAATCTGTATTTATTATTTGCTTTACGGTATCAATTTCTTCAGCTGTTAATAAGAAGGAATTAACTACACCTACTTTTGCCCAATGCATGGCATGTTGAATGTTAGTCAATTCTTCCTTAACACTGTCTAGTTTATATTTTAGTATTGTTATTAATTGTTCTTTTAAATTTTCACTTTTATTATAATTGTTCTTATAATTAAATGTTTCAATTATGCTGTTTGTTATATGAGTTAGTTCATCAATTTTTTCCAATGTTACTTTGTTAATAACAACTTGTTTGTTGTTATTTCTTAGTATTTTATTTGTCTTTTTAGTTAGTATTTCGAAGTCTTCATGATCAGGATTCCCTGCGATCCACTTCCAGGCAGAGCCTATAAAATCTAGGGATCTTTTTGACCTTGGTTTTAATCTGTCCAGATATGATTGAAGTTCTGTAACTTCATGATTTAAAAAGGGTTGCAGAAGGTGAGAAGAGCTAATATCATGGTTTAATGTTTCTTGTAGTTTATTTATTAAGTTCTGATATACATTTGTGTCGATAACGTGGATTAATTTAAATGTCCCAGTCTGTAATTTTGCTAGTCCGGAGTTCCATGCTACTATTTGTGAATTAGAATAGTCCAATATTTTTACCTCGCCCGAAACCAGTGAGAAAAAGAATCTAAAAATTAGAATTGATTTAGTTCCTGATATTATTTTTGTGTATTGTTTTTCTCTTCTTTTTATCTTCTTTAATTATTTCCTTCCTATATGTCTTCCTGAGTTTAGAGCCTAATCTCCTGTTTTCTTTTACAAAAATTGTCTGTCCGGGTTCGTAGGTCTTCGGGTTAGTTTTTTTTTGTTGTGATAGCTAATGTCTTCTACTTGTTTCTCTGTGAGTCTTTTGATTACGTCCAATCTAATATTTTCCAATTCTTGAGGATCGATGATGACTCTACCCAGAAAAAATGTTCCAAAAGGTTTCTTAATGGTAGAGTGTATGGAATTATTATATTCAAGAACTGCCATATGTAAAATTTCTGAAAAGGTACTATGAACATTTTCCGCTTTTAGACAACGCATCAACTCTGAGAGTGTAGAATGAAATCTTTCAATCTGCCCATTGGCGCTACTACTATATGGAGGTATCTTGAATGTCTTTATCTTATACTGATTTTCTAACATGAAAATTATGGAGGTTGAACTAAATGATTTTTCATTGTCCATGACAACTACTTGTGGCATACCAAAGGAAAGTAGTATTTCTCTAAGTGGCTCTTTGATATCTTCAGTGGCTCGAGATCTTAATATTTTAACCTGGGCTAATTTAGAAAATTTGTCTATAGCAGTCGGTATGGATTTCTTTTCCGTGATGAATATATCTATATGTACGATCTGTCCGGGGTATTGTGGAATCGGTGTTTCTTGAATTGAAGTCTTGTTAGGATGTCTGTCGTATTTATTTTCTTTACAGATTTTGCAAAAACTAGTAATTTTTTTAATCCTTGAATGCATTTGTGGAAAATAGAATTTTGTGAGGAGTTGGGTTTTGTTTTCTACACTATTTCTATGAGCTCTATTATGCTCATTTATTATTTCGTTTTCTTGTTCCTCTTCGGTTTTTAGATCTGTTACCATTTTTCGGGAATACCTAACTCTATATTGTGTAAAGTTGTCTCTGTAAATTTCTTGCAATTTCCCTAAGATCTCGTCGGAGGTTTTTATGCAATTGGTAACGGAAGGGTTTAAAAATTTTCTTAAAATGTGTGTGAGAGTTTCTGTAGTGATATTCGGTTCATTTATAATGTGCCTATGGTATGTTGGAAATACTATTTCAAAATTATGAGATGCCTGATCTCCTTCGCTGGATATGAAAATTTGGTTTTAAATGCATTTATTGGGGCATCTGTGAATTGTATGAGGTTTTCTGATGAACTGTCGTCGCTGTGCTGAGTTGCAGTCAGGGTGTTTATTTGTGGGTTGTCATTAGATGGTCTAGATAAAGCATCGGCCACTACGTTAGTACAGCCAGGCTTGTATTTTAGCTCGTAATTAAAGTCTTCAAGGAATGCTTTCCATCGTTTTAATTTCGCGTTTGAATTTTTGTTGTTTAAGGCGTAGGTCAGAGGAAGGTGATCTGTGTAAATTTTTAATTTTGTAGAACCGTAGAGGTAGTTTCTAAGTGATTTCAATGCCCATATGATGGCGAGAAGCTCTTTTTCGTTTGTGGCGTAATTATCCTCGGTTCTACTTAGTGTTCTTGATAAAAATGCAATTGGTCGATTGTCTTGCGAAAGCACCGCTCCCAAGGCGTAGCTTGAGGCATCCGTCTTTCTTTTTTGAAATCTGGGTACGCCAACATCACGTCATCGGATGTCAATGTGGTTTTTAATTTTTTTAGGTATGTTTTGACGAACGTCCTGCCTCCCCTCTTAGAAGCATTGTCAGGGGCTTAGCAATTTTAGCGTAGTCCCTGATAAAGCGCCTATAGTAGTTTGAAAGTCCTAAGAAGGATCTAAGGTCTTTCAGCGTCTTTGGTGTTGGAAAATTCAGAATTGCTTCGACCTTTTTTTGGTTAGTTTTTATGCCCTTGTCTGAGATAATGAATCCCAAAAATTCTACCTCGCTTTTCAAAAACTCGTACTTGTCTAGTTGAACTTTCATAATTGAAAGTTTGAGAGTTTTGGAAATTGTATCTAAGTTCTTATAATGTTCTTCCTCATTCTTCGAAAAAATTATAATACCGTCCATATAGACGAAACAAATTTTTCCGATGTGTGCTCTCAATATGTCGTCTAATGTCCGCTGGAATATAGAAGGAGCATTTCTCAGCCCGAATGGTAATCTAGTAAATTCGTATTTACCATTGTTGACTGAGAAGGCTGTTTTCTTCCTGTCGGCTTCCCTGAGCGGTATTTGATGGAATCCGCTTTTGAGATCTATTACGGAGAAGAATTTATTTTGACCAAGTTGGGGTAAAACGTCATTGATCTCGGGGATTGGATATTTGTCCGGTACTGTCTGCTCATTCAATTTTCGGTAATCGATTACAATTCTGAATTTTTTTTTGCCAGATGCATCAGCCTTTTTAGGCACAACCCAAATTGGCGAGTTGTAAGGTGACCTAGAAGGCCGAATGATGCCTTGTCTTAGCAAATCTTCAATTTGTTTTTCGACTTCCTCTTTTAGATGCATTGGATAAGGGTAATATCGGGAATAGATAGGTTCATTTGTTTTTGTCTGAATATCTGCAACTACGGCTGTCGTGTAAGTCAAATTTTCGTCTGGTTCACTAAATAGTGATCTATGGTTGTCAATAACGTTTTCTAGTTTGTCTTTCTGTTGTTCTGTCAAGTGGTGTGTTCTAATATTAATGTTGTTTACTGATTGTGATACCTTTTGTTTTATTCGAATTTTAAGTGTTCCGTTTATTAGCATGTAGTCTTCTGCTGAATAGACAATTGCTGATAGCCCCTTTAAGGTGTCGTTTCCCAAAATGCCGTGAAAGGATTTCAGACTTGGCAGCAAGAAGAATTTTATTTTATCGGCGTGTTTTCCGAATACGTTTATGAAGGTATGATGAGTGACTTTGTTATTTCCGCCGACCGAACTTGCGAAAAAGGAATTTTGGTTTGGTAAGGGATTTCGAACTAAACAGGGTTGTATGTAATTCTTGTTTGAGCCGGTGTCAATAAGGAAGTTTAAAATTTTTCCATCATTCATCCTACACTCGAAGTAAGGCAGAGACGAATTCGTTAGTCTAAAAAATGAATGTCCGCGAAGTCTTGGGTTTCAAATTGGTTTTCATTTTCGGATGTTTCTGGTTGATTTTGTAAGTATTCGTCCAATGTTGGGAGTTTCTCCTCTTCTTCGTAGTTTAGTACTTGGTCCTGATAGTATTCGTCGTTGATATTTTCGCTTTCTTCTGTCTCCAGATGGAAATTCCTTTGCAGCTTAGGAGGGTTTCGCAGTTGTTCAGATTGTATCGGTGGCCTTTTTCCAAACATTTGATTATTCATATAATTGACAGCTCTTGTCCTGATTGAAGAATCTACTTCCATGGGCTCGGGACGTGGGAAAGGCTTCGGCGCAGTTGGTCTTGGAGGCATGAACCTTGGATTTGAATATCCTTGTGTCGGTTGCATTTGGTTAAAATTATTATGATATCCGGTTGGATTCACTGACCTGTACTGATGGTGATTAAACGAAGCTTGTGGCACAAAAGCTAATTGGGATAGAAAGTTTTTCTAGATTTGTCCTGATATTGTGGCCTATTTGGTGGTTGAGGTGGCAAAGGCTTATTAGTGCTGTTTTTATTAGTCTGGTGGTGTAGGTTTGCAAAGTGTGACCTTGCAAATTGGTTTTCCATTTTTAAGCACAAATGGAGTGGTTGTGGAAGATCTTTTGGTTCTCTCATTCCTAGGTGGAGGGATAAATTGCCCCTTAAACCTCTGGTGAAGGCATCCAATGCCTTATGTCTATATGTTTGTGCTAAAAGGTCAAGTGCTTCTCTACCTATGTCCATGTACGATAACTTATTCATTATAAGGGAAAGGTGTGAGTATACCCTTTGATAGTATTCCTGTATGGTACTATTACCTTGTACTAGAGTGCTCATTTGATACTCTAGCGTTGTCAGATCTCTCTTATCTGCGTAGTGTAACGCTAGACATTTCGAGATACTGTCCCAATTTAAGGGAGTATTATATGATTCAAGTGCGGCGTCCGCACTACCTGTAATCTTGTTCCTAATTGTGTTTAAAATTGCGAAATATTTCGGGGTTCCTTTGACCGAATCGTATAGTTTAAGAATTCTGTCGACACTCTTTTTCCAAGAGCTGAATTCAGTATGGCTACCAGAAAATTCCCTAAGACTCTTAACAACGTCAGGTACTTTGTCCAAGTCCGTCAAGTTGTTTCTGTATCTCTCTTCTATTGTTTGGTCTTCACCTGCAATGCCTGAATAAGGGTCTATAAAGTTTCTTATTGCTATTTGGCATTGTTGTGCACAAATTCTAGCGATTGTCTCTTCTAAATTGTTAATATGGTTATTTTCGCGACTTGTTTCCGGTGGATTTGGTGGATTGGGTGTATTTAGAACTGAAGGTCTGATTAAATTGTTTGGGTTAGACATTTTGAAAAACAATAAAAGGGATTTTTATGGTCACTGTTGTGTAAACAAAATACCTTAAGTGGTTCCTATACTATTTTTGATTAAATTGTATTGTCCTTAAAAAAAAAAAATTTATATATGTATGCTTAAGTTTGAGCTCTTTCTTTTAATTCTTTTGTTTTTCTATTATTTATTTTGTTAATTAATTCTTTTAAATTTACTACTTTATTACTTTACTTTTTCCTGTGTTTATTTTTGCACTTTCCCTGTTAAAACCCGCAGTTTTTAACTTAATAATTAAGTACGTAATTAGCTAATTTTTATTTAAAATTAAGTTGTAATTAAATACGATTTCATTTTTTCAGTGGTTAATTAAAGTTCTTATTAAATTACGTTGAAAGTACGGCAGCAATGCAAAACTTCTAAAGAACAGCTGTTTAGCATAAACAAAAAAGTTATGTTATAAACATGTAGAAAATTAAAATTGCATAAAAACTATTTTTATGAAATCAAATGAACATTATAATACATTTTTCTATTACTTTATTCCATAATATGCAACTTTGTATTGTATATGTTATATATTTATGAAATTTAAACGAAATTCTTCTTAACCCGACCACATGATGTTTTCAACCCGACCACATGATGCCATGTGTATGTTTTCAATAAACACATACACGCATAAAAACATATGGTACGTTCATAAAACTTAAGTAGTATTTAATTACACAAGGTTGGGTATTTAATTATTATTTAATTATGCATTCAGAAACAGAATTTCGTATTTAATTAGAACTTAAAAATAACAGTTTGATTAGCCAGTCAAAAACTGGGGGTAAGTATTTTAGTGCAATATACAGAAAGGTTGAAATGAAAATAGTAATGCCGGTGATGGCATTTACATTCGTATGTATGTGTATAGGCATTCAACTATTAAAAAATGCGATGCGTTTAAACTAATGACTTTTTATTTTATACCTATCTAAAATAAAATCAATTTAATATTTAATTTTTATATTAACTGCGTAATTCATAAAAAAATTTCTGTTTTATAAGAGGTTAATAATCTTTTATTAACAATCCTTTTATAAAACCGACATACATATCTTACGTTCGTAACTAACACATAATATTTACTTTTCAAACAAAAACTAAATTTTAATTTTGGTTGAGTTTATAATTTTAGTTTGGTTTTTGATTTAAATGTAATTGTACAAAACTAAATTTTCTTTCGATATTGTGAAACAGTAAATGCTTACTACTCCGCAATTCAGCATACAACATACATATGCATAACAATATACAAGTATGTACATATGTATATTATTTACGGAGTAAATCGCGGGAAGATGCAAAATTTTAAACAAGCCATAATATTGATCAAAAATATAAGGAATGCAAAAAATTCAATAAAAATCGCGAAAATTCGCAAAAAGCTACTAACAGCGGGAACTACTACTACTAACAGTCTAATATTTTTTAAAAATCGGCATAACTGTTAGGAAACTGAAAGCATGCAGAAATTCGCTTTTATCGAGAAGTGTGCAAAAATTCGCGAGAAGTTGCAAAATCGGAAGCAAGCTGGAATAAGAGTGCTTGTCTTCTTCAGAATCGCCTGACATTTTTTGATTTTTTATGAAATTGTAATTTTCTTTATTTCTTAATCACCCGAATCCACCATTACCATTTCTGCAGTATATTTTTCGCATAATGCCGAAAATTATTTTTTGTTGCTTTGATTAATTTCAAACTATTTTTGTTATTTTTATTCTTTATCTTCTTCTTTTTAAATGTTCGACATTTTTAAAAGTCTAACAATACTTACAACAGGCCGTTCACAACTACCATAGTTGTAGCTAATACAATTTACAATCTACAGTAGGTTGTGAATTGGGTAATTATTTCTAGAATTCGATTTTTCTTTTTGACTCATACTCGGTAAATATTTTCGCAATGACTTAATATACATAGCAGGGTAAGAAAATACGCGGAGCAGCTCCGCTCTTTTCAGCTCTTTTGGCACTTTACGCAAAGAGCGGAGTGTCAATGTTATTGCTCTTGCTCTGCGCCACTATGTCGACGCTGCTCATTACAAAATCGGAGCAAGAAAAGGAGTACCATGGTTGGCTCTTTGCATGCTCCGCTCCTGTTGTTTACGCAATGTGTAAAAGAGCGCATTGCTCCTTTACTGTGGTACAAAATACATATTTTATTTTAAAAGATTATGTTGCGTTGTAATGATTATTATGATAAAATAAGAAAATGTAAATGGATGACATTTTGTAAAAACCTTAATAATTTTTATTTTTAGTTTTAATTGATGTAGTAGTAATGTAGTATTTATTTTATTAGGGTTTTTAAATTATCTGAAAAATCGACTGATTTCAAATTCTTTAATTTGACCTTTTTATACCCTTTACCAAAAAAGTGGTATGTCATTCCGTTTGTAATTTCTATAATATCAATAAGCGACCCATAAAGTATATATATTCTGGATCCTTATGGATAGGGAAGACGAATAAGCGATGTCCGTCTGTCTGTACGTGAAATCGGTTTTCCGAAGCTCCCAGTAAAGTTAGAGACTTCGTTCTTGGACTGGTGTGTCAGAAAATACAAACTAGATTGGTATTGAAACTCAGCAAAATCGAGCAGACGATTGCAGAGCTGGAAAACTTAAACTTTATTTTGCCATATAAAAGTAACTAGATAATACAAATTTTTTGTTTTTTTTTGTTAATAAACTTATTTTACACTTCACTACGACTAAAATTGGTATTTCAAATTTTAAAAAATAAAAAAATTAAAAAGACGTTTCCAGGGTTGGAAAACTTTTTCTGTTATGTAAAATTAACTATGTCTAAAACTATATTAGTATTTTCTCGAGAACCGTAAGAGCTACAGACCTGAAATTTGGACAGAGTGTGTAGACAACAACAAATACATGAGAGTTGGAAATTAAAGGGTGTTCCAAAACGAGCAACGAAAAATTTTAAAATCCCATGTAATATACATACAAATGCATTTGAAATTTGTAAAGTTAGTGTATTTTTATACAGACTACAACAATTAACACTAAGATTTAAAAAAATTAAAATAAAGGGTGTTCCATCAGTTTATGCAATTTTGACTATGTAATTTTGACAACTTGCTGTATCTTGGAAACCGTAAGAGGTACAGACCTGAAATTTGGACACAGTATGTAGACCTTTGGCCACTACAACAACAAATACATGAGAGTTGGAAATTAAAAGGTGTTCCAAAACGAGCAACGATAAATTTTAAAATCCCATGTAATATACATACAAATGCACTGGAAATTTGTAAAGTTAGTGTATTTTTATACAGACTACAACAATTAACACTAAGATTTAAAAAAAATTAAAATAAAGGGTGTTCCATCAGTTTATGAAATTTTGACTATGTAATTTTGACAACTTGCTGTATCTTGGAAACCGTAAGAGGTACAGACCTGAAATTTGGACACAGTGTGTAGACCTTTAGCCACTACAACAACAAATACATGAGAGTTGGAAATTAAAGGGTGTTCCAAAACGAGCAACGATAAATTTTAAAATCCCATGTAATATACATACAAATGCACTTGAAATTTGTAAAGTTAGTGTATTTTTATACAGACTACAAAAATTTAAAAAATTTTAATTAGAGGGTGTACCATCAGTTAATGTAATCTTGACTATGTAATTTTGACAACTTGCTCCATCTTGGAAACCGTAAGTGCAAAAATCTGGAAATTTTCAAAAACGGTAAAACTAAAAAAACAAAAAATTATAAAATCGCCAAACCGAAAAAAAATCGCCAATTAAATATAAAAGCGCTAAAACGAAAAAAAGCACCAGATTAAAAAAAAATCCGAAAAACCGGAAAAATCACCAAAAATAAAAAAAGGCCAAAATAAAAAAATCGCCAAAATTAAAAAATCGCCAAAATTAAAAAAATCGCCAAAATTAAAAAAATCTCCGATATGAAAAAAAAATCGCCAAAATTAAAAAAAAACACCAAATTACAAAAAAAAATTTCTAAATCGAAAATAAATTGCGAAAAAGCGGAAAAATCACCAAAATTAAAAAATCTTCAAAATTAAAAAATCGCCGAAATGAAAAAAATCGCCAAAATAAAAAAATCGCCAAAATGAAAAAAGCACCAAATTGAAAAAAAAATTCTAAAATGAAAATAATTTGCAAAAAACCGGCAACATCGCCAAAATGAAAAAATCGCCAAAATGAAAAAAAATCGCCAAAATTAAAAACTCGCCAAAACAAAAAAAAATCGCCAAAATTAAAAAACGCCAAAATTAAAAAAAATCGCCAAATTAAAAAATCGCCAAAATTAAAAAAATCGCCAAAATGAAAAAAAAAACGAAAAAAGAATTATTTTAACTGAAAAAACGTAAAAAAAACAAAAAAAAACATATCAACTTTGTTATTTGTTGTTAGGCTTCTCATTTGTTTAAATGAAAGTTTATAACATAATAACTCTAGTTGTTCTAAGAAATTTGGGTAAAGGTTCCCTGATTATCTGCATTAGCAACAGTGAAATGCGCATAGGATCCAGCTAAACCCCTCAATAATCAATTTCAATGTATTTTTAATAAAAAAATATTTTACTTAATAAGTAAAATAATAATTTGGGATTATTAGTGCGTTTAAAAATTTTAAACTTAAATTTTAACAATTCCCATAAAAACACTAATTAAAACATATTAATGCTCGTTAAAAAATTTCGGTAGTTTCTCTTAACCTTTTTAAAAACATTAAAACTTTGATTTTTGACTACATAAGTAAAAGTCTGTAAAAATTTTGTTTTAAATAAATATGTATATGTTGATAAAAAATGATTGCAACAAATATTAAAACATGTGAGTATGTGCAAATTATTTCGACAATACCAGCAACATAACAGTGAAGCGATACTCTGCTATGAAAGCAAAAATAACTCGTATGCAGGTACGAACTAGAGATGCTAAACGGGAAATCCCGAGCCCGGAAATCCCGGGCTTTTCGGGACTGTGCAAATCCCGGAGCCCGGGATTTTTTAATTTTAAAGCCCGGGATTTTCGGGATTATCTGAATCCCGATTTTTAGCATAAATAATGTTTTTGGTGGTCATCTTCTATATTAAAAATTACTAGATATACCAAACGGACGACACAATCGTCCGTATTCTAAACAGAAACAAAATCTATTAAACCTAATTCAATTTATTGAACTCTCGTCCTATAAGTTCTATGCAGCGTGACGTTTGACCGACTAAAGTGGCAAATTGCCACTTTTTCGACTGCCTTGCCACTTTTTTCCCCTTTTTTAGAGTGAATTATATAATAATACATTAAAAATAAAAAATTTAGTGTAGTTTTCACGTCTTTTTTTAATTTTGCCCCTTTTTCTTATAAATCCCCTAATGGGTGCAACTTTTTGAAAAATGTCATCGGTCACCCTGATTTTATGGCTCTCATACAATAACAAATAAGAAAAAAAAATTGGAATAGCAAGAAAAATAGTACACAAATATACACACACACACAGTGTAAGCTTACAAATGCGTGTGTACTATGTTTCCATGTAGTAGTAGCAACTTTAAACGCTTATAGCTCCCAAAATACTAAACCGATTTCAATAAAATATAGATTCTGCACATCTGTGCGGAAATTCCTTAAAAATGATATAAATCGCTCCAAAATCGGTGCAGTAGTTCCGGCGTAAAAGGGATTACAAAAAACGTGCTCGCCTATTAATTATATAGATAGATTATTAGAAACTCCTTGTTAAAATAAAAAATTTGCTTTGAATAAATATTTTCGTAAATAATATTAAATGGTATATATCTGTGGCAATAAATAATAATGGATTAATTTGACATAAGTGCTTTTTCATTTTATTACATATTCTTATTCTCTTCTTCAAGATCTATCACTCAGCTAAATTTCAATTTTAAAATGTCATTAATATTAAAACTATACGCATTTATATTTTAGCTTAAGTCTTCATGGAAAATAATACATAAGCCATAACATCTTAACTCAACTTAATCTTTTTTTAAGGTAGCTTTGTTAATATTAAAATGTTTGAGCATTAAAAGTTGTATACATTTAAGTTCAATAAGTACAGCCCATTCAAAATATTTCTCATAAGAAAAAAAACTTATATTTAACTTTAAATTAATTTAAAAACTTATTTAAAAAATATCTATACATTATCTCAGGTTTTCCGCAATTTTCAATTTAATCTAAAGCGACTTACTATCAAAACAAATTATTTTGCATTTCAATATAATAGCTTAAGTTCACTTTAGTTTTTATTTTTCTGCCAATGGATTTTTTCATAACATCTTAACTAAACAAACAACGAATATAAATAAACTAATAAAACGTTTTCTTTTTTTTATAAAATTAACAGTTTTGTTCCAAGTAAATGTGCATCTTTTTCTGTGGCTAAAAATTTTATATAAAAACTAAACACAATTTAGACAAAAAAAACCCTATATCTCGAAAGAAGACATTTCGACTTAAGCCATTATTATTTATTGCCACAGATATATGGCGTTTTCTTTTCTAGGTAAAATGTGTACATACATTGTACTTTTCAATTAAAATTTGCAACTAAATGTCTGAGTTATATAAGTACCTTTAAAATATGCAAAAAAAAAATTAATTGTTAAATTAAAATATTATAAGTACTATAAAGACGCACATTTGTGCACATTTTTTTCGGGATTTTGTAAGTCCCGAAAATCCCGGGGTCCCGGTTCGGGATTTCGAGACTCCATCACTAAATCCCGAAGCCCGGGATTTCAAAAAACCTGTCCCGATTAGCATCTCTAGTACGAACTCGTACTGACATATTTTTGATGTTTGTTTGAAAATTTATTTTTTATGAGGAATGCAAACCAAATTGGTTTTTATGATGTGATGTGTACCTGCATATATGTACGTGCTACATTCATACATATGTATATATGTATGTTGTTGAAACGGATGTATTTTTGGTTGAAAAGTAATTTTTTTTGTATTTTGTTATTGCAGAAATAAATGTAGGTGGTAGGTATGTATGTATGTATGCATGTATGTACATATATACATAGATATGAACGTAAATACGCATGTATAACACATATGTATGTATGTAGGGACGCATGATGACTTTATTAAAACAAAAAATTATTTTATTTAATTTATTTTATATTTACATAAAATATGGTAGGCCTAATAGCTGAATTATATAACACAACAAAACATAAAATTTCGATTGGCCAAAACTAATAATTATAGGTAATTATTAAATTTTCAAACAAACAACAAAAATGTAAGTATACAAACATGCATGCATGTATGTAGATAGTATGTGTATGTATCTTCCCACCTATGCATACCTATTCACTTTCTTTCCTTTTTCATATTGTACACAATTTCAATTCTTTAGTCCCGGTTCACACGTTTCAACTTTTGTTGCTCAACTCATAATTCACATAGCTGACTGCTTTTGCTTCAAACATTTCACAGCACAGCAATAAGCAAATAGTTTTTTTTACATTGTATGCTGATGCTGATTGCTGCTGCTTATACAATGTGATACCCCTTTTTCCACACAGAAAGTTTACTTTGCTAAGTCTTAATTCAGCTGGGAGAAAGACAGAAAGAGACTGTACTACGACCTCTGTTTTTCCCTCAGCTGAATTAAGACTTAGCAAAGTAAAAACCAATTTGGTTTGCATTCCTCATAAAAAATAAATTTTCAAACAAACAACAAAAATATGTCAGTACGAGTTCGTACCTGCATACGAGTTATTTTTGCTTTCATAGCAGAGTACCGCTTCACTGTTATGTTGCTGGTATTGTCGAAATAATTTGCACATACTCACATTTTTTAATATTTGTTGCAATCCTTTTTTGTCAACATATACATATTTATTTAAAACAAAATTTTTACAGACTTTTACTTATGTATGTACTCAAAAATCAAAGTTTTAATGTTTTTAAAAAGGTTAAGAGAAACTACCGAAATTTTTTAACGAGCATTAATATGTTGTTTTTGTTTTTTTTACATTTTTTCAGTTAAAATAATTCTTTTTTCGTTTTTTTTTCATTTTGGCGATTTGTTTAATTTTGGCGTTTTTTAATTTTGGCGATTTTTTTTGTTTTGGCGATTTTTTAATTTTGGCGATTTTTTTCATTTTGGCGATTTTTTCATTTTGGCGATGTTGCCGGTTTTTTGCAAATTATTTTCATTTTAGAATTTTTTTTATCAATTTGGTGCTTTTTTCATTTTGGCGATTTTTAATTTTGGCGATTTTTTTAATTTCGGCAATTTTTTTTATTTTTGCGATTTTTTTAATTTTGGCGATTTTTTAATTTTGGTGATTTTTCCGCTTTTTCGCAATTTATTTTCATTTTGGCGATTTTTTTTCATTTCGGAGATTTTTTTAATTATGGCGATTTTTTTAATTTTGGCGATTTTTTAATTTTTGGCGATTTTTTTATTTTGGCATTTTTTTATTTTTGGCGATTTTTCCGGTTTTTCGCGATTTATTTTCGATTTAGAAATTTTTTTTTATTTGGTGCTTTTTTTAATTTTGGCGATTTTTTTTTCATTTTGGCGATTTTTTAATTTTGGCGATTTTTTTAATTTTGGCGATTTTTTAATTTTGGCGATTTTTTCATTTTGGCGATTTATTTTCGATTTAGAAATTTTTTTTAATCTGGTGCTTTTTTTCGTTTTGGTGCTTTTTTTTTAATTGGCGATTTTTTTCGGTTTGGCGATTTTATAATTTTTTTGTTTTTTTAGTTTTACCGTTTTTGAAAATTTCAAGATTTTTGCACTTACGGTTTCCAAGATGGAGCAAGTTGTCAAAATTACATAGTCAAGATTACATTAACTGATGGTACACCCTCTAATTAAAATTTTTTTAATTTTTGTAGTCTGTATAAAAATACACTAACTTTACAAATTTCAAGTGCATTTGTATGTATGTATATTACATGGGATTTTAAAATTTTTCGTTGCCTGTTTTGGCACACCCTTTAATTTCCAACTCTCATGTATTTGTTGTTGTAGCGGCCAAGGGTCTACAAACTCTGTCCAAATTTCAGGTCCGTAGCTCTTACGGTTCTCGAGAAAATAAGACTTAGGCCATTATTATTTATTGCTCAGATATGTATGTATATATACATGTAAATATATGTATGTACATGTACATACATACATATATACATTAATATGTACATATGTAAATACAAAAAATTTAATGGCGAGAAAATCGATATTATTTATTTTAATACTTTGTATTATTTAATTTAACCCAAAGTAACCACTGTTAATGTCAAAAAGAGCAAGCGTAATGAGCCACTCAATGTACACAATACGCGGAGCAAAAGAGCAAAAGAGTAACACCGTTGCTACTTGCTCAAAGAGTTTGCTCCTACATGTAAGGAGCAAACACAAAGCGCAAACAGAGGTTGCGCTTTTTTTGTACTCCGCTCTTGGTGCATTATCTACATTTTAAAGAGCAAGACAACAGTACGCAATGAGCAAAAGAGCAAAAGAGTACGCATTTTCCTACCCGGATACATAGTTTAGAAAAAGACTCGTCCCACTGCTGCAAAATATGATGAAGTGTCTTTTATTTTTCTATTCTATATATAGGTATGACTTTTGTTTACTACAACGATTAATATCAGTAGAATTCTGCAATTATAAGCATTTAAATATAAAAATATTTACTTTACCGACAGTTTTCAACAGCTCATTCTGTTACGACACGCACACTTTTATTCTTCGTTCTTTTGTCCACTTCTTCTGATGGTGTACAAATTTTTTGGAAGCAAACTGGATGTACCACTTACGTTTAAGCAATTTGTTTTGTATTGTTTTTCTTCTTTAGTTTTATTTTTTTTTTTTTTTTTTTTTTTTTTTTAGAAAAGTAAATTATTGTATCTTCAAAAATGAACTAACAATAAGTAATCAAATCTTAAATCTAAATATAATTATTAGGCCCGACCAATATCGGACGTAAGCTTAGTGATAGTTATAAATAATACATAAGTAGTGATAATCAAAAAGAAGTATTTTTAAGCAGTCCTATCTGGAGTGTTGGGTATAAGAGCCCTTGTGTCCCTTTTTTTTAAGCGGATGTGTCCAGTAAAGCTCAAAATATTACGGGCAAGCGGATTAGGATGTGATTCGAGTTTTGTTAGATATTTGCCTGCGTATTTTGCAATTTCTTCAGTCACTAGTGGCATATTCAAATCACGATGTATATTTGAATTTTTGATGTACCATGGAGCCGATGTTATCATGCGTAAAATTTTATTTTGCCTGCGTTGAATTTTCTCTACATTTGAAGCTGAAGCAGTGCCCCACAGCTGAATTCCATAACACCATATTGGCTTCAAAAGCGACTTGTATATCAAAAGTTTGCAGTCTAGGCTGAGTGTTGAATTTCTGCCAATTAACCAATATATTTGAGTCAATTTAAGTTTCATTTGGGTTAACTTAGAGTCAATATGATATTTCCATGTAAGCCTTCGATCAAGGTGTATGCCAAGGTATTTGACTTGAGAATGTTGAGGAATATTTTGATTGTTGATTCGAATGGGGGAACAGGTATCTTTTCTTAGGGTAAAAGTTATATGAACACACTTTTGTTCATTGACTTTAATTCTCCATAAGTTCAACCATATTTCAAGCTGGGTAATGTGAGCTTGGAGATTGCGGGATGCCTCATCAGGATTTTTGTGAATACTCAAACAGGCTGTATCATCGGCAAATGTAGAAGTGTGGATGTTATTGCTCACAGGCATATCAGAAGTATATATTAGATACAAGACTGGCCCCAGAATACTACCCTGTGGCACACCAGAAGATATAGATTCGGGTAAACTCATGAAGTCTCCTTCCACAACGGTAAATGTCCTATCAACGATATAACTTTCCAAAAGCTTTTGTATATTTATTGGTAGGTATGTCTTCAATTTTAAAACTAGGCCTTTGTGCCATACTTTGTCAAATGCCTGAGAAACATCAATAAAAAGGGCAGAACAATACTTCTTTTCTTCAAAAGTCCTCCTTATAATTTGAACCAATCTATGCGTTTGCTCAATAGTGCTATGCTGACTTCTAAAGCCAAATTGATGGTCGGGGATGCACCCAGTATCAGCTAAAATTGTGGACAATTTAGTCATGAGCAGCTTTTCGAAAAGCTTTGAAATTGTTGAAAGTAAGCTTATAGGCCTATATGACTCAGCCTTGGTAAGATCTTTGCCTGGCTTTGGAATCATTTTAATCTTGGCAAGTTTCCAGTTATGTGGAAAATACTGCATTCGTAAAATGGCATTAAAAATAAATAGCAAAATTCTTATTGCAATATGAGGCAAGTTCATCAGCATCTTGTTACTAATGCCATCAATACCTGGAGCTTTCTTAGGGTCGAGTTCAGCAACTATTTTTTGTAGTTCACGCATCTTAAACCTTAAGGGACGAGGGGGTAGAGAGACTACACTCGGTAAATCGGCAGCACCCGTACATGAATTGGGAGTGAATACAGATTTTAAATGCTCAGAAAATAAGTTACCTTTCTCACTATCGCTTCTTGCCCAGCCTCCAGTCGAAGTACACAATGGTGATTTGAGATCAACGGGTCTTTTAAGATTTCTAGTAGCGCGCCATAAAGAGTAATTAGATGTTGACGTTACATCAAGAACTTCTAAATACTTTTCCAGTAATGCAGTCTTTTCCGACGATAGCAGCTCTTTGAGTCGTTTAGTACATTCTTTAAGTCTGATTTTATTTAGGGGTGATCGGTGTTGTTGCCATTCTCTTCTAGCTCTCCTTTTTTCACATACAAGACGTTCAATTTCCGTAGAATAAATTCTATTAAAGCCAGTCTGCGGATAGGAAGTAGTGGCATGTTCAGCAGCCTGTTTAATATATTCGTTAAGATTGGCAATATTAAATTCAATATCATCAGGTGATCTTAGCTGAATGTTTTCTACGCAGTGACTACTAATATATTTTTTGAATCCTAGCCAGTTGACCCTGTTAATCGTTTTCGCATATGAGTTAGTTAAATCACTCCTTAGTGGGTTGAAAATTGTAACTATTGTGGGAGAGTGATCGGAGGACAGATCTAGAGAGCCCTCTACGTGAATTAAGTCCCTATGGATATTTTTCGTCACGCCAAAATCTATAACATCTGGAATTTTTCTTACGTCAGTAGGCCAGTAAGTAGGCTCCCCACTCGAAATGACATCTAAGCCCATTTTTGAAATTGTATTAAACAACGCTCTACCTCTAGGTGTAACAAGACGCGAGCCCCAGTACGTATGTTTTGCATTGTAGTCACCAGCTGCCACGAAACAAGATCCAAGCGATTTGTAGAACTTCTCATACTGATCTTCGGTAACTGAAAATCTGGGAAGTGAGTAAATTGATGATATCACGAAGTTCGCACAAAAATTTTCTACGAAAATATTCGTAGCTTGCATATATTCTTCACTAACGTTCTCAAGGATATAGTGCTTGAGTCTTGACTTAATTAGAATTGCTGATCCACCGCATGCTCTCCCTCTCGGGTCCTTTGAATCATATAGAGTGTAACCATTTATTTTAAAGCAGCTTCTCGAAGTCAAGTGAGTCTCAGAGACCATCATTATATCAATATTTTTTTCCGTGAGGAAGTGCTCAAGTTCATTTTTATGTTAGCGAATGCCGTTTGCGTTCCAGAAACATAGTTTTAACGTGTTCATGGTTTGTTGACTAATGCTTGAAGCAGAGTATTCTGCATTCTCAGCATTTCTTGCATCATGCTAGTCATATTTGTTGTAAAGTTGTTTATAGTTAGCACCAGATTCTCAATAGTAGCTTCAAGACGACTAAAGTTAAAGCTAGAGTTTGCATTCGTTGAATTACTTGGCGGTGGAACATTTTGTGTGGGAATAGAACTAGTCTTAGCAGCATTGGCATACGATACACGTGAATTAACTAGTTGGCTAGTTTGAGGCAGAGTGGCGGAGTAAGCATTTGCTGATTGAACTGGAGCTAATTTAGATTTTTGACCCATAGCCTGTTTAACGAAAGAATATACACGGCATCCTCTATAATTAGCGGTGTGATTTTCTCCACAATTACTGCATTTTTTTTCAGCTTGTACTTTTGGCTTGGTACAGTTAGCAGTACCATGCAATTCACCGCAGATAACACAAACTGTAGGTAATTTGCAGTAGGTTTTTGTGTGGCCATATTCTTGGCAATTATGGCACTGTACGGGACCTGAACGCTTACGTGGCTCTTCAACTGTGATTTTTCGGTGTAAAAGGTATTTTAGACTATAAATTGGGTGCGTCTCATTTTTCTTTAACTGTATATCATTCGGCTCCAGTTCAACACGAAATAGAGGCTGGGGAATCTTCTCTCTATTGATTATATTGGTAACAATTTTTACTTTAAATCCTTGTTCGATAAGTGCACATTTTACTTCTTCAGGCTCAACATATGAATCTATGCCCTTTAATACTATTTGTAGGCCTTTAGCACTCTTAAGTTGATATGTATAAAAATTTGTTTTATTTTTTTCAAACTCACTAACAATTTTTCGGAAATCTTTTTCATCATATATTTGGATTTTAGTTTCATCAATATTACCTCGTTTAATTGGAATGATGTGAAAAGTATTTTCACCAATGGTCGACAGTAGATTTTTTAGAAGCGCGTTTGAATTTTTTTCTCTCAGATAAATAGGTGGTGGCTTAAAAGACTTTTGCGATGATGCAGCGGGCTTGTCGTTTTTGTCTTGCAATAATGAAAAACGATTTTGACGATTGATAGAAGATGTACTGTTATCCCTAGACATCTTTGGGGCGGATCCAATTTTAGTAGAATTTGGGCTTCGCCCGCGCTTTAAAATGGTTATATATCTGTCCATTCCTACTTGTACCTTTGGTTTTGTACTACTGTTGTCTTCAGTAACAACTTGTTTAATTGTTGACCACGAGCCCGAAGCGGATGATATCGCTGAGTTAAATGTAGAAGTACTAGGCAATAATGTCAACGATTCACTAGTTGGCATTGGACAAAGCGAAGTTGATCGCTGACGAAACTGTGGTTTTGCCGTTAGTAAAAGTCTATTATCAGATTTTTGATTTTTATTAAGAGCTTCAGAACTCACAGCAAGTCTATTATCAGATTTTTTATTTTTATTGTTATCATTATGAGCATCAAAACTCACAGTAAAATAGGCATTTCTGCCGTTAGAACTCACTTCACTATTTTTTTCCTCTGGGGTACTCATAAAGAGTATTCCTCAAGGGTATGTTTGTATGTGTTTTTGTTTACGGTTTTTTTTTTTGTTTTTGTTATTTCAATATGTAAAAATATTATCAAAGCAAAAAAATGCTTATTTATCAAAGTTAATATGTACTACGAATATTTTTTTGTATGCTTTTTTTTTTGTTTAGTTTGTATATAAGAAAAATTCCGCTATTACGTCTGTTCACTATGAAGGTACAACGAGAACTTTAGTTTAAATAAATTTTTGCATTTTTTATACTTTACTAAAGTTTCTACTTATATTCCGTTTTAATTTAAAATGCTAGCGAAAACCTTGCACACTTTACTTTTTCAATTTTATTAAAAGTTGTGTGCTTTCCGCTAAAAAGTTTAGCCTTTACATCTACAACAGCTACTAAGCCGGCATTTGATGTATTTAAAATAATTAATAAAAAATTATGCATACATAAAGGCCGGGAAACCATTAAAGGAAATTATCAGCAATCCCATGAAAAATATATGTGTAATACAAACCTATTATCAAAATTAAGGATGTATTTTTGAGTTGAAGTTACTCAATTCTTCAATCTTCAGTACATATGGGTAATTCCTAGGCGACGGACGCGTTATTCGAATACTTTTAGTTGAGCAAAAAACAAGAAAGGAATGGAAAGATTAAGTATATACATATCTTAACTGTTTTAAAACAATGAATGAGTAGTATATTTAAGTAAAATTTTTGGCGATATCAATAATATAGTAAGAAGATATAAGCAAATGTCAGCGAGAAACGGACGCGACAAAAATAGAAGTTTTTTTTGTACACTTATAGAAATAATCATAATTTGGCGAAATTTTATGAAGATTTTTTTTGTGAATGCGGAAATAAACGTGAAAGAAGATCATTTATGTGTAGATTTATGAAATTTGAACATTTTGTTTTAATTTTTTTTTAAATGGTTAAAGTAACTACAAATACGGACGTGACAAGGCGGATGAGACAGTTTTTTTTTCGAGAAGAATAAACGCCATAAGTTTGCTAATATTGATTGAATTTTAATTCAAAAGAAATTAAATAATAACGCATGCTATTTGCTGCTGAAAATATATTGATTTTATGCGACTAAAGGTACGGTCACACTTGACAAACATTTGCTCAAAAAAGCGTAACCAGTAAATACTAATGCAAAATTTTTTGCTTCATACACGTGTTTATTAAGTTAATTAGTTTCGTATTTAACTAATAGACAAAATTATAGAATACAATATTATTGGAAACTATAGAACTTAATAAACACGTGTCTGAATCAAAAGATTTCTCATTAGTATTTACTGGTTACGTTTTTTTGGCAAATGTTTGTCAAGTGTGACCGTACCTAAAGTATAAGTGAAAGCAAACTCAAAAAAAAAATTCCCTTATTAGAATATTAGAATATTTCTTTTCTGTTAATGCGTAAGATGATTCTTATTTCTTAAATTACCAAAAAATAAATATAATACCTATTACATCAAATATCTAATCGCAAAAAAAGTAGAGCCAAAAAAAACAACATTTTATTTTAGACTTAGTAGTCGCGATTAATACAAACAAAACGGCATATGACTTGGACCACTTTCATAACTAACTATGCATTAGAGTGGCCGTTATTTTTTTTTATTTTTTTATTCTCACCCCCCAAATCGGTTCAGATTTATCTTAAAAAAAATACAAAAACATATCATAGCGATAAGTTGTGTTTAAGGGTGTGTGCCCGCCATTCAAAGTTGGCTTTCAAGCCCATTTTCAATGTAATTTGCTTGCATATGACTAGAATATGATATATGGCAATATTTTAGCTCTTCTAGTCTACAACATTAGTCTCAAAAAAGTTTTTTGCCAAAATTAATATTTTAGGAAATAATGAAGAAAATAACCAACAAAATACCAAAAATTATATACAGTGGAGGGTCAAAAAACAAACAGCTGGAAGCTTGCCAAGGTTAAAATGATTCCAAAGCCGGGCAAAGATCTTACCAAAGCTGAGTCATATAGGCCAATAAGTTTACTGTCAACAATGTCAAAGATTTTCGAGAAACTGCTCATGACAAAATTGTCCCCAATTCTAGTTAGTAGTGGGTGCATACCGGACCACCAATTTGGTTTTAGAAGTCAGCATAGCACCATTGAACTAACTCATAGATTGGTTCAATTTATAAGAAAACCTTTTGAAGAAAAAAATTATTGCTCTGCGCTGTTCATTGACGTTTCTCAGGCATTTGATAAAGTGTGGCATGAAGGCCTAATTTTAAAATTAAAGACTTACCTACCAATAAACATTCTAAATCTGCTGGAAAGTTACATTATTGCCCGGAAATTCACTGTTGTGGAAGGAAACTTTATGAGTACGCCTGAAATAATCTCATCCGGTGTGCCACAGGGGAGTATACTGGGGCCAGTTTTGTATTAAGCAGCTCGTTTTAGTAACAAACCTATGTAAATTAAGTGGGTTAGATTATAGGTTTGTGTCTAAAACGACCTAATGAAAGAGTTCAATACAATTTTTAACAATTTTTTTTTGTCGCACAAGTACATAAAAAATTTATATATGTACATATTGTGATGTTAAAATATATTAAATAATTTTTAATCATCAAAAAAAATTTTGATGAAGTGCGTGGCTGCACAGAAAAATATCGGTATTTCCCCCAGCTAATAGTGTCTAGTTTAATTTTTCTTCTATTCTTTAGATACTCACATTAATTAATAAAAATATTTCATTCATAAGAATTGAAATTACTGAACTCAAGCCTGATTAAGAAATTATTTCTGATTAAAAATTCACTATAGTTCAATTAAATCTAATAATGTTTCATTTAATTCATCATGGGCACGTGACAAAAATATGTTCACTTGGCGATCACTGTTCACTTGGCCAAAACTGCTTCAGAATGCTGGAAAGCTAAGTCAACTGTAGAAAGCAAAAATAAAGTAACATAAAGCCACTACAATAATACTTATATGTATGTACCGATGGTGCATCGAATAAGTAAAAATAATTAATGTGATGATCGTAAAAGATAAGTAAGAATAGTTAAACATACATAGGTAGAGTGATATAACTTCGTGCTAACCTAAATAGAAAATGGAAAAACAGAAAATGAATAGTGATACTTACAAATGTGTTTGCCAAAGGCAAATCAATAATTGTATACACAATCAATTCTCATATTCCATTTCATAGAAATTTAAGTTTAATAGCTGATGTTAATAATAATCTCTACCCCAGTAGATAGACATGGGTGCTGATGAAGTGCGTGGCTGCACAGAAAAATATCGGTATTTCCCCCAGCTAATAGTGTCTAGTTTAATTTTTCTTCTATTCTTTAGATACTCACATTAATTAATAAAAATATTTCATTCATAAGAATTGATATTACTGAACTCAAGCCTGATTAAGAAATTATTTCTGATTAAAAATTCACTATAGTTCAATTAAATCTAATAATGTCTCATTTAATTCATCATGGGCACGTGACAAAAATATGTTCACTTGGCGATCACTGTTCACTTGGCCAAAACTGCTTCAGAATGCTGGAAAGCTAAGTCAACTGTAGAAAGCAAAAACAAAGTAACATAAAGCCACTACAATAATACTTATATGTATGTACCGATGGTGCATCGAATAAGTAAAAATAATTAATGTGATGATCGTAAAAGATAAGTAAGAATAGTTAAACATACATAGGTAGAGTGATATAACTTCGTGCTAACCTAAATAGAAAATGGAAAAACAGAAAATGAATAGTGATACTTACAAATGTGTTTGCCAAAGGCAAATCAATAATTGTATACACAATCAATTCTCATATTCCATTTCATAGAAATTTAAGTTTAATAGCTGATGTTAATAATAATCTCTACCCCAGTAGATAGACATGGGTGCTGATGAAGTGCGTGGCTGCACAGAAAAATATCGGTATTTCCCCCAGCTAATAGTGTCTAGTTTAATTTTTCTTCTATTCTTTAGATACTCACATTAATTAATAAAAATATTTCATTCATAAGAATTGAAATTACTGAACTCAAGCCTGATTAAGAAATTATTTCTGATTAAAAATTCACTATAGTTCAATTAAATCTAATAATGTCTCATATATTAAATAATTTTAATTTTGATTCTACATACATATGTACATATATACATATGTACATAGTATATGTATGTAGATATATTTATTAACAAATTCCACTCATTACACTATTTAAGTTTTATTTATTTCTTATACTTCATCTGTCTTGTTTTGTAATGTATGACCAGCGTTACCCTTGTAAAATTTCAGAAATGGGAACAAAAAGGGGATTTTAGGAAAAAAAGGGGCAACTTTAAAAACAAGAAAAATTAAAACAAATCTGCTCATTTTCAAAAACATCAATAATAAAAATCAGGTTTTGCATATTTAAAAACGAAAATATACTATTTTTATGATAAAATAAAGCCACAAAATGTAAAAATAATTCATATAATCTGTGCTTATAATAAAGAATTACCTGAATTTTCTGAAGATACAGATATATTTTTATATATATTTTGGATTTTTATATATTTTGGATTTTTGACATTGGCACTTATTTACAAAAAAAACTAACTCACTTTATTTATTTTAGAGAAAATTTATTCAACTTTTGATAAATATCGTAATATTGAATTCTCAAGAGACAGGCACACGACAATTCGGTAAATTTTGTGTACATTGCATTTTTTAATTAACGGAAAAAGGTCGTTTTAAGGCATTTTTAATAGTTATTAAATGCCTATTTCTTGAAACTGTGTATCTGTGCTTTTGAGCAGGCTCATCATTTGGAATTCAGTCCCTTTGCTACAAACTTAAGGTAGATAACATGGAATGACAAGCTTATACTTTCAGTCTGTTAGATAATTTATTTTCTAATTCCAATTAAAAAAGCGCTTAGCGGAAGCACTAGTATGCAGCAAACTTAATATACATATATGAAGCAAATGTATAAAATTTTGATCATAAACTTTCATTCAAGCAATTTGAGAAAATTATTTTTTCGTACCACCACTTCAGATTAAAATATTTTGAAAATTGCATCACATCTTTTTTAATTCACTTAGCTTTCTTACACGCGTAATTTTAACTCTTTTACAAAAACCTACAGTTCACTTATTACATTACTAAAAATAGAAACAATTTCAAAATAGTTAGTATCCTCAATTTATTTAATAAGTACTGGATCTAAATAAATACTTTAATAAAATCAGTCTTGTATCGTTTCCAAGGATCGCAAATAACGATTATTTTCCAAATTTAAAGTGAAAAAATCACAATAATAGAGAAGTGCTACGTGCACAAGGAATATACCAAGATACTCCATGTTACATGGACTACCTGTAGATGCAATGATTTTTATTTTTTTGATTTTTATTTATTCCTCACAAAATAACTCTTATTTTGTTACTTTTATTTATTCCTCAGAAAATAACAGTTATTTCTTGATTTATTTTTATTTATTCCTCACAAAATAACAGTTACTTTTTGATTTTTATTTTTTGTACTTTTATGTGAAATAAGTACATTTTAAAAGAAAAATTAATTTTTATAAATGCAAAATATATGAAAGTGGCAATACTGAACTATGTATTTGTACTTGAATATCAGCTGCAGATGGTGCTGCTGCCGTCTCCAAAATAATTAAGTAGCTGGCTACGAGGCGACAAATGCTGCTAGTGGCATTTGAAGTCGTGTGTTCGTGTAGCCTGCTGTGGTGAATGTGTTTAATGCATCACTACAAATGAACTGAGCTACTGAGCCAACTGAATGAAATATTTCAGTAAAGTGAGCTGAGCTGAAAAGAGCGGTCACTCAAAAGAGCTGATAAGCACAACTCTATTTTAAACATTATTAGACTTTGTTATTAATCCGCTGTTAGTAACTTTTAGCGAATTTTCTTAATTTTAGCAAATTTTTTGCATTCCATACAGTTTTAGCGATTTTTAATTCATCTTATGGTTTTTTTTAATTTTGCAACTTTTCGCGACTTATAATTCTTTTCGCTGTGCAAAAATATATTACTTTTGTAATTAATATTAAAATGTTATAACTTTCTTTTTTATTTTGCAATAAAAAATATTTCTTGGCACTAATTTGATTTGCATATGTATTTTGCTATATTGTCAACACAGTTTTTGGTTTGCAGACATAAAAAATAGAAATTAGTTTAATTCGACTACAACGACAAATGTAGCACGGGCAACAACCTGTAGCCTATTGCCTTGTTGCCTTCAAAATAATCATTTTCATATAAACATGTGTATTCTATCATTGCTATTTTGTAGCCGATAGCTTGCTGTGGTGAATGCGTTTAAATGATCAAACAGAATAAGTCTACAACTTCAGGAAAAATCGCTGTCAAATTAGGAAAGCCCATAATAAAATCTACGGCAGTAACTTCAAATGCTCTCTAATTTTTGTTTTATTTTCTTTTGTGCTTATTTTTCTTTGTAGTTTTATTCACAAAATGTATGAAATTTATTGAAAGTATGGTAACATGTTTGAGAGAATATTTATTTATATGCGAGAGCATAAGAAAAAACGCTCTCAAAATAAAATAGATTCTATATATCGACTGCTTTCTGAGGCTAGTTTTTTGTGTCATTTTGTAAGGAAAATGTGTTTATGCCGCAATTCTGTTTGATCATTAATGCATAACTCAAAACAGCAAACCAAAGTCTATCAAATAACAATCACTACATACACACAAATACACAGATCCCTTGTCACTACCCTGCAGTCAGACTGGGAGCAAGTGTTTTGTGTCAACACTAAAATTCTAGTTACAACTTTGGTATAATGAGTATTCTTCTATCCGTCAGTATAAAAGAAGGAGTGAGGTGGAATTGTCAATATACACACATTTGTATGTTCGTAAATTATAGCAATGTACCAGTAAATAACTGTCTGGTTGGTATGTCTCATGACCGCATAAGAACTGCGTAGTCACTGCCTAATCATTTGTTTTAATGTGACTAGTAGATTTTCAATGACAAGCACATGCTAAATGTCTACAGCACAAAGTATTGTGTAGGGAATAATTAGAGAGTAGTACTGGTGACAAGTCAGAAGCTAGTCAGCACATTTTCACCATCGACATTTCCTACTGGGTATAATGATTGTCTGCCACTACAACAAAAGTATCGGACACCATCAAACATACAAGTAAGTACACTGTCGGAGAATATGTGGTTGACTACAAAAATACTTAACTTATAGTTAGCTTTTCTTAGACTGACGAAAAGCTAGCTGCAAAGTCATCCAGAACAAACCAAAAATTAATTCTTAATTTGAGTACGTAATCGAATTTGATGAGAGCCAACAAATTTATTCTCAGCTACTTTAAAACTCGTTTCAGTTTTATATTAAAAATTTGCTGTTGTTATTTTAGATGGCAGATTAGCCGAGTGGTAGCGCGTTGAGTACACAACGTGTGATGTTACATGTTCGAACCCCAGAAAAAAAATTTTAATTTACTGACTACCGTGTGATTTAAAAAAGTCAACTTTAAGTTAGTTGAAAAGTAATGCAGAGTGAGCTTATAGGACAGACATCGCAATGTTAAAATAGGCAGTTGATTACACTGCAAAGTAATCCAAGTGTCAGTCAGTACTAGTTGCGAAATAGTTAGCTTAAAGTTAGTTTAAAGTAAAGCCAAATTTCCGATAGGGTACACACACACACACTCACATATACATACATACATCCATACACTGTAAGCACAACGCTTCTCTACATTATCAACAGAAGCTGTACACACAAGTATACATACACATAAACAAGGAATCAAACTCTCAAACACACACACACACATAGCCAAAAAAATCTCAGCATGAAAATCCCCAAAATCTCCAAATTTGTAACATCATTTTGGTTTTTTCCCGGTTTTGAACTCCCCAAAACATGTCGTAGCCACCATTAACAGTCTACTTACGAGTACTTAAATTAGCCGCACCTAGCCACATTTAAATAAGAAATGTTTGTTTTGTTATTCAATAATATGTATTTATGTAATATTAAACTATTTTTTTATGTTAAGTATTGTTTTTATTATTAAATTTATATTTTTGTTGAATTTCGATCCTAAGCACCCTAATGAACTTGAAAATTTTGTTAAAAGGTTTTTTATTTATATTTTTCTTCACACATACATATGTACATATGTATGTGTATAGTTGATACATGCAGTCGTACTTTATATAAGAATTTTTTATTCAATGTAATAGCCTGTTTGTAGAACACGACTCGTCAATAAAAAGCGCTAACATGTTAGCATTATTTATTTTTTGGGGTTTTAGAACACGAGTGTTGACGATTTTCATTAAAAAAACGTAACAGATGTCAGTTTATTTCGGTTTGTACAAAGCGATTTGACTCACAATAAACGTCAAGGAGGACGACTAAAAAATTGTAGTCGTTTTAAACAAAAAATATAAACAAAACACTAAAAATTTAAATAAATAATAAAAATAATTAAAAAAATAAAAAAATGGAACTTCCAACAAGAAAAAGGTAAGTAATTAAGATTGTTCTTGCTTTAATTACTTAAATTTTTAGCATCAAAACGACAACTGGGCTGCAGTTTAGCCAATTGGTGGCATGTATGGAGCAATTTCCGCACTTGGCCACGGGAACTCCGCAGTTCGGTAGCAGCAAGTCTGCCATGGAATGCACTTGGGACACGGTGGCCACTAATGTTAATGCTTACGGTCCTCCATTAAGAACTGGTAGCGAGTGGAAAAAGGTATGTATTATTAACGGTCATAATATAGTTTTAACCCACTATTAAGTCCTGGCGTAATTTTTAATATAAAATTATGGCAAAACTACTTAAGATCACGGTCAATTATGCCACTTATGACAACTTCATGCTTGTGTTTAACCCCGACCAAAAAAAGTTGTTATAAACTTTGTAGTGTGGGTCTATATATCTGTTTGTATCTACGACTCCATGTACAGACCAAACGGCTTGACCGATTTTGATTTTGTTTTTCTGTTTGAAAAGTGACTTGATTACAAGTGTTCTTAGCTGTGTTTGAATAAAATCAGTCCAGCCGCTTAGAAGATATTACATCTTTTCTAGAGCATATTCGGTTGAATCTGTGTGTCTTTGACGCCTTACCTCTTAAACGGGTAGATCGATTTTAGTTTTGTTTTTTTTCTTGCTTATATTTGAAGAAAATCTGTCCAGCTGTTTGGTCTGCCTCATTGCAAATAAATTTTTGTGTACATACATACATACCCATGTATGTACATGCATACATGCTTACAGTTTTGACTTTAATTTATTTCAGGTCTGGATAGATCTTAATGGACGACTAAAAAAAAGATCTCGGAAAATAATAAAAGTCTCCACGAAACTGGTGGTGGACCATGCCGCGTCACCAACTTGACCGAGCTGTAGACTGATATTGATAGGATTTGTCACATATCGGCTGCAGCGGCGCCAAGTATTAGTTATTGTGGTGTTCCCAAAAAAAAATCCGAGTCTGGAAAAATATTGATTGACGTTTCTCCGCCTAAGAGAAGCCAAAACGTGGCAGTTGTCACCCCAACATCATCTTCGATGGTCAGAAAAGAAGTTGACGAAGCACAGTGGCGTGAATTAAAAAAAAAGTGGTAAAAAGTCCGCAACTTTTGAACTAGTTAACCGATTTCGATGAAACCAACTGTTTTGGAAAGTAGAAGTGTTGAAATTTTTAGAAAGCATATTTTGAGGCACCCTGTTGTAAGACAGGGTAGCTCCAAACAGCCTCAAAGTGGGAAAGTGCGGGTATCGAAATTCTTTCGGAGCTTGTAACTTTTGTAAATAGGGACCGATTTCAATAATTTTTTCAGCGGGACAATCTACGTTAAGAAATAAAAATAAAACATGCTGAGAGTACCATTTCATCTCTTTCAGTTTCCAAGTTATTTGACTTGAAAAATTTATTTTTTAATTTTTGGCCCTGACTTTTTTTATTCGTTAGTACATAACTTCTTTATTACTTGGCAAAAATCAGTATGTTTTAATGTTTTTGAAAGAAAACTTCATTACAATTCATACAAAAAAAAAATTTTTTTGATATCTCAAAAATTGTAGCAAGGAATAATTTTGCAATTTGGATTTTTAAAAATTATGAAAAAATTTGGTATATTTTGTGAAAAAAGTATTCTTAATTTTTTTTGAATATTTTAAAAAATTATTAAGTATTTGATAAAAACTTTGATTGTTTCTGAGAAAGGAGACATTGAGAAAGGCTGTGAAATAAATTTTGGAGATTGTTGTTGGTGCACCCTACATTCAGCATTGGTCGAAAACTAGCAATTTTTTTTTCAAAAAATCCGATTTTCGGATGTGGCAAAAAAATTGCACGGTCGTTTTTGTAAATTTTTTGGTTTTTTATTATAAATAAATTTGTTGTTAGTAGCCTGTAAGAAACTTTCGACATCCTACACATAAATGTAGGCAGGAGAGGAGATTTTCTAAAAATTCTAAAATTTTTCTAACACAATTTTTCCCAATAAGAAAAAAGTATTATAAAATTATAAATTGGGAATCATTTTAATTTTTATCAATAGCATACATTTAGTTTTGCAAACTGAAAAAAAATTATTCTCCTACCTTCAATACTTTTTGAAATATTCGAAATCCAATTTTGATTAAAAATTTTAATTTTCTACATTTTTTATTTTTGTCTAAATTATTGATCTTATTTTCTTTACTGCAAATGTTTCTTAATTTTTTCTATGTTATTACAATAGTAGATATAATTATCTATTCAACGGTATATAATATGTATTCCTTTGACATTATATCAGTTTTAAAATGTATACACAAATATAACACCTCAGGTAACAATTTACGTGTATATCTGATACTCAAACAAACCCACATTTTTTATGAACTCTTGAAGCTGTTATTAAATATTTTTTTTTACTTAAATACAATAAAATATAAGAATTTATATACATAAATATAAGTATATTTATATACCTACAAGGACAAAGGTTCCTGCGCGCACATCTCTAATATGGATATGGTTTTACCTGATATTTGTATCGGTTTTGTATTCGTAGCTTGTAAAATAGCTATATATTTAAGCTGCGATGCATTTAATGTCATTATTTCAGTTATAGCTATCATGGAGATAACAATTAAAAATAAATCGCTCTGCAAATTAATGTGGGAAAACCTCACTGATGGGAGTACTCGGTTGGACAAGGTAGACCAAATGATGTACACAATATCTACTACATATGGTTTATCTGTAAACACCGGTTTATGGAAAAAACTTGATTTTTTTTTTAATTATATGAAAAGAAGATACGTGAATGCAATAAATCAATTTCTAAATTTCAGAATAAAAATCAGGATTGGTTAGATATGGGACTATCTACGAAAATATACCCAAAGAAGTTTGGTCGGCCAAATAAAGATTACGATAACGTTCGACGCAGGAGCAAAAGGATTAAACAAGAAGACTTGATATTAGTTTCTCAGACCTTCTTCATAATACAGGATCAAGACTGATCGCTACTTTTGACGAAAGAGACTTAGATACATGTAATAATTCCGAACTAACACTAATATACAAATGGTGATGTGATGGATCATCTGGATTTTCAGAATATAGACAGCCCAGTGCATACGATAATGACTTTTCCAAAGTTTTAATGGCATCGTTAGTACCATTAGGGCTTCGACTACATAATGAAATGCCTTCAACAAGTAAAAATGCATTTAAAGATATGTGGGTAAATACTACTCCAGGCTCAAAGTCTTTATGCCGACCAATACATTTTGAATACATCAAGGAAAACAAAGAAACAACTCAAAATCTGGTTGATGGTATAAAACATGAAATTTCTAATATGGAACCCATTGACGTTCATATATTAGGACGAGTAATAACAGTATCTTTTAGACCTTATTTAACAATGATAGATGGAAAAGTTGCAAATGCAATAACCGATACAAAATCTTATTTGATTTGTAATATATGCGGAAAGAAAAATTCCGATTTTAAGGACATTGAGAATTATACTCCAACTAATGAAGATGCCCTTAAGCTTGGAATATCACCACTTCATGCTCGGATTCGATTCATGGAGTACATTTTACACCTATCTTACGACAATAAATATCGCAGTGTACCAGAACTTCAGAACGTTCCAGTTGCGAATAATTCTGCTTTAAAACAGATACGGTTGGAAGAAAAGAAAAGAATTCAAGATGAGTTTATGAAACGTGGATTAATCATTGACAAACCTTTATATGGCTATGGAAACTCCAATAATGGCAACACTGCTAGGCAATTTTTTGATGACCCTGAAACCACATCTTCTATAACTGGTTTTAGTTTTAATCTCATAAGACGTTTCAAAATAATACTGGCCGTCATAAATAGCAAAAAGTTAATTAATAAGGACAAGTTTGAAAAATATTCAAAAGACACTCTGATTCTAATAAATGAATTATATCCATGAAAATCAATAACTCCAACCGTACATAAAGTGCTAGCGTATACAAAAGAACAAATAGAAAAAACATTATTCCTCTGGGGGAACTAACCGAAGAAGCACAGGAAGTTAGAAATAGAGATGTTAAGCAATATCGACTTTTCAATACACGTAAATGCTCTAATGCATCATTTGCATACAAGGCATAAGAATGAAATGGTTGCCAAAAATAAGTATTGAAATCGAGAAGGACGATCCCGAAGCAGAGGAAATTAATAGCTTGCTAGGCCATGATGTCTCAGATACATATGTACATTGTACATATATCTCTTGATACATAAGTATTTATATTCATACAAACAAATATCTGATATCATGGCAAAAAGTCTCTGGAATTCTCTGTCAAATTATATTCAAAACTTAGGCAATTTATATGCGTTTAAAAAGGAGCTACATAAAAAATTTTTCGTAATTTAATGTTCTAATGTTAAATTAACTACTAATTTTTTTTAAATAAATAAATAACTCAATCTATTTGTCCTTGTAGGTATATAAATATACTTATATTTATGTATATAAATTCTTATATTTTATTGTATTTAAGTAAAAAAAAGTATTTAATAACAGCTTCAAGAGTTCATAAAAAATGTGGGTTTGTTTGAGTATCCTGAGGTGTTATATTTGTGTATACATTTTAAAACTGATATAATGGCAAAGGAATACATATTATATACCGTTGAATAGATAATTATATCTACTATTGTAATAACATAGAAAAAATTAAGAAACATTTGCAGTAAAGAAAATAAGATCAATAATTTAGACAAAAATAAAAAATGTAGAAAATTAAAATTTTTAATCAAAATTGGATTTCGAATATTTCAAAAAGTATTGAAGGTAGGAGAATAATTTTTTTTCAGTTTGCAAAACTAAATGTATGCTATTGATAAAAATTAAAATGATTCCCAATTTATAATTTTATAATACTTTTTTCTTATTGGGAAAAATTGTGTTAGAAAAATTTTAGAATTTTTAGAAAATCTCCTCTCCTGCCTACATTTATGTGTAGGATGTCGAAAGTTTCTTACAGGCTACTAACAACAAATTTATTTATAATAAAAAATCAAAAAATTTACAAAAACGACCGTGCAATTTTTTTGCCACATCCGAAAATCGGATTTTTTGAAAAAAAATTGCTAGTTTTCGACCAATGCTGAATGTAGGGTGCACCAACAACAATCTCCAAAATTTATTTCACAGCCTTTCTCAATGTCTCCTTTCTCAGAAACAATCAAAGTTTTTTATCAAATACTTAATAATTTTTTAAAATATTCAAAAAAAAATAAGAATACTTTTTTCACAAAATATACCAAATTTTTTCATAATTTTTAAAAATCCAAATTGCAAAATTATTCCTTGCTACAATTTTTGAGATATCAAAAAAATTTTTTTTTATATGAATTGTAATGAAGTTTTCTTTCAAAAACATTAAAACATACTGATTTTTGCCAAGTAATAAAGAAGTTATGTACTAACGAATAAAAAAAGTCAGGGCCAAAAATTAAAAAATAAATTTTTCAAGTCAAATAACTTGGAAACTGAAAGAGATGAAATGGTACTCTCAGCATGTTTTATTTTTATTTCTTAACGTAGATTGTCCCGCTGAAAAAATTATTGAAATCGGTCCCTATTTACAAAAGTTACAAGCTCCGAAAGAATTTCGATACCCGCACTTTCCCACTTTGAGGCTGTTTGGAGCTACCCTGTCTTACAACAGGGTGCCTCAAAATATGCTTTCTAAAAATTTCAACACTTCTACTTTCCAAAACAGTTGGTTTCATCGAAATCGGTTAACTAGTTCAAAAGTTGCGGACTTTTTACCACTTTTTTTTTAATTCACGCCACTGTGCGAAGATGAGACGTTTCCACAGCAATGGACAACGTGCAATAATAAATCCGACAGCCAGCAAACACCTCTACAACACAACACAAAACTGTATCGTATGACTTCGTCTAGCCCAAAACCAACTGCATTACCACAGAGAAAGAGAAAATATTGCGATAATGGGATTGCTTCGGAAGGGCAAGAACGTATCAAACTTTTGCGTCAACAGTGCGAGACTCATTCTCAAACACTAGAGGCAATAAAAATACAAGCCGAGAGCTCAAAGGAAGTAGCGGCATCAGTAAAAGAATGCACGGAAGCAATAAAAACTCAATCCGAAACTCTTGTAGCAATAAGCAATTCCTTGAAGCAAATTACGAAGTCAATAGTTGATATCTTATGGCATATATCAGAGAAGTAAAATATCAACACTACTTCGTTATTTTTATCTTATTATTTAATTTATATTTTATCTTATTATTTAACTTTCATTTTACCACATCTATATAATTTAGTTTTTTATATAGTTTTCACAGAGGGGAAGAATCAAAATATTTTGGAAATAAATCCGACGTTTATAAACGGTTTGCCCTCTTGCAATGGTAGTCCATACAGCAAAGCAGGTGATTATTCAAGCTTAACGAATATTTTATATTTCTCTGTGGTAATGCTGTTGGTTTTTGGGTTAGATGAAGTCATACGATACAGTTTTGTGTTGTGTTGTAGAGTTGTTTGCAGGCTGTCGGATTTATTACTGCACGTTGTCTATTGCTGTGGAAACGTCTCATCTTCGTCAACTTCTTCTCTGACCATCGAAGATGATGTTGGGGTGGTAACAACCATGTGCATGGAATATCATTACAAGAGGACCAACAATTTATAAACGGCGGACTTATTTCCAAAATATTTTGATTCTTCCCTAACGTGGTTCGTTTTATATACATACATACATATCTATGTATGTGTATTTTGTATACATTCATGTATGTATGTATATTAGGGCAACTCATCTTGTATGACGATGAAAACATGTTTTAGCTACCCCCTCTCCAATTAAGGTTTAGTATTTTTAATGGATATTCCCAAAATAGTTGAGCGGTCTAACGAAGATCGTTTGAAGTTGTGTATTCTTTATTATGTTGCCTTGGGAGAAAATACAAAAATATGTAAAAAAAAGTAAAGAAAGTAGTAGTAGAAAGTAGAAAAGTAGGAAAGTAGTGCAGGTCACGAACGGTCTTCGTTAGACCGCTCAACTATTTTGGGAATATCCATTAACTCTTCAATTCCCATGACATTTTGACATTCTCTGTAAGTTAAATAACTTAGAGATATTGTATTAACCAAAAAAAAAAAAATATTGAAAATATATAACCCTGCCCAGTTTCTTTATTCGGGGTGGTCACCTGCAGGTGACACTGGGCACAGTGTCAAGTCAAAACTTTGAATTGAGCTTTTTTTTATTTTGTTGTTGAAATAAATCATTTGCTTATTTAATAACATTTATTTATATACAAAATATTAACATTTATTTGTTGTGAAAGTTGTACCTACACTTTAAATCGTCATGTGAGAACTCAAGTGTCGAATACGCCATTATAAACTATTGGATATTGGACACTTAAGTTCTCACATGACGAAATGCAGACCGATATTACACTTAGCACACATTTTTCTGGTGCGTTGATGACAATAGCCACATCTTCGTTGAGAGCAGTCGACTTGCGAGTGTTCATCCGCAGTTCCTAAGCTTCTTACCTTGGTAGGTACTCTTATCCCAATAGGAACCCTACAACAAGAATTGCATGTTGGAGACTTGCATATTTTTGAAGGTATATAGTCGCCACATTTCTGCAGAAATTACCGTAGGTAAAGTTGTTTTCTGACTGTCTTTCGTTAGCCATGCATTTAGGCAAGCTGCATCAAGCAGAGAAAACTACCACTTTTTTTATTGTAAATTTTTACAACTGCAGGACAATCGACTTGAAGTTTTGTCCGTTTCTTATCCATAAATCCAATCCGATCTACTTTTGTGATAAGATCTAATGCATGAGAATTGGAAACAATGGTGACAATATTATTATCATGCCACGCAGCTGCAATAACATCCCCAGAAGCTTTATAACAAAGCTTACCTCTGGGCTCTTTTTTCATGTCCTTTGAGTTTGGCAAATTGCATTTTCCATACGGTTTTCTCGCATAGTACCACCAGTTGCCCCAACATTCTTCTCTCGTAAGTACTTCAGTAATGGTGTAACGTGGTTTTGTCGTCGGCTGAGGTAGCTTAGTCGCGTCCAGGGTCTACTTACGGATCCACGAACCTTAAGTAAATAAAAATACCTTTATTTATCCCTCTATGGGGTTTTATACTAAGATCTTACTTTATTGAATAAAATTATAAGTAATATAAATAATGAAAATAGCTCAAAATAACTTCGTTGCGTATCGTTGATGCAGATTCGTTTCTGACCAGGCTCGGCTTAATGACTTCGCTCGTTGAGTGTCGTTGGCGTAGGTTCGTCGCTGGTAGGTTCGGCTTGATGACTTCGTTCGTTGATTGTCGTTGATGCAGTTTCGTCGCTAGTAGATTCGGCTCGATGACTTCGTTCGTTGATTGTCGTTGATGCAGTTTCGTTGCTGGTAGACTCGGCTCGATGACTTCGTTCGTTGATGTCGTTGATGCAGGTTCGTTGCTGGTAGACTCGGTTCGATATCTTCGTAGATGTAGGTTTCACCTTATGTTGATACAGGTCGGGTGCGTGGTTCGGTACGGTCGTTGTCGGGTTAGTAAGTTACCTACTTTCTACAACACATGCAATACTTGCTTAGCCTACGAGAACAGTCAACCGAAGTTGCTGTGAGAACAGTCAGCCGAAGCCGCTATGAGAACAGTCAGTCGAAACCGCTGTGAGAACAGTCAACCGAAGTTGCTGTGAGAACAGTCAACCGAAGTTGCTGTGAGAACAGTCAGCCGAAGCTGCGGTGAGAACAGTCAGCCGAAGCCGCTGTGAGAACAGTCAGTCGAAACCACTGTGAGAACAGTCAACCGAAGTTGCTGTGAGAACAGTCAACCGAAGTTGCTGTGAGAACAGTCAGCCGAAGCTGCGGTGAGAACAGTCAGCCGAAGCCGCTGTAAAAAATTTATCTACAAAGGCACTTTCGTATCTTTGTACTCCAAAAAATATGACTTACTCCTCCTGGAGGTCAGTCGGCTCAACAAAATAAATTGTACGAACCCTTACAGCGGAATTGCTGTGCCTGCTGGAACATGACTTTGATTACCAAAACTGCAACACTTATACATTTCACCAAACAGACTAAACAAGAATTATTTGTATGAGGATGATACTAACAAAATATACACGCAAGTATTAAACGAAAACCCCATGTAATTGCATGCTGGTATCCCAGCGAATATTCACGTAGTCGGTAACTATTACTTTGTTTCAGTGGTTTCGTTAATTATGTGCAAAACGTTTGTGTATATGGTTGTGCATGGTTCGCTTGGCTATGGATGTTGGTATATATGAAGCGTGTGTTTGTATATAGTTGTGTATTGTGCATAAGTAATATACGTGAGTGAACGGTTGTTAATATAATTATGATGCGTGTATGTTTATTGTTGTATTTTATCTCCATTTGTTTGTACTATAAAATTAAAAATTATGTAGCGCGTGATCATTAGCTAAGTATTTATTATTTACTGGCTGATCAACGTTACAATGGTAAACCGGTAAAAAAATTATTGAAGTATATGTTTCATGTCTTCGGACAGCCTTGAATAGAGCTCTAAAATGACAGCAGCTCCTAAGCCTAAGTCAGATCGTATCTTTAGGCCAGGGCCTGACGCACTCTGGTAAAGTTCGCCATTAACTAAATATTCATAGCGGGTAGTAGACCAGAGCAGGTTCGACAGTTTCTACTCCATCATCTTCCCTACTGTGTCCACTATTGTCTCTATTCTGAAACTCCACATTGGACCGAAGCATGCGACCAGAAATATTAACAATATTAGCTTCGTTTTCATCCACACTATCCTCATCAGTCACCACACCATCATCAGGAGGGCATAAAATAATATTTCCTACGAGGTCCTCTTCGCAATTCAAAAAGTAATCTCATCTAATGTCAACCTATATATTACATAAGCAAACAATAATCCAACAAAATATACTTATTTATGTAGTGCATACATATTTACATTAAGTAGTAATTACACCCAGTGTCACCTATAGGTGACACTTGGTGTTAATACATAGTTTTTCTAAAGGAAATGTTTTTATTCTTTATCAATTTGCTTTTGTGTAGTTAACCTGAATATATCACAATGACAGGGAATAAGAAATTTTATAGTTCTAACCCTTTTGGAATTTTTATAAATAAATTAGTTTCAATACACAGCCAGTAGCTAAGAATTACAAAACTGTTTTTAACAAATGCAACATTTTGACAGATAACGCAATCCTAGGTTGGTTAAAAAAAAAATCACGAGTACACGCGAGTTAGGTTTAAATTTGAAAAAAAAAATTGTTCAGTGATGTCAATTGGCACGTTAAAAAAATCGCTAATCTGTGTCACCTGTAGGTGACACCGGGAATTGACGAGTTAAAAATACTAAACTTTAATTGGGGGTAGCTAAAAGATATTTTTCTGTGGATTGCTCTTGCACAGTTTGTTTGTTTGTTATTATCTTAGCTTTTGCTATTTTTTGTTGTCCAAAAGATACACATATTTTTTTTTCATATATATATTTATTTATTGTATCTTAAAAAATGAACTAACAATAAGTAATCAAATCTTAAATCTAAATATAATTATTAGGCCCGACCAGTATCGGACATAAGCTTAGTGATAGTTATAAATAATACATACATAAGTAGTGATAATCAAAAACGAAAAAAAAAAAAGTATTAAGCAGTCCTATCTGGAGTGTTGAGTATAAGAACCCTTGTGGTTCTCTTTTTTAAGCGGATGTGTCCAGTAAAGCCCAAAATATTACGGGCAAGCGGATTAGGATGTGACTCGAGTTTTGTTAAATATTTGCCTGCGTATTTTTCAATTTCTTTACTCACTAGTGGCATATTTAAATCACGATGAATATTTGAATTTTTAATGTACCATGGAGCCGATGTTATCAAACGTAAAATTCTGTTTTGCCTTCGTTGGATTTTCTCAATATTTGAAGCTGAAGCAGTGCCCCATAGCTGAATTCCATAGCACCATTTTGGCTTCAAAAGCGACTTGTATATCAAAAGTTTGGAGTCTAGGCTGAGTGTTGAATTTCTGCCAATAAACCAATATATTTGAGTTAATTTAAGTTTCATTTGGGTTAACTTAGGGCTAATAAATCAGTCAATGATTATTTGTATTTTATTTTTAAATCTTATTTAAACACAAAAATTTGTTTCTCACTGCACAATTAAATCAAACTTAAACAGCCAACACTGTAGATTTAAGTGTTGTTTAAATTTTACAAACACACCATATGTTTTGTGCATGTGTGTGTTTTTTGAAGGTACGTACATGAACATCATGTGGTCGTATTAAAATGAATTTCGTTTAATTTTCGCAAATGTACAACAAATGTAACACATATTTTCATATCATGAAATATATAAATAGAAAAATACATTCTGATGCTCTTTTTGTATCATAAAATGTGTTTTTTGCTATTTCACTTTTCTGCAAATTGATAAATCAACTTTCTTGTTTATATTGAACAGCTGTTTTTTGGAAAGCTTTCCATTATATTGTAGTGCTACCGTACTTTCAACTTAATTTGATAATAACTTTAATTAACCACTCAAAAAATGAAAGTGTATTTAAACACATTTTAATTTTTAATGAAAATTAACTCAAACTATATTTAAACATTCACTGATTTATTAGCTATTAGAGTCAATATGATATTTCCATGTAAGCCTTCGATCAAGGTGTATGCCAAGGTATTTCACTTGAGAATGTTGAGGAATATTTTGATTGTTGATTCGAATGGGGGAACAGGTATCTTTTCTTAGGGTAAACGTTATATGAACACACTTTTGTTCATTGACTTTAATTCTCCATAAGTTCAACCATATTTCAAGCTGGGTAATGTGTGCTTGGAGTTTGCGGGATGCCTCATCAGGATTTTTGTGAATACTCAAACAGGCTGTATCATCGGCAAATGTAGAAGTGTGGATGTTATTGCTCACAGGCATATCACAAGTATATATAAGATACAAGACTGGCCCCAGAATACTACCCTGTGGCACACCAGAAGATATAGACTCGGGTACACTCACGAAGTCTCCTTCCACAACGGTAAATTTCCTATCAACAATATAACTTTCCAAAAGCTTTTGTATGTTTATTGGTAGGTATGTCTTCAATTTTAAAACTAGGCCTTCGTGCCATACTTTATCAAATGCCTGACAAACATCAATAAAAAGGGCAGAACAATACTTTTTTTCTTAAAATGTCCTTCTTACAACTTGAAACAATCTATGCGTTTGCTCAATAGTGCTATGCTGACTTCTAAAGCCAAATTGATGTTCGGGATGCACCCACTATCAGCTAAAATTGTGGACAATTTAGTCATGAGCAGCTTTTCGAAAAGCTTTGAAATTGTTGATAGTAAGCTTATAGGCCTATATGACTCAGCCTTGGTAAGATCTTTGCCTGGCCTTGGAATCATTTTAATCTTGGCAAGTTTCCAGTTATGTGGAAAATACTGCATTCGTAAAATTGCATTAAAAATAAATAGCAAGATTCTTATTGCAATATGAGGCAAGTTCATCAGCATCTTGTTACTAATGCCATCAATACCTGGAGCTTTCTTAGGGTCGAGTTCAGCAACTATTTTTTGTAGTTCACTCATCTTAAACCTTAAGGGACGAGGGGGTAGAGAGACTACACTCGGTAAATCGGCAGCACCCGTACATGAATTGGGAGTGAATACAGATTTTAAATGCTCAGAAAATAAGTTATCTTTCTCACTATCGCTTCTTGCCCATCCTCCGGTCGAAGTACGCAGTGGTGATTTGAGATCAATGGGTCTTTTAAGATTTCTAGTAGCGCGCCATAAAGAGTAATTAGATGTTGACGTTACATCAAGACCTTCTAAATACTTTTCCAGTAATGCCTTCTTTTCCGACGAAAAGAGCTGCTATTCTTTGAATCGTTTAGTACATTCTTTAAGTCTGATTTTATTTAGGGGTGATCTGTGTTGTTGCCATTCTCTTCTAGCTCTCCTTTTTTCACATACAAGACGTTCAATTTCCGTAGAATAAATTCTATTAAAGCCAGTCTGCGGATAGGAAGTAGTGGCATGTTCAGCAGCCTGTTTAATATATTCGTTAAGATTGGCAATATTAAATTCAATATCATCAGGTGATCTAAGCTGAATGTTTTCTACGCAGTGACTACTAATATATTTTTTGAATCCTAGCCAGTTGACCCTATTAATCGTTTTCGCATATAAGTTAGTTAAATCACTCCTTAGTGGGTTGAAAATTTTAACTTTTGTGGGAGAGTGATCGGAGGACAGATCTAGAGAGCCCTCTACGTGAATTAAGTCCCTATGGATATTTTTCGTGACGCCAAAATCTATAACATCTGGAATTTTTCTTACGTCAGTAGGCCAATAAGTAGGCTCCCCACTCGAAATGACATCTAAGCCAATTTTTGAAATTGTATTAAACAACGCTCTACCTCTAGGTGTAACAAGACGCGAGCCCCAGTACGTATGTTTTGCATTGTAGTCACCAGCTGCCACGAAACAAGATCCAAGCGATTTGTAGAACTTCTCATACTGATCTTCGGTAACTGAAAATCTGGGAGGTGAGTAAATTGATGATATCACGAAGTTCGCACAAAAATTTGCTACGAAAATATTCGTAGCTTGCATATATTCTTCACTAACGTGCACAAGGATATAGTGCTTGAGTCTTGACTTAATTAGAATTGCTGATCCACCGCATGCTCTCTCTCTCTGGTCCTTTGAATCATATAGAATGTAACCATTTATTTTAAAGCAGCTTCTCGAAGTCAAGTGAGTCTCAGAGACCAACATTATATCAATATTTTTTTCCATGAGGAAGTGCTCAAGTTCATTTTTATGTTGGCGAATGCAGTTTGCGTTCCAGAAACATAGTTTTAACGTGTTCATGGTTTGTTGACTAATGCTTGAAGCAGAGTATTCTGCATTCTCAGCATTTCTTGCATCATGCTAGTCATATTTGTTGTAAAGTTGTTTATAGTTAGCACCAGATTCTCAATAGTAGCTTCAAGACGACTAAAGTTAAAGCTAGAGTTTGCAATCGTTGAATTACTTGGCGGTGGGACATTTTGTGTGGGAATAGAACTAGTCTTAGCAGCATAGGCATACGATACACGTGAAGTAACTAGTTGGCTAGTTTGAGGAAGAGTGGCGGAGTAAGCATTTGCTGATTGAACTGGAGCTAATTTAGGTTTTTGACCCATAGCCTGTTTAACGAAAGAATATACAGGGCATCCTCTGTAGTTAGCGGTGTGATTACCTCCACAATTACTACATTTTTTTCTGCTTGATATTTTGGCTTCTTGCAGCTATCAGTACCATGCAATTCACCGCAGATAACACAAACTGTAGGTAAATTGCAGTAAGTTTTTGTATGACCATATTCTTGGCAATTGTGGCACTGTACGGGACCTGAACGCTTATGTGGCTCTTCAACTGTAATTTTTCGGTATAAAAGGTATTTTAGGCTATATATTGGATGTAGAGATGCTAATCGGGACAGGTTTTTTGTAATCCCGGGCTTCGGGATTTAGTGATGGAGTCTCGAAATCCCGAACCGGGACCCCTGGATTTTCGGGACTTACAAAATCCCGAAAAAATTGTGCACAAATGTGCGTCTTTATAGTAATTATAATATTTTAATTTAACAATTAATTTTTTTTTTTGCATATTTTAAAGGTACTTATATAACTCAGACATTTAGTTGCAAATTTTAATTGAAAAGTACAATGTATGTACACATTTTACCTAGAAAAGAAAACGCCATATATCTGTGGCAATAAATAATAATGGCTTAAGTCGAAATGTCTTCTTTCGAGATATAGGGTTTTTTTTTGTCTAAATTGTGTTTAGTTTTTATATAAAATTTTTAGCCACAGAAAAAGATGCACATTTACTTGGAACAAAACTGTTAATTTTATAAAAAAAAAAGAAAACGTTTTATTAGTTTATTTATATTCGTTGTTTGTTTAGTTAAGATGTTATGAAAAAATCCATTGGCAGAAAAATAAAAACTAAAGTGAACTTAAGCTATTATATTGAAATGCAAAATAATTTGTTTTGACAGTAAGTCGCTTTAGATTAAATTGAAAATTACGGAAAACCTGAGATAATGTATAGATATTTTTAAATAAGTTTTTAAATTAAGTTAAAGTTAAATATAAGTTTTTTTTCTTATGAGGAATATTTTGAATGGGCTGTAAGTTATTGAACTTAAATGTATACAACTTTTAATGCTCAAACATTTTAATATTAATAAAGCTACCTTAAAAAAAGATTAAGTTGAGTTAAGATGTTATGGCTTATGTATTATTTTCCATGAAGACTTAAGCTAAAATATAAATGCGTATAATTTTAATATTAATGACATTTATTGCCACAGATATATACCATTTAATATTATCTACGAAAATATTTATTCAAAGCAATTTTTTTATTTTAACAAGGAGTTTCTAATAATTTTTAATATAGAAGATGACCGCCAAAAACATTATTTATGCTAAAAATCGGGATTCAGATAATCCCGAAAATCCCGGGCTTTAAAATTAAAAAATCCCGGGCTCCGGGATTTGCATAGTCCCGAAAAGCCCGGGCCTTTAGCACTCTTTAGTTGATATGTGTAAAAATTTGTTTTATTTTTTTCAAACTCACTAACAATTTTTCGGAAATCTTTTTCATCATATATTTGGATTTTAGTTTCATCAATATTACCTCGTTTAATTGGAATGATGTGAAAAGTATTTTCACCAATGGTCGACAGTAGATTTTTTATAAGCGCGTTAGAATTTTTTTCACTCAGATAAATAGGTGGTGGCTTAAAAGACTTTTGCGATGATGCAGCTGGCTTGTCGTTTTTGTCTTGCAATAATGAAAAACGATTTTGACGATTGATAAAAGATGTGCTGTTATCCCTAGACATCTTTGGGGCGGATCCAATTTTAGTAGAATTTGGGCTTCGCCCGCGCTTTAAAATAGTTATAAATCTGTCCATTCCTACTTGTACCTTTGGTTTTGAACTATTGTTATCTTCAGTGACAACTTGTTTAAGTGATGACCACGAGCCCGAAGCGGATGATATCGCTGAGTTAAATGTAGAAGTACTAGGGAATAATGTCAACGATTGGCATTGGCGTTGGACAAAGCGAAGTTGATCGCTGACGAAACTGTGGTTTTGCCGTTAGAAAAAGTCTATCAGATTTTTGATTTTTATTAAGAGCTTCAGAACTCACAGCAAGTCTATTATCAGATTTTTTATTTTTATTGTTATCATTATGAGCATCAAAACTCACAGTAAAATAGGCATTTCTGCCGTTAGAACCCACTTCACTATTTTTTAACCGACTTCAAAAATAGAAGGAGGTTAACAATTCGTCTCTATTTTTTTTTTTTTTTTTTAGGTGTGTAGGTCCATAACTCGGTGCATTTTAGACCGATTGTAAAAATTTTTTTGTTGTCTGGGAGGGTATAGCTTCCCATTGGTCCCATTTGAAAAAAGTGGGCGGGGGCACGCCCACAATTTTTTAATTTTGATTTAATGATCTTCTACTTATTTGATTGTTGCGAAACCTAGCAATCATCTTTGGTTCTTGTAATTATAAAATTTTTAAGTAGAAAAAATGGGCGGGGCTACGCCCATTAAAATGTGGTTCTACTTAACCGATTTTTACGAAACTCAGCACACACCTTTAACTCTAAAATAGACACAATTTAAAAAAAAAAAATGGGCGGGGTTACGCCCATTAAAATTTTATATTATATTTCACAGGGTTCTATTTCACCGATTTTTACGAAACTTGGCACACACCCTAAGCTTTAATCAAGGCACAAAATTGCGTTCAGAAAAGTGGGCGGGGTACGCCTATTAAATTTTAGTATAATATTTCATGTGCTTGTATTTCACCAATATTAACGAAACTTGGCACACACCCTAAACTTTAATAAAGGCACAAAATTGCGTTCAAAAAAGTGGGGCGGGGCACGCCTATTAAATTTTAGTATAATATTTCATGTGCTTGTACTTAACCAATATTGACGAAACTTGGCACACACCTTGAACTCTTAAAAATACACAATCTTGTTTTAAAAAAAGGGGCGTAGCCACGCCCCATTAAATTTATTACTATATTTCACGTGTTTTTACTTAATCGATTTTTACAAAACTGGACCATATTTTTAAATAAGCACTAAAAAGCTACAAATAAAACTTTTTAAAAAAAATTAAACCGACTTCAAAAATAAGCACTAAAAAGCTACAAATAATATAGATCTACACCTTTTCCAATTGTAATTCAGAAAGCGTCAATTGATTTTCAGAAAGCGTCAATTTAATTTCAGAAAATGTAAATTGTAATTCAGATTAGTCAGTTGTAATTCAGAAAGTGTTAGTTCATATTCAGAAAGCGTCAATTGTAATTAAAAAAGCGTTAGTTAATATTCAGAAAGCGTCAAATGTAATTCAGAAAATGTTAATTGTAATTCAGAAAATGAATTCATTGATAATAAAATTATTCAAAATCTTTTGGAACGAGTAAGTGTGGTATTTTATATTAAATACTCATCAATTATGTATTAAACAGGGTCTTTCCTGGAAGGTGGTGGGCACAGGATAGACCTCCGTTCGTCGTAATTATTTAGAAGGCAGGATGTTCACCATTAAACAAGTACACGTTGAACCTGTTACCATGAATGGTGAGGTGAATAAAGCAAAACGAGCTGAGTATGTACAAGCTTTGAACCAATATATACAGGAGGGGAAACAAGTTGTTTGGATGGATGAAACAAATTTTAATTTATTTTGTCGTCGTAGTAGGGGTCGTGCAAAAGTTGGGAATAGAGCAGTACAAAAGCTTCCAGCGACAAGAGTCCCTAATATTCATTTAATTGGAGCGATTTCTACAACAGGAGTTGTACACATGCAACACAGAAGAGGTTCATTTACTGCTCAGTTAGCCAATGAGTGGGTGACCATTTTAATGCAAAAATGGGAAGATGCAGGAAATAGTCTGGAGGATTTAGTGATTGTTTTAGATAACGCACCTTGTCACTCGAAGTTAGAAAGAGTTATAGATAATACGCCAGCCTCTCTTTTGCGACTAGGGCCCTGTTCTCCAATGTTAAACCCCATCGAGAGTATTTGGTCCAAAATAAAAACTTACGCCAAAAACAATATTCGTGTTCCAAACGTTTCACGCCCTGGCATAATAGAACAAAGATTGGTCTACTTAGAAGATATTATAGAACGTGCAATGAACACCATAACTGGGGGTGATTGTGCTCGTGCTGTACAACACTGTACAGTTCATCAAGCCAATGCTCTGGCAATGAATGACATGGCGGTCGGTCAATAATTTTTCTTTAATTTTGCACATTTACATACATATATATTGTATTAATGACACCTTTAATAATTAAAACGAAAAATAATAAGAATAAAACTTATTTTATTTCTGAATTACAATTGACGCTTTCTGCATTACAATTAACATTTTCTGAATTACAATTGACGCTTTCTGAATATAAACTAACACTTTCTGAATTACAACTGACTAATCTGAATTACAATTTACATTTTCTGAAATTAAATTGACTAATCTGAATTACAATTAAAGCTTTCTGAAAATCAATTGACGCTTTCTGAATTACAATTGGAAAAGGTGTAGTTAAATAAAAGATTTTTATATATGTTACCTACAGTGCCGTTTGAAGTTGGTGCCAGTAATACTGGTACTAAACACATAGGAACATGACCGGCAAAAAACTGCAAGTAATTTTTATGTACATATGTATGTGTTTAGTTACCAAAGTTGTTGGCACCAACTTCAAACGGCACTGTAGGTAACATATATAAAAATCTTTTATTTAACTAGATCTATATTATTTGTAGCTTTTTAGTGCTTATTTTTGAAGTCGGTTTAATTTTTTTTAAAAAGTTTTATTTCCTTTAAGGTACTCATAAAGAGTATTCCTCAAGGGTACTTTGTATGTTTTTTTGCTTACGGTTATTTTTTGTTTTTGTTATTTCTATATGTAAAAATATTATCAAAGCAAAAAAATGCTTATTTATCAAAGTTAATATGTACTACGAATATTTTTTGTATAATTTTTTTTTGTTTAGTTTGTATGTAAGAAAAATTCCGCTATTACGTCTGTTCACTATGAAGGTACAACGAGAACTGAAGATACAAATGTGTTTGCCAAAGATACACATATGTATACATATATTGCAATTCAAATTTTATTTACTTATTTATTCTTAATTAATACAATATTTTGTTATTTAATAAAAAAATAAATCTTTAAAATAGTTGCTGGCTATTACTCTTTTATTGCACAGCAAACAATAATTATAAAAATAACAATAATAAAACATACTAACAATAATAAAATATACTAACAATAATAATAATAATAATAATAATAATAATAATAATAATAATAATAATAATAATAATAATAATAATAATAATAATAATAATAATAATAATAATAATAATAATAAGAGGGAAACACTTAACTGATGGATATAAAACATGGATTATATCCCAACTGAGCGTAACCTATGGTCTAAGACCCGGTACGTGAATTCCAGCAAATGCTGAGAATGTAGAATTCTATAATAATAATAATAATAATAATAATAATAATTTTTTTTTTTTTTTTTTTTTTTGGGGCAAGATGGGAAATGCTTTATGCATGATGCGCGGATCGTCATCCACACCGTATGCCGGACTCCCGTAATATTACGTATACCGGCTAAAACCCACCTTGTTTCTCTTGGGATATGTTGCCCACCTGGGGACCGCTGTTACCGCATTACTTCCAGATGGATCCCTCTTGGATCCTGAGATCATCTTCTTCTATTTGCCTGCGTCCAGGCCCCCACTTTTGTTGTTGCGGTCATTTAAGCTGCAGCATCTAAGTCCGGTTTTTTCGTCTTAAGAATATATTCGCAGTACTTTGCTACTGCTCGCCATCTAGTCTCATTTGCTGTCATATGATGTATGATGTTTTCAACATTTAGTTCGCCTGTTATTTCCTCTAGTTCACGTCTCTTTTCGGCCCACTTACTACATTCAAAAAACGTGTGCTCGGCATCGTCTATTGTGTTTTCTGGTTCATATAGGCAGTATGGTGTAGTGCATTTACCTATATTGTGAAGATATTTCCTGAAATAGCCATGTCCCGTCAGCATCTGGGTCAGGTAATAGTCAACTTCCCCAAAACTCCTGTCTAACCATACATTAATATTGGGTAGTAATCTTCTTGTCCATGCGGCTGTCGTTCCTTCGTTCCATCTTGTCTGCCATCTGAGATAGGTTTCCCGTCTTATCGCCTCTCTATTACTCTGTTCGAAACTGTTGGCTTGCTTCCCTATCCATATTTTCCTCCTTTCTTCTACGAGAAGGTCTATCGGAATCGCCCCCGCTATAACAAGAATAGCTTCCGTAGACACAGTGCGGTAAGCGGAAGCTATCCGGAGGGCGTAAGTTCTCTGTACAGAAAGAAGAGCGTTTTTGCTGCATTTCTTTAACCCTTTGCCTTAGATCTCACTGCCATAGAGAAGTATGCTGTTGCTAGTTTCCATTAGCAGCTTTCTCTTGTTTTGTCTTGGTCCTCCTATATTTGCCATCAATCGGCTCAGTTGAGATACTGTCTTGGCCGCTTTGCCTGCTGCATGTTGTATTTGGTTTAAAAACGTCATCTTGGTGCCTAGTAGAATGCCAAGGTAATTTACAAATCTTCTGGTCGTGATAGTTTCTCCCTCTACTTCGATACTTATGTCCGTAGGTATATTTTTTCGCGTCAGAACTACAATTTCAGTCTTGTGTAGCGCTAGTTGGAGCCCGTGTGTGTCCAGCCACGATTTCGTTCTAATCATGACCTGCCTCAATTTCCGTCTTGCTTCTTCGGTGTCTCTAGCACTTATTACGGCGGCTATGTCGTCTGCGTAGCCTACCAGGAAAGTGTCCTGCGGCATTTCAATTTTAAGTATGTCATCGTAGCTGATGTTCCATAAATCCGGTCCGAGAATTGATCCCTGTGCAGCTCCTGATGTAAGTGGGATTCTTCTTTTTCCTTCCTTTGTATCATAGATTAGCTCCCTCTCCTTGAAATAGCTTCTTATCATCCGCGAAAGATACTTTGGTATCCGAAAACTTCTCTCCAAAGCCTGCAAGACGTCTGGCCACCTAAGACTGTTAAAGGCGTTCTTAATATCTAGTGTGGCCAGGATAATAATTGGTCTACTAAAATGGTTTATACGCTGAGCAGCATCAAAAACGTCCACGACATCCTTTATCGCTCCAATAGTGGATCTCTTAGGTCTAAATCCATGTTGTCTTTCTGACAATCCTCCTCCCATGTCTATAGCTTCCTTTAGCCTAGGTTTCAGGAGTCTTTCAAAAAGTTTTCCAGCAGTGTCAAGCATACATAGTGGTCGATAAGCCGACGGCGAGTCTGGATCGCCCTTCCCTTTGCTAATGAGCACTAGTTGTTGTAGCTTCCAAGTCTTTGGGAAATAACCCTCCACGAGGCACTTGTTGTACATGTCAAGCATTAAGTGTGGCCTGTTCGTCACTATGTGCTTGATCACCTCTGGTGGAATACCGTCTGGGCCTGGTGTCTTCTTCAAGTTTAATTTTTTGGCAGCTTCTGTCAATTCCTCTATCGTGAACAGGGGAGTGTCTATAGTCTCTTCCGTGTCCATTTCATCAGGTAGGATTTCGTTCGTTGGAAAAAGGGTTATTACTATATTTTCCATTTTTTCCGCGTCCATCAGCTGAGTTGGGTTTCTTATTCCGAGCTTCTCTTTGACTATCTTGTAGCCCGTGCCCCATGGGTTTATATTTATGTCCTCCCGCAGCTCTTCCCACATTCTTCTCTTGCTGGCAAAAATTTCCTTTTGGAGTTTCTTCTTTGCTTCTTTATACGCAATCCTTTCGTGTTGCGCTTAATAATAATAATAATAATAATAATAATAATAATAATAATAATAATAATAATAATAATAATAATAATAATAATAATAATAATAATAATGATAATAATAATAATAATAATAATAATAATAATAATAATAATAATAATAATAATAATAATAATAATAATAATAATAATAATAATAATAATAATAATAATAATAATAATAATAATAATAATAATAATAATAATAATAATAATAATAATAATAATAATAATAATAATAATAATAATAATAATAATAATAATAATAATAATAATAATAATAATAATAATAATAATAATAATAATAATAATAATAATAATAATAATAAAAATAATAATAATAATAATAATAATAATAATAATAATAATAATAATAATAATTAGCCCGCAAGGGCATACCTAAGGATTGGTATGACGAGTGTGTGACGACCTCGCGGACCCTAGTCAAATAAAAACCCAGGTGCGACGGTTCCCAGATTGGGCGGCTTCCTGGTCAGCCATGACTCATAGTGAGCAGCTGTTATCTTCCCACGTGCCCTGCGGGATCGTGGGCCCTTCCAAGGGATAAATGGGACCCATCTTTTATGGTGAAAACAAACAAAAATGAACATAAATAATAGTGAAATGCGATTGCCCGAGGAGGGCGCCCCTACTGGAGCTGGTCCTGGAATGGGGGACAATGCGAGCGGCCAGCGACCGGGGTGTAGTCGACGATCCGGTCGGGGAAACCCCGAATTGCAGTCGATGACACAAAGGAGTCAAAATACAACTAGAACTCCACCTACTGAAAGTGCTACTCAGAATCTTACTGAGCTCACCCAAGCAGGGCTGCCAAGGCGTAGAATTAAATGGACCCAAGAAATGAACGTGTCCGTCTTAAGAGCCTATTATATGGCAACACGCAACGATAGTTTAGTAAACTACAGGCAGCAAATGTATGAAATCTTTATCCAACAAAACCGTCACCTGAGTCATCTAACGCAACAAAATCTAGCGGATAGAAGAGCTACAATAGTTAGAACCAATTTAATTCCTCCAACACTACGGGAAGAAATACGACTAAGCGTAGTTAATCAACAATCTCAACAACCCACACAAATAGCACCAGATCAAGAACATATACCGACAACACCATCAACATCAAATCAAACAATACCCAGCCACGAAGAAATATATGTGCAAAGCACCGCAACCATCCCTTCCATAAGCACTCCAACACAAGAAGATGAAAATATGCTAACAGCAATTTGCTTTAATGAAGCAAAAATTAAATTTCTTGAAATGGCCCTACCTTCCAAAACACAAACGAAGCAGGAAAATGTTTCAAGTAACTGAAATAATTAATAAAGAAGTACTACCTGCAGAAACAACAACAGAATGCAACTACAGCCATATAGTTGGACTAGCCTACTGCAGTGCTTATACGGTAACACAGTTAATAAAATCCCCGAAACATGATCCATGCGAAATAGACAACAATCAAAGAACACGAGAACGGGACTTAAATAGTAAATCCAAGGGAAAACAACTAGATACACGGCCAAGATGGCAAAGACGACTACAGGAAAAAATAGACGACCTAAGAAAAGACTTAGGCTTCCTCACCGGCTACAAAACCAATAAAACCGGTAGAAAAACCCAAATAAAACTGCTAAATATTAAACGGAGACATCAAATACACACGCAATATGATCAACTTAACTATACCACGGAGCAAGTACGTGATACCGTCCGGCAAAAACTCGCAAAATATACGGAAAGAATGCGTAATTACACAAAAAGTTATAATAGAGCAAAACACAACAAAGTCTTTCAAATGGAAGAAAAGCGTTTTTACAACATGATCGCAAAACCACCCGAAAATCAAACAACACAGGTTAATAATGTTGATATAAATGATATTGAAAATTTTTGGAAGGACATCTGGAATAAAGGAGAGACACACAACCCAACACCAATATGGATCGACGCTATTCGTGAAAACATAGCCACTAATACACCAATGATTTCTAGTGTAATTACCAACGACATCTTTAAAAAGGCAATAAGAAAACTCCATAACTGGAAACAACCAGGATGTGATAAAATACATAATTATTACTATAAGTATCTTACGTCACTTCACAGTCAAATGATCACTATATTTAATGATCTTATAGCTAACCCAGATCATATATCACCAGGCATGTGTGTAGGCGTGACTTATCTGAAGCCCAAAGTTGACCATCCAACATCAGCTTCCCAGTATAGACCAATAACGTGTCTAAGCACAGGATATAAAATTTTCACATCCTGTATTGCCATAGCAATTAACGATTACTGTGAAAATAACAATATACTTGCAGAAGAACAAAAGGGATGCCGTCAAGGAACAAAAGGCTGCAAGGATCAGTTAGTAATCGATAGCATAGCAACGAAACAGGCCATACAAAATAAGAAAAACCTATACACAGCATTCATTGACTATTAAAAGGCATTCGACTCAGTGCCGCACTCTTGGCTCCTAGATGTATTAGGAATATATAAAATCGATGATACCTTAATAAACTGTATTAAACGGCTAATGAAGTTTTGGGAAACCACATTGCACATCCGAGACGGAAGCAGTAACATCATATCCAAGCCAATCAAAATACAGCGTGGTATATATCAGGGAGACTCCCTCAGCCCATTGCTTTTCTGTATAGCGCTTAATCCGTTATCCATACTAATTCAACGAAGCCAGTATGGATACAAACTTGGCCTGGACACCAACAAAATCTCACACTGTTTCTATATGGACAACCTAAAAATTTACGCGAGCACAAAACCAAACCGGGACAGTATCCTTAAAATAGTTGAGATGTTTTCAGCCGACATAAAAATGAAATTCGGAATAGATAAGTGCAGAACACAAAACATCACAAGAGGAAAATATGCATCAAATACAAACTTCTCAACTGTAGAAAATGAGCAAATAACTTACCGTTAGCACAATATATAAAAACACGTAGAATTTAGTTCAAGTAAACATACTGCCGATTGTGATAAGTTCCATAGGAACAATTCCTGAGCAAACAACAAGTACAATAACTAGGTTAAACCTCGATTTGAAAATACTCACGGAAATGCAAAAGGCAGTCCTTATAAACGCAACAACTATAATAAGGGAAACAGTACAATAACGGATATAAAACATGGATTATATCCCCACAGAGCGTAACCTTTGGTCTAAGACCCGGTACGTGAATTCCAGCCAAAGCTGAGAATGTAAAATTCTATAATAATAATAATAATAATAGTAATAATAATAAAATATACTAACAATAATAATAATAACAATAATAATAATAACAATAATAATAACAATAATAATAAAAATAATAGTAATAATAATAAAATATACTAACAATAATAATAATAACAATAATAATAATAACAATAATAATAATAACAATAATAATAACAATAATAATAATAAGAATGATGATGATAATAATGATAATAACAATGATAAAAATAAATAAAATAATAATAATTATAATGATAATAATAGTAATGATAATAATAATGATAAAAATAATTAAAATGATAATAATAACTTTAATGATAATAATAATTATTATGATAAAAAAAAATAATAATAATAGTTATAATACCAGATAATAATTATAAACGGTTATATTTTGAAAATCCCTTATAAAGTATGGGCAATTCTATACCTTGTAGAGTTGGCTACCATTACATTCTCATAGGCATCTTCTTCTGCTTCTTCATCTTGTTCGTCAGCATCACTTGTTGATGCAGACTCAAGTTGTGTCCAATTATTTTTGTAAAATATGCACATGTTGTGTAGTGCACAACAATAACCTAGGGGGCCCGGGAAGGTTATATGAGTTTTTGTATTTTTTTGGTTTTACCCTCAACTTTTAGCACGAAGAGGCGACATTTACCCCTATCTGACCAGCACAATTTTTTGGCTCATAGAAAAATATCACTGCCGTAATACATCTTTAAATAATCATTTTTACCATTAATATAATGGTAAAATGATACTTTAAAAACATTATTGATTACATACCCAGAAGCCAGGTGTTTCTTTTCCATTTTAAATAACAGGCTGCACTATTTTCCCACACAAAGGCATCATGATTACGTCCGGGATGTCTTGCGTCTACAAAGTTGACATCCATATTATGATCACATATCTGAGAAGTGGTTTATTAAAATATTGATAATAAAAAAATTATTTATTAATATATATATACATATAAAGAATACTTACCACCATTGCGTTAATACTGTAGAAGCCTTTATAATTGTGGTATAGATGCATTAAATTTTTCTCCGGAGACTTTATACGTATATGCGTGCCATCAACGCACCCTGCAATGCCCGGCATACCACCTTTGTTAAAAAACTCTCCTTAGTTTCATTTTCTTCCATACTTTTAGCCAAAAGTATCCATTTTGAACAAAGGACTTCTTCAAATATGTCCAAGCATTCTTCTATTGCTTTGGACACTTGCGACTTGCACATTGAACACGCCCATTCGTTACCAATTTATGATTGGTAGCCACCGGTAGCAACAAAAGAAAGGAATGTTGCGAGTGTAGCTGTTGGCAAAATGTGGGTGCAGTGATGCCAACTTAGCCCTTTTCGGGCTAGATTTAGCCCGTTTTCAATCACTCAAAACGCGAAAAAAATTTTTTGGCCCGAAACTATAAAACGCGTTTATCTAGCACTTTTTACAATTATCTTTCAGCCCTTTTAGCCCCTTTTAACTTTTTGCTCGATATGTCTACATTTAAATTTTTACGAACTTTTTTCTTCTTTTAATCTAGCAATATCGACTTATGAAATAACGTGACAGCATCGTTTTACTAATTTTTTTCTCTTATTTTGCTTTACCAATTTAAAAAAGAAGAAACAATATGGAAAAATGTTCTATTTCTTCAAAGTTTTTTCTGCTTTCAAAGATTTTCAGTATAGCCTAAAAACAGATTTTTATTTAATAAATTTAAAATTTACTTACGTAGCCACATGTATGTATACTACTTACTACTGTATGTATGTAAACTACTACTGTATATATACATATACACTATTTAATCTACGTGTGTCCCTTATTGAAATGCAGTATGAAATGTAAATGAAATATATATGTATGTACCTTATTGAAATGTTATATTTCAAGCTATGTGTTCATCTTATGGTAGTTATTTATTTTCTAACAAATTGCTTTACTTTGGCTTTGATTTTCAAAAGAAACATTTAAAACTAGCCCCTTTTCGCCCTTTTTTCAAAAATTTTACTTTATTAAACGTATATTTTTTCAGTTTAGCCCTTTTAAGCCCTTTTTTCAAAAATTTTTACGCGTCTTGAGTTTTTAATTTTGGGGTCAATTCATTGAGCAAAACTTTAAATGATTCCTTATTCAGACGAAAGTTCGCTACGAAGCTACATACAATGCTATTACTATTAAATAAATTATATTGATGACAACTTACCGTTCTTCCCGAATTTCCAGAACATTAGAAGCATCTCTAGTATTCCTTCGGCATAATCGCGTGTTGTCATTTTCACTCTCGCTAGAGTCACTCGAGAATGCTAATTCCACGAACGAAAACATTCTAAAGGCAAAATATAAAGTCGAACAAAGCAAAGATTATTACTAGTGTTTCTTTTTTTATGAGTACATATATACATATGTATGTATTTACATACATACATTTATGCATGCACATCACTTTCACTAAACTCACTTATTAAAAATATATTAAACAACTTCAGATTACTTACCTTTATACAAATACTTTTATACACAAAAATTTAAATAATTGTATTCACAATTTGTTTACTTTATTTGTTTATGTTATTTATGTGCATGTCAGTTGTGTTTCAACAATAGGAATTCCGTTTTTTTTAGCTGAAAACACAATTTTGTATGAAAAAATAAAAACTAAAACTATTTTTGAACATGTTGGCAACAGTACGATTTAGTACATATTTGACATACGGGCGAGTTAACGTAAGCTGCACGACAAAGTCGACTCGCGTTATGCAAACGCTTTTCATTACGTAGTCGTCCATGAAATGGCTCGTCGTGAGTCGCCCTTGTCGCGTTCTACAAACAGGCTATAAGCATTTTGTATTTGATTTAGGATATTTTTGCATAATTCAAGCATTTCATACTCATTTTAAAAAACTCTAGGAATGCTTTTCTAAAGTCATCAGGTTTTCAGATTGTTTTAAGTAAATTTTAGTACTACTTAATACTTAAATCTTATAAGTACGACTAGTACTGTGCAGTAGCCCGCAAGCTATACCACAATCAGGGCTGCCAGAAGCTTTGCGAAGAAAATCATAATTTGTCGGAAAGAAAATCATATTTTGAAGAAAAAAATCATCACAAGTCCAATTTTTTTTTTCAAATAAAAAAAGTAACAACAATCGACATATTTATAAAAAAGCAAATTCTTCATTGTATATGCCTAAAACACTGATGCATTTTTGTGTATCTAAGACACAGGATGCAAAATAGACTGCCTCGCATTACAGGCAAAAAAAAAACATTACGAAGTTTTATTTTTTTGCCGAACGTAGGGGTCTCCAAAATACATTTTTCATTATATCATTTTTAGTCGGATCTTAAAGTGTGATATATCGATATTTTGTCTCGGGAAGACCAATGTTTTGCTTCAAATATCCCGTTCAAGTTTTTATCCACCAGACCTCAGTTCCGACCACGCTAATGTCCAACCCTAATTTTAGAAAATTAAGGCTCTCAAAAAACTATTAAACGCTTGCTAAGGAAATATTTCAATAATTCCAGCAGAACTATTTTGAAAAATATTTTGTTTTTTGCCGAATGTAGTTGGCTTTTTAAATTGTTTGTCTTATCTTCGGTATTTACAGTCGGATCGTAAAGTATGATATATCGATGTTTTTGTCTCGACGAGCCCTTTTTGTCCTTTATAGTCATTGAACTCAAGTACCCTCTGAGTAAGTAATATCTCGTATCATATCTCAACTTATACAACAAGAATTAAAAAATTAATGTAAGATCAAAAATTAAATTTTATTCAATGATATTTCTACCTGATTCTCGCTGGCTAATCTCTTCCCGCATTTTCCGGTATGAACAGCTTGAACCATACGATATAAATAAAACTGATCGCGCCGAACATTCAAGCGTCCTATATTCGCTGGCATTTCTTTCATTGGAATGCGTTCGTAATTTTTATTGACATGACTAAACGGAATAAGCAATAAAAGATCCGAATTATTAATTAAATGCTTACAGTTACATAACGCGGAACACAATTAAGAGTAGTTAAGACCTGATAATATAATAAACTTACAGTGTATGCAATTCTGAATGTTCTCCGATACTTCCTGGGCAGATTCTGTTTCCTTCTTTCTGTTTACCAAGAAATGATCCCAATAGAGTATTTAGTTAAAAAAAATAAAATGGTTCTGCTAGAATTATTGAAATAATTTCTTTGCAAATGTTTAATGATTTTTTGCGAGCTTTAATTTTCTAAAATTAGGGTGGTAGAAACCGTACACTGGTGGGTAAATACTACAACGGGGTATTTGAGGTCAATGACTATTAAAGTAAAACATTGGTCTCCTCAAGACAAACACTTCGACATATCACACTTTAAGTTCCGAATGTAAATACCGGAGATATAATGAAAGATGTATTTAGGTGACCCCTACATTCAGCAAACAATTTTTTTTTCGAAACTGCCTTGCAACAATACTTTATAATTGGTGGTGGTGTGAGGCGAACTTTTTTTTGCGAGACACCCTAGTACATATGTAAATAAATATATAAGAAGCTGATATAAAATTGTTTTCTTCATACATATCGCACCTCATCAATAAGATATTTTTCTTTGTATTCGATATTTTTTTTTATTATTTTGAGTTATGATGCTTTAGTTGAAATTTAAATAAAGTTTCAAAATATATTTTTCAACAAAACAGTATCAACTCAAAATACAACAAAATTTAAATAAAACAATTGGATTATTTTTAACTTGAATAAAGGCTAAAATCAAAATAATACCATTTTTATGAATCTTATAACATTTCTGTGTCCACTTTTGTACTAACTCAAAATAATACCTTTTTGATTATATAAAGGTAGTCACTACACTATCACAAAAATGGTCTCAAATGTGGTTTTCGAGGGGAAAGATCGGAATACGTTGAAATTTTTGCAGTATATACATATATATATATATATTGTTAGTTGATTTCTTGCAAAAAGTGAAATTTCAAAAATTTTGAGTAATACCCTCTTATTGATGAGGTGCGATATAGAGCTACTGAGAAACATGGTTGAACATCAGGGAAAATTTTACATACATATGTATGTATTGAAACTAAAAATCATAATTTGCAAAATTAAAAATCATCATTCGAGAAAATAAATCATGAAATCATATTTTGGTCCAAAAATTATCAAAAATTTGATAAAATCATCATTCTGGCAGCACTGACCACAATTGTGGACACATACATACACGCATGTACGAATTTTTTCCTGTTTTTTTGCTAAGTTTTTTTGAGCACACGGAACGAAATTTAAGTTCAAATTTAATAAATTTGTACAGCAAAAAAAAAATAAAAAATATTTATGAAAGCTAAGAAATATTTCGTGATAAAAAAAGCTTTTGGCAGTATGCAATGCATTTTATGTTAAGAACCACTTCAAAATAATGGGGAAGATAGTTCAAAAAGACATTTTAATAACTCTCACAGCGCTGCGAAATTGGAATTTAATTTGGAATTTATCGACTACTTTTTACTTACTTTCTTTTTTCACATACGAGACGTTCAATATCCATAGGATAAATTCCATCAAACCCAGTCTTCGGATGGGAGGTAGTGGCATGTTGAGCAGCCTGTTTTATATTTTTGATAAGATTGGCAATGTTAAATTTAATATCTTCGGATGTTCTTAGCGTAATGTTTTCCGTACAATGACTACTGAGATATTTTCTGGACCCCAGTCAAATTGATCATCTTCACACATGGGTGAGGTAAGTCACTTCTTAATGGGCTACAAATTGTAATGATCGTGGGAAAGTGATCGGACGACAGATCTAGAGAAGCTTCAACGTGAATTAATTCCCTAGAAATATTTTTCATGACGCCAAAATCTATAACATCCGGAATGTCAGTGTAGAGAAATGTTGTGTGTGGATGGATGCAAGAATGATAAAATAAAGTAGAGTTGTGCTTATCAGCTCTTCTGATTGACCGCTCTTTTCAGCTCAGCTAACTTTACTGAAGTATTTCATTCAGTTGGCTCAGTAGTTCAGTTCATTTGTAGTGAAACATTTTGTCAAGCATAAAGAAAGAGCGAAAACAGAAGTATAAAAAGTGACAGATTTATAGAGTATGTGTGTGGTCATACATTACAAAACAAGCCAGATGAAGTTTAAAAAATAGATAAAACTAATACACTATGTATTGAGTGGAATTTGTGAATAAATTGGGGTATTCAGATGGTACTCATAAATTAACACGTTTTAAAGTAATAACACGAAAAAATATAATGCTGTGAGCAACCCTCATAATTTACAATCATAAATATTGTACTTATTTGTATTTCGGTTTTAGCACCTTTGTACATTGCTTACTCTCCCTCTCAATTCCTTTGGTAAACTCTCACGCATTTCTACATGTAGTTATGACAAACAATAAACATAGTTGAGAAAGTCTTATTACTTTATGACCTTTTTGTTTGAGCCGCAACAACAATTTCTTTAAACTATGTTAAAATGTTAAGACATTATGACACTTAGGACACTTAAGAGACTGTTGTGAATACCCCAAATATATCTACATCTATATACTACATACATATACTATTGCTTAATTCACAAAACCTCTTGTATCTCTGTATCGATTGTATTATCATATTAAATACAAGAGTGTAACATTTGTTGTATGAAATTTTCATATAAAAATGAAATACACCATTACACTTTTATTTCATATGTTTTTAAAATGCTGTATTCAGAGATAGGCTCTCTGAGAGAATTTGTATGTAGCTTGTTCTTCTTTATCATTAAAAATACATTAATACACCATACAGAGGGTGTTCACAATTAAAAAATAAAAAGTGTATTTGATACACAAATACGCGATAACGATTGTTGTGAATTAAGCATATGTATATAGATATGTACATATGTATATAGATATGTACATACATATCTATGTACAATCAAAATTAAAATTATTTAAATTTTATATATATTTTAATCTCACAATATATTAATATTTTATGTACATGTGCGACAAAAAAAAATTGCTAAAAAAGCACATGATTTGTATCGAACTCTTTCATTATGTCGTTTTAGACACAAACCTATAATCTAACCTACTTAAATTACATAGGTTTGTGTCTAAGACGAGCTGCTTAAGGGTTTGATAGAAGTCTACACGCAATTTAAATGAGTTTGATTATAGGTTTGTGTCTAAAACGAGCTACTGAAAGAGTTCGATAGAAATCTAGAAACCACTCAGTATTGAGCTGAAAGCGCTCAGTGGATGGAACGGCTCACAGCGCTCAGTGAAGTGAATTGTTCAATTGAACTAGTTCGTTCATGAGCTGCACAACCAGTGTGCTCACTTCTACCGAATATGTTTGTGAATTTAACAATCAACCAATTCTACCGATCAAGCCCTGAAATCTACCGGATATTGAACGAAAACTTTGATTATCACTGATGATACAAGATCAAGTTGATCACACATACATAAATTCATCACATGTATGTTCCAAAATGTGGAAAAATTAACTCACATTTAAAATGAGCAGTAGGGCCCTATGCTTCTTCTAGGAACAAAAGGAAATAATATATATTAACTGAGCAGAATTTTCAGATTCCATTACTGCTTCAAAAACTTTATTTTGCATTTCAACAATTCTATTGGCGGTATGTAACACAACAGATTCTAAAGGAGCTCTTGCTACGGTCTCGGTTACTTTGATAACTTCTGGTCTACATTTTGATTTCGCAGCTAGAATTTGGTTGTAGGGAGGATATATGTCACAGTTTCTCGATTTACTTTCACCACGTATTGTGTTATACTGTGCTGTTGTGAAACTGTTTTCTATGAAAAAAAAAGCTAACGCTTCATCTACAGAAAGAGGAATTGGTTTAGGTTGACTTTCTGAGTACATCTTTTTTTATTTTAGAAAGTCTTGTTGGACTTGCTATGGCTTCCTTAAGAACTGCAGCTAAGTTAGCATTTCCTTCCTTCCTGCTGCTGCTTATACTAGTAAATCAGTTTGCCCTAATATAGCCGTTGAAAGCTCCGCTGCTGCTCTTCTTTTCCCATATTCCGACTTTTTTGCAAAATGGAACCTTCATTCCATTTTTGCAAAATGGAACGTCCCACAGTGGAAGAAGTATTTTTAATAGCTACTTTTTTAATTTGGAAAGATATCTCGCTATTTAGCCATAAAAAGTTTTCGTTTCGAAACTTCTCCACCAATAATTTCTCGCAATCATCCATATTAATAAATGTTGTAAAGCAATAGTATGAGCATTTACATACAGTTACTCTCAAATATATTTTGCCTACATTCTTTACGCAAAAAAGTTGAATAAATTTATTAAAAATAGAAAATTTAGGCAACATGTTAAATTTATTTCTTTTGCAACTGAGAAAGCAAAGCCTATAGAATGGAAAATACAAAAAAATAACAACTTTGAATTTAATTGTTATACTTTTTTTTGCCTTTTTTTGTATCAACTACGCAATTTAACATCACAAAAGTATTTTGCTTCTTTTAGCGTTCCCGTTATTTCTTAAATATTTGTGTTGCTAAATGTGTTTTTTTTTGCTATTCGTTTGTAATAGTAATTTTTATGCTTTTTTTTTGTCATAATTGGTTCCAATCTTTTTTTATTGAGTGGAACACGTGAAGTTTTTGTTTAAAAAAATGCCTAAAGTAAAGGAATTAAATTGATCTGCGAATAAGATCGTTCTATATCTGTATAATAGAACAAATCAATCCAATATGTTTGTGATATGTTTAGTCGATGTAGACAAACAAGAGCAAATACTTTTAAAGGTGCAAAAGAACGCAAATATATTGAAAATATTCCACGAAAAAGTCGAGGAAAGTTGTTAACGGTGAGAAACACAAGAAAAACTATTAAAAAAATAGGAAAAACCACCATTTATATGTTCCAAATCTTAAAGAAATGCTAAAGGGGACCCTACGGGCATACTACGGACACACCTATGTGGCAAGTCCATCCGTAAAGTTCTAAGAACCAACAATACTAACGACAGCGTAGCTAGAAAAATACTTTGATTTCGGAAGTTAATAGATAGAAGCGTTAGTTATATGCTGAACTACATAAATTTCAGACTTCTAATTTTGGGAACACGATAATATTTAGCAACGAAAATAAATTTATAATTTTTGGGTCAGATAGACAGCTTATGGTGCGGCGCAAGCCAAATAAATCACTAACTATTAAGAATATAAGGCCAACAGTAAAACATGGTGGTGGTTCTCTCATGGTGTGGGGCTGTACGTCGGCACTAGGAGTAGGAAAGTTGGTGTTTATATAAAGCACAATGGATTCTATGGAATCTATAGTTGTCCATTATTAGAGAAAACCTACATGCCAGTGCTGAACAAATGGATCAATATATCAATGGGTATTACTTTCAACATGACAACGACCTAAAACATATATCCCTGGACATTAAATTATGACTATTTTATAATACCAAACATATGCCAATAAAACCACAAAGTCTCGACATGAGTCCTATTGAAAAACTTTGGGCTTATTATAAAAAAAAAAATCCGGGAAAATAGCATTTTATCAAAAGTGTGCTTAGGACGGGTATAGGAAGAAGAAATGTATAAAAAAAGTACTTAAAAATTTCCGAAATTTAGTGGAATCTATGCTAGGACGTCTGCAAGTGGTCATATCTAACAATGAATATCACACAAAACATAATACGCTGCTTTAATAATGAAAAAATCTGTGTAAAGAATTCAAAAAGCAAAATACTTTTGTGACCTGAAAAATAAGCGATTTTTTTCATTATTTTTTAAAAATTTCGTAAAATAATTTTTTGTTTTTAAATTTTAATTAAAATATTTGTAGTTAAGACTTTTCCTATTTAATATGCAAAAAAATAAACATGAATTTTTCAAAGAAAACATTTTTATATAGCATTCTTTTTGCAAATTTGTTGAGATTTACATAAGCAAAATATATTTGTGAGTAACTGTATTTAGAACTAAAAGTTTAAATAAATGCCGAAATGTTTGCACTTCAAAACAGTGTTGCCAGATTTTTTCTGGAGCTTATCCCCAATTTTTGATTTGTCATCCCCCAAAAACCCCCAAATTGAGTTTTTTTTATTAAATTTTTTTCTTTTGTGAAAAAATTATATTTTTTTTTTTTTAGTTTTATTTAAAAAATAATGAGAAAAATAACATATTTATTCAATAAAATTCATTTATATCGATAGCTATATTTACATTCATATTAATTTAATTTGTACTTATAAAACTTGTGAAGAAAAAATTACACATAGTTTAATATACAAAAGTATAAAATTTTTTTTAACAAAAGTTTACCATTTCAAAAACTTCGGATTCGAAATCTTGTGATTCATCAGCCTCAAACTTTGTTGTACTTGTATTAAAATACTTTAGCATTTCAGCGGAAGGATTAAATTTGTCACAAAAAATTTAATTCTATTTAAAGTGTGTGTTTATTCTAAGAAGTGGTTCCAACAAGTGGTATTGCATTTTGTTGCGTATTTTTGTTTTGGTAGTGTTCATTATTATTTAATCTGTCTTGATACTTCTTCTTTATTAAAAACCATTTACTATGAATAGTAATAATTATCACATGTAATTTGGTTACGAATATTAGCCTGTTCTATTCATAAGAATATAGAAACAAATACAGTTCGAAAAATAATTAAATTAACTAAAATTAATAGTCATTGGCTTGTGGCAAAAATTAAATAAAAATATACTTAACAGTAACAAACCAAAAAAGTTTGTCTTAAGTAGAACAAAGATAAGCAAATTAACAAACATGTGCATGGTTAGTAAAGAACAAACGACAATGGTAAGACTGTCATAAATATAGAGATGGTAACTTTGAGCCTTCATTACAAAAACTCATGAGCAAATTGAAATGCAATGAATCAAACTAATTCACATATTCCATTTGCCATAAAGTTTCGTATATAAGGCAGACATCTACATCAACTGACACCACACACAGTGGAATAAAACACAGAAGAACGCTGATGAGGAAGGTTTAGCTGCCTTCGAAAACGGCTGGCTGTTCCGTTCAACTATGTGTTCTTGTCAGAATATTTACAACTAACTTTGATGTTATTTGTTCATTAATAATTATCACATGTAATTTGGTTTAAAAAGCGTTACGAACATTAGCCTGTTCTATTCATAAGAATATAGAAACAAATACAGTTCGAAAAATAATTAAATTAACTTTAATTATTATTGTTTAAACTTCATTTGTTTCTATATTTATAATTTGATCAGGCTAAGGTTCGTATCGCTTTATAAGCCAAATTACATATGATAATTATAATAACACCAAAGATAATTGTAAATTTTCTGATAAACACGTAGTATAACGGAACAAGTAGCTATTTTCGAAGGCCACTACACTACAGCTTATTGCAAATGAAATATGTATATTCGGGTTTTTTTTTTAAATTTTTAATTGTTGTTATTACTGTTAATAGTTACCAGTATTATTTTGAAGTTCTTTATAATATTTTATCCAAACCGATTATCAAAGATGTAGTCTCAGTATTAAAAAGCGTCTATCTATATTTCCATTCGAGTTACCACAACTGTTAACTGGCGAGAAGAAGGGATTGCTCAATAATGGCGCCCGTGCTATTAACTTTCAAAACCGGTGGCAAAATCGCATTCACTGACTTTGTAGACGGCAAATTTCCCCATATTTTTCAGACATAGCTTTTCTTAATATTTTGTATTTATTTCTTGTAAGATAAGAGTTTGGAATAAGAGCTAATGCATCTTCATTAGTAAAATCTGTTTTAGATTTACTTCGTATGATTTATTAGGCCTTCCCAATTATTTCACATCAATCTTTATAACTATACCGTTTTTTAGCCATTGTTCATTTTGTTCTTTGAACTTAGAATAATGGAAATATTGATAGACCCAGTTAAACAAGCAATACGAATGGTTTCCAAATATAACTGAAGAAATAGACAAATACGACATTGAAGCAACTCTAATAGATGAGCGTCGATATTTCCCATTTTTAATGATAAAAATAATTAAAATAAATAAATTGTAAAATTTAGGACAATGAACAAAGCTAAAATATGTAATTTAAAAATAAATCGCGACCTTATAGTGTTTTCACACTGCAAGTTAAAACCTGGTTTTAACGTTAAAACCATAAACAGCTGATTTTGCATTCACACTGCCAGTTTGTTAAATTCAGGTTTTAACTCACAGACTGTATAATAACTTTGCTCAAAATAAAATAAATCTCCTGCAGAAATGCGTGTGTTTGTTGCTGTATTTTTTTCTGCTTTTTATAACACTTATTTGACAAACTGTACAACTGTTTTTGTTTGTATGAAAAACTAAGAAACTTTACAATGCGCTCTAAAATGGAAATTATTTTATATCTTGTAAATTAATATTTTAAAATTATGGAACTAGTAATACAAAGTGAAGAAGTGCTTGGAAATAAAGTTATTGTATATAAAAAATGCACAAATAAATCGCAAAATACAACTTTTTTAGTGGTGGATCGATATGTCATATCGTTTATTTTCACTTTCCAGAGGTCAATGAAAATTTTGTTGTTGTTTTCCTTCCAAATAACTTTTATTTTTCCATAATTTTTTACTTATTGTTGCTGCTGCATCCATTTTTAAGTTGAAAATCTTTCAAGCGACATCTCTTGTTATTCACTGGTATAAGCATTATCAGATGCTACCGGTCATTTTAACTTGGCAGCACTGAATTAACCAACGCGAAAACAGGGTTTCATTTCATAAAACCAAAATAAAACCAATTCAGAAATGGTTTTAAGTTGAATTTAACAAAACCAATTTGTATGGTAAAACCAGGTTTTAACAGTTGGTTTTGACATTAAAACCAACTTTTATTAAAACCAAGTCAGTGTGAAAACACTATTAGGACATAAAGGTTCTATTTGCACCAACACTACTTTTGAGGGAACTAAGGTTGAATATTGTTAATCGTTTTACTTTGTCCATTTCCACTTAACTTAAAAACTGTTTTTGAAAAATTTGAATTTAGACCTGAAATATTATTATGTTTTTAAAAATATCCAAGCTACTATATTAGTTTTGCCACAATTTGAGTCTCAAAAAACAGATAGAACTCTGATGCTCAACGATGAGGCACATGAATGTAGGACAATATGGTTCTAAGTACCTAATAGAACTTTGTGTGACGGTAAGAAATATTTTTTGCAGATAGAACCATGTGTCTAATTATAAATGCTAAAAAAAAGTAATAAACATAAGGATAATGAAATAGGAGTGTCAATATTTTTTTAATAAATTTTATGGTTTTATTTTGTATTTTTAAAAAAGGTGTTTAAAATAAATAGTTTTCCTATTAATTAAAAAAAAATCAGACTTAGTCACATTTTTAAATTCATAAATATTATTGTTTTTAGTAAATTAAGTTAACCTATATTATGATTAGACATAAAAGGAACTAAAATTCGAATATCTCAGATATAAAACGACAGGACAGGACAGCGCATAAACATTTGGTTGAACATATTTCGCGAGCTCTGCTTAAAACCAGGGATCGCAAATAACGATTATTTTCCAAATTTAAAGTAAAAAAATCACAATAATAGAGAAGTGCTACGTGCACAAGGAATATACCAAGATACTCCATGTTACATGGACTACCGATAGATGCAATGATTTTTATTTTTTTGATTTTTATTTATTCCTCACAAAATAACTCTTATTTTGTGACTTTTATTTATTCCTCAGAAAATAACAGTTATTTCTTGATTTTTATTTATCCCTCACAAAATAAGAGTTATTTTGTGACTTTTATTTATTCCTCACAAAATAACAGTTAATTTTTGATTTTTATTTTTTTGCTCAAAAAAATTTTAACTTTTAAAATTAATAAATAATAAAAAAGTAAATTTAATTTAACATATAAGAGTGTTTTTAAAGACTCTGGCGATAAATTCAATTTTAAATCGGTTAATATTCATTTTAACGCAAAAATTACGCTTTCTACATTTTAAAAGTTAAGCAAAAAAATAAAAATCAAACAGTAACTGTTATTTTGTGAGGAATAAATAAAAATCACAAAATAACTTATTTTGTGAGGGATAAATAAAAATCAAGAAATAACTGTTATTTTCTGAGGAATAAATAAAAGTCACAAAATAAGAGTTATTTTGTGAGGGATAAATAAAAATCAAGAAATAATGATTAAAAAGTGATTTTTAAAATAAAAATTATAACCGTTACGGTCCCTGCTTAAAACATATATTTCACATTCCAGTTGGTTCTATTTGTACAATATACAATTTTAAATCTGAGCAACATGGTTTTATTTGCAATTAAAGTTTCCCCATGGTTCTATCTGCAAAATAATATAGGCTTTCTCGGTTAACAAGGTTCTATCAGTCTGTTAGAACCATGTTAACTGAATCTCAAACCAAAAACGCGTAGTTAGAGCCTAGTTGTATTGAATATCTCAGAAACTGTAAGAGATAGAAAAAAACTGAGAACGCCAATCGAAAGAGCGTAGCCGCTTTAGAGCGATGCGATATATAACTCATTTTTGAAATAAATGTAAGTTAGAACCTTGTTGTCCTAAGGTCGCGAAATACTTTTGTCAGTATTACAAAGTTTTGTTTTCTAGTTATAGTCTAATACTATATAGATTATCTATTGGTAAATTATAAAAAAACAATACATACAAACAAAACTTTTCCAATTTTGTATACAATACTCGTACAGCATACTTTATGAGCACCTTTGCGAATTTTATCTAAATATCTGTAGTGCTATTGACTAACTTTTTTTTAACGATAATCGCATCGTTAAAATAATTATAACAAAAATTTATCGAATTGTCTATTCCGCAACATTTTTAACGATATTCGCTGTAGGTTAATGTCAGCTGTGTCGTTATTTAAGCGACAATAATTTATGTGCTGTTAATTTTATAGACAAAAATCAACAGAAAATTTCAGCTGCGTAGTATCGTTAAAAAGAAGTTACAGAATCACACAATCGTTATTGCAAGCGAAAAAAGGTATAATAAAAATTACGACAGTCGGATCGCTAAAAATTACTGAATCGCACCACTGGTGCAGTGAAAGGTTACTTATTTTAAACAGTTGCATAACCAGGTCGCTCCTCCCGTTGCTGCTGAAAGTAATGCGCAAAAACTTTTTTTAAATCCCCTTAATAAATGTGTTTTGTTATTCGGTAAATGCTACCTGGGGCCCGTTTCTCAAAAGTACAAATTACAAATCTTCAAATAAAATACACACAAAACAACAACACTTTTACAAATTTTATTGTTGTTTTGTGTATATTTTATTTGTAGATTTGTAATTTGTAGTTTTGAGAAACGGGACCCTGTTATTAGCACTAAGTACACTTACATGATAAAACATATCGTATAATTACGATAAATATTTATTACGAAAAGTATACATAGACTTATTGTATAACATTCCAAATTTATTTTTGTTTCTCTATTTAGGCTGCATTTCAGAATTCACAAAAGTTTTAAACAGTTGATGTGTGAATAAAGGGAAAAAAGTTAAGCGCATTCTATATATTTTTTGAATTGCACCCTACAATCCGAATATCTCAGGCGAAGTAAAACGACTCCATATGAGCTAAAAATATCAATATAAGAAAAGAAAATTATTTTAATGTACTATATGTACATATATTTTTTATGCTACAAAACAATATTTTTCCAAAATTTAGACTTTTTTCAGAAAATCTGCGCGTATGTTCGCATTTATGAAAAGGCTCTAAAAAATTTTAGTTAAACATGTTGGCAAACTATCCTAACAATTAAATGTTATAGTTAAAACTTTCAAAATCGGCCGCCACAACTTTTATAAGCGGTTAAACACACAAAATATTTTTAAAATTGGCAATTTTCGGACACTGCTGAATGTAGGGTTCATCTCCAAAATACAAAATAATTGGCTCTTAGCAAATTCTGAATATATTGTTTTTAGCGCTATGGGGTTTAAAAGTACATGTGTTAAACAAAGTTTTTTTTTTAAATTTGAAAATAATGAAGATACTTTTTCTTAAAAATAAAAAAACATGAATTTTTCAGGAAAATTTCGAATTCTTAGCCTTTTCCCGTTTTGAAGACTGCATATATTAAGAAGTTTTTTACTTATTTTTATTTAGAATTTTGTCAGAAATTTAATGCTGTTTTTTTAAATTTTTTTTTGTCTAAAGCATAGATGTTCAAGCATCTCTTTCCCTATCACGCGTTATAGGAAAGCAAGAAAAAAACAAATTCTGCTTACGCAGCAAACAAATACGTACACGAAAAAAAAATGTTGCTCTCTTTAGGTTTTCGCTTCTCTTTAGCATAGAGCAGGGATGGATAACAAGTATTTTTAAGTTTTATCTATATTTTGATGTCTTTTTATTAAAAAAAAAATGGCTAGGTAAATGTAAAACACAGTAAAATATAACGAATTGTGCATTACCATCAACATTTTCTTTAAAGAAGAATTCGCTTTCGTAATTTTCCTTAAACATTTTACGCGTGTGTTGTTGTCTCAACAAGTAATAAACAGAATGTGATTCTCAAAACATTTCCACCTCTGTTAAAAGTAAGCAGAGGTTTTGCTCTGCTCCACACACAAACGCAAGTGTGTTTATGTGTTAGTGCTCATCCCTGGTCTAAAGTCAAATATCTTTGAAGTTATGAGAGACACAAGAACACATCTATTTTTATAAAATGTTCAGCTTAGCTCTAAACGCTTTATCTCATAAGAATCGGATAATTTTTCTAAAAGCCTCAGAAGTTCTTTTGAGTCCCATGTTGTCAACTTAGGCCCACTGTAATTCCTGTCCAGCTTAAAGGCCTCGTTAGCCGACTGTAGAAATCGTAGATGTAATGTAAATGTAAATGTAATGTAAATGTAAATGTTTGAACGCTTATAGAATCCTTAAAAACGTGTCATGTGTTTTCGACACAAACAAAAAAAAACTTCCTTGTGCACACATACATACATGCTAATTGCTTTGTGCCCAGCAAACACTCATTTCTGATTTTAAATTGCGAGTTATTTGAAGTCAAACGTGAAAGTTCATATAATATTTAAATTCATGGAATTCATTTTGATTGAAATGTATATGGATTGTGTGATCATGCATACATATGTATGTATGTATTACTGCTTATAAGTTAATAATATATAAAATGATAATGTTTCAATTAATCCAAGATTTCTTTAATAATTTTGCTGAAGCTTTTATAGTTTACTTTCTTTTGATGGCAAGTTTTACACTGTTGGAAAAAAAGTAATGGAGTTTTTGAAATAAGACATCTTTTATAATGAAAATGTGCCTAGAGGTTTTAAAAATTATTATTTTATGTTAAAGAACTCAATTGTAATAGTTTTAATAGCAGCTGTAACGCTTAAGCCTCTAACCGTAATATTTGCATATAACTACAAGTAGCAAGACAGATTTTGAGCAATTTCATCGGAAAGACGAAGTGCTTGACTCCTTACTTTCCAGGAATGCCTATGGTTTCAGTAGCACCTCAATCATATAAAAACATTATTATATATCCACTTTATCGTTCTATCCTTTTCTTATTAATGTTCGTACCTACTAATAATAATTAATTTTAATCACAAACAATATACATTTACATATGTATATTTTTAAACAAGAACACATATATACAACTTTTTGTTTGCTGGGTGTTTATCAGTATAAAAAATTCAAATAAAACGCGCAACAGCTGTTCGAAACATTGATGGGAATTCAATATCTTCACATTTTTTTGATTGTGGGGAAAAAGTACGAAAATTATTTAAATGGTATCAAATCATTATTTTATACTTACAAACAATGTTATGACTTTGATATTTAGTGAAATTACAATTTTAGCTTCATATGTATACATACATACATTACAACGTATTATAATTATAATAATATTTATATTTTTATTATCATTATACAGTATTTTTCGGTAATTGACCCTACGGTTAATTGGTTTCCACGCGTAATTGAACCCGGTTAATTGATTTTCCCGCTTAATTGGTTAAAAATTCATGTCATCAAAAATAAATTTCCTCTTACTTTTACCCGGTTAATTGCATTGTTATTGAAAAATAATCCAGCATTTTTGCACATACATATTTGACATCATTTGTGAAAAACACTGGGTGGCATCTCTACTAATTGAAATAATAATAGGTGTGTTCCACAAGATATTGTTAAAGTTCGGACTAATGAGAGTAAATAGAAAATTACTCTCTGAATGTGCAAAAGTTATCCAAAATTGCTGGAACGCAAAAAACCATAATTGCCCATCTTGAAATACAAGTGCTGCTTACTTTTTAAATTAAATTTTATTTTAGTGATTTTAGTCGCTTAAAACGCATAGCATTATAAAAACAAAAAAATTGCATCATTGGCAACAGCTGTAAAAAGTAAATGAAAAAAATCTCCAGAAAAGTAGAAATTACGTTAATTATTTAAAAAATCATAAAACACATTTTTTTATATTGAAGGAATGGAGAAATATGCACAAATGTACTTACAACTTCAGCTTTATTTCAAAAACATTCCATTATGCTTTTTAATAAATTTGTATGTAAAAACTTTTTTGCTTTATTTGCAAATTTTCTGATTAATCTTTCAGTTTCATATGTAAACAAAAAACAGCTGATTATTCAATTCTTGTCCGAACTCATCCAGAAGAAAAAGTTCGTACTAGTTTGTACAGGAAATGAAAAAAATTACTCTCTCATTCGCTCTCAAAATTGTACAAAAATTGCTATCTGGAACGCTTTTGGATAACTTTGTACAAGTTCGGACTGTTTTGTTATGCATCTGGAACAGACCTAATAAATACCTGCATATACACATATATGTACATTTTTTCTGTTACTTGCATTTTTTTTTTCGTTTAAGGTACAAAAAATTATTTTGAAAAACTTAAAGTGCACATATGCGATTTCTTTTAATTCATTAGTAGTTCCAATTATGCGTGATTTCTGTAATTGAACAAACTGTTCAATTAAACGGGATTCTTGTAATTGAACGAATTGTTCAATTAAGCGGGTATCGGCTAATTGGTTCCCTGGTTAATTGAACAAAAAGTTGTGCAAATTTTGATGTGCAATTAACCGAAAAATACTGTAATTGTTATGATTAAACGCACATATTATTATGATTTTTTTTGGTATTATTAAATAAAAATAGTTTTTTGTGCGCTTGTATGGATGTTTGTTCGCACAAATGTACTATATGTCTGTTACATATTCATACATATATGTATATTAACAAGAAAATAAACAAATACAATTGGCAGTCTGTGGTTAGGTTTTATAAAGAAAAAAACTTTATTAGAAAATAAAATTTATTAAATATGTCATGTAGGTATACAAATTTAGCAACTCAAAAGCTTAAATTATCAAAAGAAACAAAATTACCAAAATAGGGCTATTGTGCCACACTCTCATTCAACATGCATACATCCCATCACTGTCTACAGATGTCACGTAACGTCGTCATGAAATTCTATTTTCTGCAGGTTCAGACGTTACATTTACGTGACATTTCAGTCAGGTAAGCATTTGCATAGCTTTTCATGCAACAGATTCGATCAGCTGACACATTTACATTTACAGTTCTACATTTACAGTCGGGTAATTCTGCCTTAAGCCAGACGGCTGCCAAGATTTCTGGAGCCCGTTTCTCAAAAATACAAATTACAAATCTACGAATCAAATACACACAAAACAACAACACTTTAACAAATTTTATTGTTGTTTTGTGTGTATTTTACTTGTAGGTTTGTAATTTGTATTTTTGAGAAACTGGTCCCTGTTATAAATCCTAAGTCCTCCTCTCCGGATGTTCAAAGTTTCATATAAATCCAAACAGTAGCTTAGAAGTTTCAGATTTATTACCATTTATTTTGCAAAAGTCCCTACTGTGCGTAGCTTTCTGTTGGTGACATAGAAACCAAATTTTTTATTGTGCTTGTGGCTCCTAAATATCTTGTATGATCAATTTCAATTCCATTGAGCTCAAAGCGAATTTCATCAAATAGATATGCCACAAAGTTGTTCTTTAATATAAAGTTCTCCGAAGATGAAGAAGACTTGGAGTTATTACCATCAGCAACAAATCGTTCTACATAAATGTAGATCTCAATGGGTACCACGTACAAATCTTGATTTTATATTGAAATTCTAATTTCATCATTATTGTTGTAAGATTGCAAGTATTATACATATGTATGATAGTCCTTTTTGATTATATTCTCATCTGACAAGGGCTTATCTCGGACATCTATTATTAAACTCATTTTGTCTTCAAATTCAAGGACTTTAGAAAATTTTATATGATGTTGTTAGAGCTTTCTGTTGAGCTGGTCGATTTAATGTTGATGTTGTTCTTGCTGCTCTATCCTTCAATGTATTTATGTAGTATATTAGCATTATTTAGTTGGCCTTAAATGTATTCGTATTGTAACTTCCTCTCCTCAGAAATTAATTAAATCATCGTGGTGATCAACTACGCGCAGCGCTAGTGAACTTATCTCTCTGGTGTTTACAGGTAAAAAGATGAGATTTCTTTGAACCTCATCTATTTTATAGCCTGGAGATACATTAATCGGCCGTTCATGAAGTGTATGCGATTTGGAGTTATTCATATATGTGTTAATATCGATACTACTTTCAACTCGCAAGAGATTCACTTTAAAAAGATCTGAGTAATAATATTTGTTTGGTGTTAGGATTTTGCTATTAAATCCTAAAAGTTTTCCAATTGTATTGTCTTTATTAAAATATACAGGATCCTTGGAACTATTAACTTTAACTTGCATTGTATTGTTATTGGCTTCAATAAAAATCTTATTTGCTGGACAGAGTCGTTTGTATTTCTCTTCTATAAAATCAACTATGGGGGTAATTATGAATAAAATTCCGTGAGAAATTTTTCCCAGGGAACAATTCCAACTAATCGCAAGTGATAGGGAAAACAAAAAATTCTAATTGGCAAAGAGCGAAATTTCCCTCGGAATTTTATTCATAATTGCCTTGTATGCAGTGTTGCCAGAATTTCTAAGGATAAAATCTGAAAACCAGACCAGCTCCTGATAAGCTGATCTCAAAACCAGACCAGCTCCTGATAAGCTGATCTTAAAACCAGACCAGCTCCTGATAAGCTGATCTGAAAACCAGACCAGCTCCTGATAAGCTGATCTGAAAACCAGACCAGCTCCTGATAAGCTGATCTGATAGCTGATACCTGATCTAATAGGTGATACCTGATTTAATGCTGATACCTCTTATTTGCTATTATTAAAGATGGATGAGAAAATTTTAAAACAGTTGGTGTTGACAAGAAATGTCTTAAAGAAAAAGCTTCGTAGTATAAAAACTGGTGAAATAGATACACGTGAACAACTAAGAGATATATTTGATCCTATAACAGAACTTCTCAAAAAATTCATAAATAGTTCTAAAAATATTGAAGGAATACACCAGAAAAAACAAAGTAAAAACAATATAGAATCTGAAAATAATACAAGTATTAAAGCATCAGAAACCCTCAGTCAAGATAGAGAAAAGTTAAATAAACTTTCATAAGGAACAATATTTGATACTACCATCTTATTTAATGATGCTAATACTGAGAATGATTATGACGATGAAGAAGATGATTTTTACTCACAGCCTTCCAACACCGAAGATACTTATATTGACTTATTACTCTTGGAAGGATGAAATGAATTAGATACAAACTATGACTCACCTAAAGACTTCAATAATGAATGGAAATTTGGTGATAGAAATCTAAAACTGAATAAAGATAAAATACAAGTTGATGACCAAATATGGGGTTTAATAGTGGGTTTATTTTCTTTAATGATTTATAAAACGTGAAAATACTATGACAAATTTGATTTTGAAAACTAAATAAAATATATAATTTCTATTAATGCATACATAAAGAATCATCATCATTCACAGACGCAGAACAATGTTATCAGTAAATTGTTTCTGGAAACTCAAATCGAGAAACTATAGGATAAATTTATAATAAAGCTTAAGGCATTAATATAATTCAAGGATATATTCAAATGCAAATTGATGGAATGGAGTGTGAAATAAAATTAACGATAGAAGATAGGTATAAAATTGAAAAAGACATTCTAAAAATTAAATCATCTTTTGACAAATAAATTGAACAGCTGAGCGATAAAATTTATAGATTGGAAAATTAAATACATTTTAGTATAAATAGATGAAAGTGTATCAAGTAGATCACAACACTCTCCAAAAAACTGTAAAACAACTCGATGTCTTTAAAAAGAAATTTAGTAAACGAACTCCATAATAAATTTCGAAAACTGTTTGTGTATTGTATTGATGTAATGAATGGAATAGATGATCTTTTATGAAGCTGATTTAGGTGAAGTGGGTAGCTATTCTAGAGAAAATAGAAATTATTAATTTTTGTAGACTGTAACTGACACATTCTCAAAGTTTATATGGTGAGTATTGTTGAATATAAAAGCTGCTCTCGAAAAAACCAAGGCAATGGAAAATATTTTTTAAATGGTACGAGTACCAAAAAACTTACAAATAGATGATGGTAAAGAATTTTTTAATAAATACTGCAAAATTCATGCATAAATAGAGGATTAAAAATTACTTAATATGAAAGCATCAATAGTAGAATGATTTAATACATCATTAAAAGGAATTATGTGTTAATAATTTAGCTATAATGGTTCATATAAGTGGATTGATAAACATAAAGATTTACTTAATGACTACAATAGAAAAGTTCATCTCATCATTAAAATATTTGCGATTAAAGTTAACTCAACGAATGAGAAAAAGGTGCAAAATACAGTATACAGTAATTTGAAGAGGTCCAAAATGTTGAAATTCAATGAAAATATAAATAAAATTAAAAAGGAAAAATCTAGTTTGTATTGGTTTTTTTAAAGATTGATTAGGAATGTTAGGTCTCAGGGAAGATAATTAGCCTAATGTACTGGAATTCTCTAAACTTGATGGTCGGTATGAAATATTGTGAAAACTTAAGAGTTCAAAATGAACTATAACACAGTACAATATTCAGCAACACATCATATTATCACTTTATAGTAAAAGGTGTACATTTTCCATTTCGAAAGCTCTAGCACACAAAGTTTTAAAATGTGAATATGGTTATTATAATAGATATTCACTCTGTTCATTTCTAGATAAACTAAGGAAATTGTACTTTGATATCCAATCTTTAACAATGTACATGTGTATGAATGGGTATCAAACAAACTTACTAAATAAATACAGACTTCAAATAGAATCATGCTGAAGCATGCATAAATTGTGAAATGTAATGTAAGCAGACCTTACTTTATATCTGTATCTGTATGAGTATGAAATAAATTTACCGAGAAAAATATTGGAAGCATGCCGAAGCATGTATAATTTAAAAAAATTCCTGACATACTTTTATAAGTAAAGAAATTTTAAGAGTTTGTGGCAAACGAAATACATACATATGTATCTACTTTGTTACAAATTCAAAAGAGTGAATTCGTAATTCTAATAGTATAGATTTTTAATTGAAACACCACTAAATGTCGGACTCTCGCGTCACTATCGATAGAAGCATGCTAAAGCATGCATGCTAGCAAAATATTACACTTGTTAGAATGTGATGAGAAAGCTATTTTCTAATAATTAATTTGTAGACAGCAATTGTATCTGGATCAACTCAACTCATGAATGTATTGTATACAGGTATGATTGATGGTGATGAGGACCTTTTCTAAGTGAGAAATGATTACATCTGAATGCGATACAACGCAGCCTACGTTAACCACAATAACGTGAAGGGGTCAAACACCAAATCTTATATAGAAACACTTGAAGTAAAAATTCTCCCAAACATAGATATTCCAATGTTTCTAACACTTTATGAAAACACTGACGGTGAACTGATGATGGAGGTAAATGTGTTATTTTAGATCGAATTTCTAGAATAGTTGATTATTAAAGATGTATTTCTTTGTATATGAACTAATTTCTACGTACATACATATATTTACCTATATGTATGTATATATTAATACTTTTAAAAATTATACAAATACTCTCTATTTCAAGTAGTAAAATCTGAAAAATAGTAGTGAGACATTAGAAGAAAAAATTACTAAAAAGAGAGACTGACTGAGCAACTGATACGTACACTTTGTCTGACAGGTACAAAAAGCTCACTTAAATATATTAGAAATATATACGCAATATGCTAAACTTTAATAAAATGAGAAAAAACACTTCATCCAGAACATCAAATAAAAGCCATAGGCGCTGGCCCTTCATAAAATAAACATATAATCGTACCTTATTAATGTACTTAAAGATATTATCAGTATGAAGTAACATAATTTGAAGAACAAAAAGTTTAAAATTTAATTATCCCTAACGCTGACAAAGAGTAGGCGGAAATTCTGACATACAAACTCATATTGAATACTAGAAGAGCAGTTGAGAGGTCAGACCTAAATTGTAAGAAAACTACTTCGTTTTCTGCTGATCGCTATTCAAGAAAAAAATAAGATTGTTTATTATGAATTAACTAATTTAAAAGTACATTTAGGTTCAGTCTCATATCCATATGATGATGATCCTAACATAAAATTTAAAAATAAACGTTATGCAATTCTATATAGTTATTATATCTATCTAAGATTCCAGCAAAGGTAGTATATAAAAGAATCTCAAGCGCTTCTACCTGTACCAGAGTTTAAGATAAAAGCTCCTTTTATTCAATAGCGGGACAATTGAATAAAATTTTAATATGAAATAGTAAGCAAAGACTTCAGCTTACTACATTCCTTTTCATGATCATATACTAGAATCAAAGGTCAAATTCTAAAAGTTTTATAAGTTAAGCAATATGGAACATAACATAATTCTTATACACGTACAAGGTTTCAAAAATAACTCAAATGAATTCATTGGAAAAGAAGTAGCAATTGTTTTCAACAATTACGAATATAATAATTTCATTATGAAACTCAATAATCAATAAAAAAAATAAAAAAATAAGCAAGCTGGCTTACAAAAAACTATCGTTACATAAGCTAGAGTACTGGATCAGTTTCATTTAAAAATGTTTATAAATGCATAAAAGACAATGCAAGATGTTCTAAAATAAATGTAAAAGGCGATGAAAGAAGCCTATGGCTGGAAAAAATTTTATATCAAAATATTTCTAAGAATGAAGATAAGCTGCATCAACTTTAAACAAATGTAAATTAAATATAGGAAATATTTCTATTATAGTTACTATTATTCTAAAGTATGTATCTTAAGGAATTCAGTTTTACTGAAAACAGAAAATCCCTACAAACTTTGAAGTAAATACAGATAAAAATTAAATCAACGTTTTTTAATTTCAAAAAAAAAAAAAAAAACTATGAAGATATTTGACATCTATACATAAAAGACCCAGCGAATATTTACAACATCAACAAAAGACCGCACATGACATTCAAGCACGGAGCCAAACACTTATTTGTATGTACATATGTACACACATACATAAAATCAATTTGTAGATATGTATGTACACATAATATCAAATTTCTTATCAATACTCAAGTATTTATTAGATCTTGACAATCACACTTACTTATCTACATCATAAAAATATATGAACAACGCAAACCATTCAGTCAGAGCACATGTCCAAGCTAAACGACCTTATTATGGACAGAGAAACTATAAATTCCCATGATCGTATGAAAAGAAGTTCAGCGAAAGAAGCCGGACGTAGTTAAATAAACAAAATCTGTAATATAAACAAATTTATCGTAGGCAGACTTTAAAGCTGGACAATTTTAAGCATGAAAAAAAACCCAGCAACCTTGAATATGAAAATATACTTATGTATATGTATATAGGGTTAGGGAAGTTCAGATATATGAAAATATTTTATAGAACCAAATCTCGATATTGAAAACAATTTATTTCTACGTACATAAAACTACTAGCGTGAGAAAATCATACGCACACACACATATACCAGATTTCATCTAAGAAAAATTCAAATTATTTCAACAACACACCACCCCTCACAAAACACGGCCAACCTTAAATTCCTACAGATATACATACAAAAATTCTCACGGTCATTCCTACAAACAACACTGACAACAACACAAATCACGATCAGCCTTAAACTCCTACGAACATGCATACAGATTCCCACGCATACATATCACTCGTACGACAACACCCTCACCTATCCTCAAATCACTAATAGCATTAAACTCCTACAAACATATGTACATACACACAGACATATTACTACACCAACCTCACCTACCCTAAATCATGATCAGCCTTAAATTTTCACAGACATACATACATACAGATTCCTACGTATACATATTACAACAACATCCTCATCTCTCTTAAATCACGATCAGCCTTAAGTTCCTACATACATATAGACATACATACACGCAGTCGATCAACCTAAACTACACCACACCCCCTCCCAATAACAGCCTCGCTTAAATTCTCCCGGACAGACACATCCACAAATTCCCATGGATATATGTTACTCGTACAACAACACCCTCACCTACCCCAAATCACTATAAGCCTTGAATTCCTACAGACTAGCAACACCTGCGTACACGCAGTCGATCTACCACATCTAGACCCCGCCCCCTGTCAATCACACCCTCACACAAATTCCAACAGACAGGTATACACACACACACACACACATACACTCAATCCATCTACCTCAACTACACCACGCTTCCCCGACCAATCAAAGCCTCGCACAACAGACAGACAGACAGACAAATCCATAAAGTCCCTCGGTTATGTATTACGACAACAACCCCACCCACCCCAAATCACGGTCAGACTTAAACTCCTGTATTAGCATTAGAAATAACTTTTATGTTTTTCCCGTCGGAATTATGAAAAATCATTTTCCCGTCGGCATTTGAAAAAAATAATAATCATGTTTTGCCGTCGGCATTTGAAAAAAAAAATAATATTAATGTTTTACCGTAGACATTAGGAAAAATAATTATGTATTGCCGTCGGCATTAGGAAAAATATTCATGCATTGCCTTAGGCATTAGGAAAAATAAATTTTCACTATTTCACCCCCCCATTAGTATTAGGAAAAATCATTTCTTGATTTTCCCGTTGGTACTAGGAAAAATCATATTCATGATTTTCCCGTAGTCATATATATGTATATATATACATTACAAAAAAGAAAAACCTCCAACCTACATATTAACCCACTTAACGTATTCCTACAAAAAAAAAATAATCACCCGTTCACACAATTAATGTAACCCCAAAAAAATCACCTGTTTCCACAAGGGTTAATGTAAACAAAAACTCCTAATGTAAACAAAAATTCCTAATGTAAACAAAAAAACATCAAAGCGTGCCTCTGAAAACTCAAGGTATCAAATTGCACAAATTTTAAAATTTTTAAATTTTAATTACCCAAATTTCAAATTTTAATTGTCGCCGGATTGGCAGTTCCCTACTACTTAACTCATCAGAATTTTTTTTTTGATTTTGTTATGGCAACTTAATTGGTATATACACATTCCTTGATTAGTGTCATTATTCACTTTATAAATGCGATGGTGCAATAATAAAGTGATAGCAATATCACAATAGCTAAAGCTTTACAACAACTAAGGCCGAGTTCACATCTGGCACGCATGCGTTCTGAGATTTAGATGCCTTTATTTGGAAAAAGCAGAGCGTGACGTTCAAAATTTAATTCTACAATAATTCATAAAAGTAAAAAACAGAAATGAGCAAGGAAATAAAAAAAAAAATACAAATAATTACAGATTCTATTTGGTAAATAGTCCTATTTTCAAAGAAACATGCCCTTATGCAAAAACGATTGTTAAGGTTAAAGCATGCGTTAAAACTTTTGCCATGCAAAATTAATTTGTTAAACCAACTTTAAGTTTAGCAATGATTTTTTCATATCGGGGATATTTTGTAACATTTTTTTTTAATAATATAAATAAATCGTATAATTTCTGTTTTATAATATTGGTATCTATGTATTACTATTTTATAAAGAACGGTATTATTTTTTGACTAATGTGTTTATAAAACGTTATTATTTAATCGATCTCATGAATTATAATTTGTTTTTGTTGAAATAAATTAAATTTAAAAATATTTTGTATTGTTTTGTACTGGGCGGGATTTCCCGGGAAACCGAAAAATCTTTCCCGCTTTCCCGCGAAATAAAAAAGTCCGGGAAAAGAAAAACTCTAGCTCTAACTGATTTTCATTCATACAACAGTATTACAAATGTAGAAACCTACAATAATATGTTTCATATAGGAGATCATACAATTGAAATACCAATTGGATCTTACGAATTAAATGATATAGTTGATTTTATAGAAGAGCACTACAAACGACTCTGTCCAGCAAATAAGATTTTTATTGAAGCCAATAACAATACAATGCAAGTTAAAGTTAATAGTTCCAAGGATCCTGTATATTTTAATAAAGAGAATACAACTGGAAAACTTTTAGGATTCAATAGCAAAATCCTAACACCAAACAAATATTAGTACTCAGATCTTCCAGCTAATATTTATAAAGTAAATCTCTAGCGAGTTGAAAGTAGTATCGCTATTAACACATATATGAATAACTCAAAATCGCATACACTTCATGAATTTCCGATTAATGTGCCCCCAGGCTATAAAATAGATGAGGTTCAAAGAAATCTCATCTTTTTACCTGTAAACACCAGAGAGATAAGCTCACTAGCGCTGCGCGTAGTTGATCACCACGATGATTTAATTAATTTCCGAGGAGAGGAAGTTACAATACGAATACATTTAAGGCCAACTAAATAATGCTAATATACAACATAAATACATTGAAAAATAGAGCAGCAAGAACAACATCAATATTAAAGCGACCAGCTCAACAAAAAGTTCTAACAACATGAAATAAAAATTTTCTAAAGTCCTTGAATTTTAAATTGAAGATAAAATGAGTTAAATAATAGATATCTTACATAAACCCGTGTCAGATGAGAATATAATCAAAAAGGACTATCATAAATATGTATAATACTTGCAATCTTACAACAATAATGATGAAATTAGAATTTCAATATAAAATCAAGATTTGTACGTGCTACGCATTGAGATCTACATTTATGTAGAACGATTTGTTGCTGATGGTAATAACTCCAAGTCTTCTTCATCTTCGGAGAACTTTATATTAAAGAACAACTTTGTGGCATATCTATTTGATGAAATTCGCTTTGAGCTCAATGGAATTGAAATTGATCATACAAGATATTTAGGAGCCACAAGCACAATAAGCAATTTGGTTTCTATGTCACCAACAGAAAGCAACGTGATGCATGAAATGCTGGATGGATCAAAATTGACGATGTCACTCTTGTTAATCGATTTTTCAATAACTATGTACCTCTAAAAATGCTTCTAGGATGCGCTGAAGACTACTACAAAGTTATACCAAAGAATAGTTATACTAAATGTAAAACATGAACGATGAAGATCTTGTACGGTCGAGTGCACTAAAAAAAATTAACTAAAACTTTGGAAAATTTTCTAAATTTGAATAAAAAAAGTTGTATGGCGCCAAAGCTGTTTTTTACTTGAAAACAGTAAAATATTTACTAAATTTCTAGTTCATTAATGAACTAGGTTGTAGTAATTATATTTTCATATTTAAGTAAAATTTTCCTAAAATTAAGTAAAACTTTCCCATAAAATTCGGAGCTTTGCAAAAAATTTTTTTCGTCTGATCTCAAATTTAGTAAATGTTGCTGATCTCAAATTTAGTAACAAGGCAGCCTGAATAATAATTAGAATTATTGATATTTAAAATTTTATTTAGTTTACAAAAAAATAAATTTCAAGTTCAAATATTCCTCGAAAATATGAACAATTTACTTAAATTTTTTGCTAAATGCAAATTACTAATAAATTATATAATTCAAAGAAAAAATACTTAAGACTGGTAAATATTTTCCTATAATTTAGAATACGATTTTACGATTTTTTTATGTAAGTCAAATTCCATGAACTAATCAAGAGTAATTCATTTCCTAAAATTTATTTCTTGATTTAAGACGAAATTGACTAGTCCTTAGTATAAAATTTCCGATTGATATAAAAATAGCATTTCAAACAGCAACTAATATTGCAGCAAATATATCAGCTTACTGCATGCTTATTCATGGTCGTATAATGGAATATATACCTATCAAAGGACAAGTTTGAAAAGTCTTATAAACTGAGTAATATGGAAAACAACATAATTTTTATAGACGTACAAGGTTTCAAAAGTATTTCAAATGATTTCATCGCAGAAGAATTATGAATATAACAATTTCATTATAAAACCCTCATTTGATTTTAAATGCTTATCAATAAAAAAGCAAAGAGAAGCAAAGTGGCTAACAAAAAACTATCATCACCTTAGCTGGACTGCTGGATCAGTTCCATTTCATAGCGATTGCAATGTTTTAAAAGCCAACGCAAGATGTTTACAACTTTATGTAAAAGGTGAAGAAAAACGACTATAGTAGTTGGAAAAAATTTTATGCCGAAAAATTTCTAACGTTGAGGATATAGGCTGCATCAACTTTAAACAAATGGAAATAAAGTATCCAGAATATCTTTATTATAATTATCATAAATTTGGTGTTTGCGCATTAAAAAAATGCTATTTTGTTAACAAAAGAAATGTCTTTCTCTAATTAAACTTTTTCACTTTTTAAAATATGAATGTATGTTTTATTATAAAATTTTAAACAATAAATGTATCCAAATAGTTAAATGTACGAGTGTTTTCTTATTGGAAATACAAACTACATAAAGGAAAGAAAAGGAAGTGGGGAGGAAGAGAAATTAACTTTTTTGCTTACTTGCAAATTATTACTTTTTGTTTCTCTGTTTAAGTGTACTTAATAGAAACTTTGCTGCTTTAAAACAATCGTAGACAAAGAAAATGACTGCGTTGCAAAATATAAATGTATTCTACACAATCACAAAATATTCCATACACAAATTCCCACGGTGGCACATACATACATACGTGCATACATACACACACACACACACCCAAATATATTCCTTAAACAAATAAACAAAACATAAGGTTACCAGCGACAAACAAGCTGGACCCCCACACACAAGCATTGGGGGGGTTCACATACATGAGAATATTTTATTTATAAACAATTTATTATCGTGAGAAAATCACACATACATAGACACGATTCATATGAGAATCGAATGTAGTCATCATATCTATTTGCTCTGATATTACTGATATAGTATTACGATAACAAATTTCTGCAGTCTGGCAACACTGACAATTTTCTCTTCGGCATTTGAAACAAACAATAATTATGTTTTGCCGTCGGCATTTCAAAATAATAATCATGTTTTGCCTGTTGTTTATTTCGCTGAATTCGAAAATCAATGTTAAATTTTTTTTTATGGACCAGTTTTTGAGATATTGTGATTTTTTCAGTTTTTCGACATTTTTTCACTTGACCCATCATATCTCGAGCTAGAACTGTCCGATTGGGTCCTTCTTGGTAATGAAAGGTATTGAGATGACAAATAAATATGTATAATTGGATCTTTAATTGGTAAAGCGGTTCAAAATATATAGATGAAAATAGGGCACATTTTCAAAAAAATCATATTTTACAGTGATTATATGCTGACAGAAAAGTACAAATGGTTAAAAAAACGTCTGGTTTCGGTCCATGTACGTAAAGATAATACTTTTATGTAAGAACTAAGACCAACCAAAAGAAAATCGACCGAAAAATTACAAAGTTATAAGCAATGGATTGAATAAATCCAAAGTAAAAATACATAAAAATAACAAATAACACAGGTAAAAAAAAATGAAATTTATTATGTAAGGTCAAAGGTTTCATAGTAAATTTGTATATACTAAGTACTGTGTATCAATCCCTTTAAATTAGTTTTTTTTAATTGACTCTGTATCTCGAGATTTTCTGTTATAAAAAAAATAGGATGCTGTGTCACATAATGGGCATTAAATCGATAACCAGTTCTTCGATTCCTTAAAAATTACACCGAAGGATAGGAAACAAATTGGCCTTTAAATTACGCCTTCAAGAATTTTTTAACAGTCTTATAGTTTCAGAGATATCCAGAAAGTTTTATACAAAAAAATACATTTTTTCAAAAAAATTTAGAAAATCGTTTGTTTCTTAAAAGACTCATTAAAATTTTAAACTGAAGAAAATTTTATATTTTATTACTAAGTGTGATACATTCATATGTTATAAATAAAACGAGCCAAATTTATTAAAAATCATTCCATTAATTCTGAATTTATTCACAATTAAGTGCTACCATACGAGTATATTTTAAAGAATAAAATAATAATAATAAAATAAATAAAAATTAAAAAATTCCGTAAAATATACACGTATGGTAGCACTTAATTGTGAATAAATTCAGAATTAATGGAATGATTTTTAATAAAATTGGCTCGTTTTATTTATAACATATAAATGTATCACAATTAGTAATAAAATATAAAATTTTCTTCAGTTTAAAATTTTAATGAGTCAAACGATTTTCTAAATTTTTTTGAAAAAATGTATTTTTTTTGTATAAAACTTTCTGGATATCTCTGCCTATATAACTGTTATAAGACTGTTAAAAAATTCTTGAAGGCGTAATTTAAAGGCCAATTTCTTTCCTATCCTTCGGTGTAATATTTTAAGGAATCGAAGAACTGGTTATCGATTTAATGCCCATTATGTGACACAGCATTCTATTTTTTTTATAACGGAAAATCTCGAGATACAGAGTCAATTCAAAAAAACTAATTTAAAGGGATTGATACACAGTACTTAGTATATACAAATTTACTATTAAACCTTTGACCTTACATAATAAATTTCATTTTTTTTACCTGTATTATTTGTTATTTTTATGTATTTTTACTTTGGATTTATTCAATCCATTGCTTATAACTTTGTAATTTTTCGGTCGATTTTCTTTTGGTTGGTCTTAATTCTTACATAAAAGTATTATCTTTAAGTACATGGACCGCAACCAGAAATTTTTTTTAACGATTTGTACTTTTTTGTCAGTATATAATCACTGTAAAATATGATTTTTGTGAAAATGTGCCCTATTTTCATCGATATATTTTGAACCGCTATACCAATTAAAGATCCAATTATACATATTTATTTGTCATCTCAATACCTTTTATTTGAGTACCAACAACGACCCAATCGGACAAGTCTAGCTCGAGATATGATGGGTCAGGTGAAAAAAGGTCGAAAAACTGAAAAAATCGCAATATCTCAAAAACTGTTCCATAAAAAAAATTTAACCTTGATTTTCGAATTCAGCGGAAAAAAATACATAAGGAAATATAAATCTTATCAAATGTACATGAAAAAAATTTTATTTTGTAAACTAGTGTAATTTCTCCCAAAAATTATTCCATTTTTGATGAAGTAATTAACCGAGGTTTAGTGTTTTTTTTGCGATTTGTTTTATTTAACTATATAAATATATATGGATATTGTAAGTGATTTGCAGATTTTTAGGATTCATAATATGTATAGGGTCTCTTCAAACAAATATTAAGCTATGTGAAAAACTTCAGCTCTTAAATAAAAATCCTCGAAATATTTTTGTATTTTATGTCTAACAAAATGAAAAAGAGGTAATTTTCAAAAATTTCCTACATTTTCCTCAAAACCAAAAATCTCTCCGTTTTTCCCTACGCTAAAAATTGTACAGAAAAATCCCTACAAAAATGGAAAATTCTCTACTTTTGGTATCACTGAAATACATACTAATTAACCACTCATATTAAATTAAGATTTAACGGTACAGTTTTAACTTAATTTTACTTTTTGGAAAATTATGAAAAAAAAATAATTTGCTGTAAAGTAATACAGTGGAGGCTCGAAAAAGTTAAGTCATAGAAAAGTTAAGTATATGGAAAAGTTAAGCAGCTTTTATTCACCATTGGTGACTCCAAAAAGTTAAGTTATTCTCAACTTTTCTGAGACAATTTTTTTATATATAGTTTTTTTCTCTTTCTAAGATGATCTCAACTTTTGTATGTAAATCCTCAATACATATTTATATATATAGTGAGTCATATACGCCTGTATATGTACATGCAAAAATAAAACCGTTACCATATATGTATATATATATTTTTTTAATTTTATATGCATAATGTAGTTGCTGTCATCAGTTTGTTGTAAAATAAATTAGTCGTAGAATTTGTTTTGTTCTGATTGCAACAATGTTAGCAGCAGGGAAGCAAAAAAGGTTGTCAGTCGGCGAAAAATGCAAGATTTTAAAAAAATTAGATGTACAAATGTACAAATACACATATAACCTCTTGAATTTTTCATACTACGGAAAAGTTAAGATTTCGGAAAAGTTCATCACCCCCAAAACAAACTACTTAACTTTTTTGAGCCTCCACTGTATATGTAATAGCGCAATGGCTTATTTAATACAAGGAAGTGTATACAGCTCTGCGGCAATTGCATTGTAATAATTTTTTTTTATAATAACTAATTAATCGGTCGCAAGCTTACTATTCGTATCATTTATTAATTCAGTGTAATTTGTTTTTAATTTTTTTCATTAAGCACAGCTAAAAATTTATTTTATATTTTGCAAATCATTTTAGTTCATTTTAGTTTTCTACCAATTAATACTCGCAAATAAACAATATACCTTTTTATTCTTCTTTAATATCAAATCATTAAATTATTGGTAATTAATTCATTTCTAATTTTTCGACTGAGTTTTTGTTAAAGTGAGACTGCTTAAAGTTCAAAATGCTGTAAAATATAATATGTACATGTGGGAATTGTTTTTATTGTTTTAAAATCTTAATATTATTCAGAAAGAATAATTAATATTGTAACCAGGGCAATAATAAAATTACAAAAGTTTTTGTGAGTAATTATTTTTGTACGAAATTGTGGGAACACTTTAATTAATTGCTTACATATATTTTTTATTTCTTTCACAGCAATTAATAGTCTTATACTTATAAGCCTGGAAGTAAATGTTAGTTAAATAGTTGGTTCTTATTGTTATTGTTCGAACTAGGGATGGGCAAAAAATATCGATATATCGAAATATCGATATTTGAGAAAATAAATATCGATATATATCGCCGATATTTCAAAACCCGATATATCGATACATCGATTCTTATTTACGAGTATCGGGTTTCGATACTTTTAAGAGCTATAGCCGTTTTTTAACTGTACGATATTGACATCACTACTACACCTTTTCCAATTGTAATTCAGAAAGCGTTAATTGTAATTCAGATTAGTCAGTTTAATTTCAGAAAGCGTTAATTCTAATTCAGATTAGTCAATTTAATTTCAGAAAGCGTTAATTGTAATTCAGATTAGTCAGTCGTAATTCAGAAAATGTTAATTGTAATTCAGATTAGTCAACTATAATTCAGAAAGCGTTTGTTTATATTCAGAAAGCGTCAATTGTAATTCAGAAAATGTTAATTGTAATTCAGAAAGCGTCAATTGTAATTCAGAAATAAAATAGATTTTATTCTTATTATTTTTCGTTTTAATTATTAAAGGTGTCATTAATACAATATATATGTATGTAAATGTGCAAAATTAAAGAAAAATTATTGACCGACCGCCATGTCATTCATTGCCAGAGCATTGGCTTGATGAACTGTACAGTGTTGTAGAGCACGAGTACAATCACCCCCAGTTATGGTGTTCATTGCACGTTCTATAATATCTTCTAAGTAGACCAATCTTTATTCTATTATGCCAGGGCCTGAAACGTTTGGAACACGAATATTGTTTTTGGCGTAAGTTTTTATTTTGGACCAAATACTCTCGATGGGGTTTAACATTGAAGAATAGGGCCCTAGTCGTAAAAGAGAGTGACAAGGTGCGTTATCTGAAACAATCACTAAATCCTCCAGATTATTTCCTGCATCTTCCCATTTTTGCATTAAAATGGTCACCCACTCATTAGCTAACTGATCAGTAAATGAACCTCTTCTGTGTTGCATGTGTACAACCCCTGTTGTAGAAATCGCTCCAATTAAATGAATATTATGGCCTCTTGTCGCTGGAAGCTTTTGTACTGCTCTATTCCCAACTTTTGCACGACCCCTACTACGACGACAAAATAGATTAAAATTTGTTTCATCTATCCAAACAACTTGTTTCCCCTCCTGTATATATTGATTCAAAGCTTGTACATACTCAGCTCGTTTTGCTTTATTCACCTCACTATTCATGGTAACAGGTTCAATGTGTGCTTTTTTATGGTGAACATCCTCCCTTCTAAATAATTTCCCACCGTTGCCACTGATAATGATTTACCGATGTTACTCATAATCTTATTTTGTATCTTTTAATGATATACATTATACATTTTTAAACCGTACGTCAAAGTAATTTTGTGTGTAAGGTGCAGAAATAATCGTCAAAGACCAATATTGTTCCTCCCTCCAAATTAAGCCGGCGATTCCTCTGTGAAAATTTTTGTTTAGCTTAAATAAGCTACATAATACCCATAAAAATAAAATGTTAAAATTTTACGACGAACGGAGGTCTATCCTGTGCCCACCACCTTCCAGGAAAGACCCTATTTAATACAAAATTGATGAGTATTTAATATATAATACCACACTTACTCGTTCCAAAAGATTTTGAATAATTTTCTTATCAATGAATTCATTTTCGGAATTACAATTAACATTTTCTGAATAACATTTGACGCTTTCTAAATATTAACTAATGCTTTCTTAATTACAATTGACGCTTTCTGAATATGAACTAACACTTTCTGAATTACAACTGACTAATCTGAATTACAATTTACATTTTCTGAAATTAAATTGACTAATCTGAATTACAGTTAACGCTTTCTGAAATTAAACTTACTAATCTGAATTACAATTAACGCTTTCTGAAATTAAATTGACGCTTTCTGAAAATCAATTGACGCTTTCTGAATTAATATTGGAAAGGTGTAGTGATGCGAAGAAAAAAAGAGAAATTTCATAACATCCCAGGCGAATTTATAAGGTGACCCAACTAAGGCAGGTGACTTTTTGGATTGTGTGGGTATAAGCCTAGAGGCAGAATTTGTTTTTACTTTGTGTTCTGCTGCGAATCAGCTGACTCTTTTTGGTTTATAGAAATCATATACAAGCCGTTAGTTTTTCTTTTTCATTCTGTTCTGTTTCGGTTCAACATGTGAAAATAAGAAAACTGTTAACTAGTTGTAAATAGAGATGGCAAAAAAAAATTAATCGATTAATTGATCATATGATTAATTGCAGAAGTAAAATAATTGATTGCAATTAATTGCAATTAATAAGAATTAATCGATTAATTGTCGATTAATTGCCGATTTATAAAAAAAAAATTAATAATTAAAAGCAATTTACTTGAAAAATTGTTATTTTTTATTCAGCCATGTTTGTAAAAATAATAATTTTGACAACCTTTTAGTTGTTAGTCGGTTTCTTTTTAATGTTGCGGTGGATCCAGCCTTGGAAAACAACCGTTCCGCAGGCACTGATGTTCCAATCAAGTGGCAATAATTTTGAGAGACTTCATAGAGCTTGGGATAAACTGTTTTCATGTCATCCCAAGCATCTACTACGTTTGATTTAAGTGGCAAAACTTGGGAGTTTAAATAAAAAGTGAGCTCGTCTTGAGGTTGCACATCGTCACATGCTCTCTTTTTTTTTGTGCGCGAGAGTTTTGTGTGGAGCCCAGAAATCAAAATCATGTTCTGATTCAACCGATGACTAACTTGCTGTTTCCATTTTGTCATCTTTTTCGGTTATTTCAGCACGAATATATCTTAATACCGACGACAAAGCCAATGGATCCTTAAAATTAACCCTTTTAAATCTGGGATCCAAGATAGTGGATGCAGCTAAGAGGAAAGACTGTTCTATGGTCGCAAATCTTTTATCAAATTGCCTTAAAATTTCTTGTTTCAGTTTTTGTGCTGCTGGTTGACATGGGTGAATTTTCGAAATTTGCTCATGACCGCAATGAACTAGAGGTATTATTTGGCTGAAAGTTCCATGTCGTTCGCCACTTATCTGCAATGTCATGGCCTCTAAAGGTCTTAAAAATGTACATATTTCCATTAGTTCATCCTTTTCTCTTGACGTTATCATGGGCGGAGAATCCGGGTAATTTAACAAAACTTGGCTGACGTAGGCGCTAAGTTTGATGAACCGCTCGATCATATAATAGGTGGAATTCCAGCGCATATTTACATCTAGTAAAAGTTTCAAAAATTTACCCTCTGGTACGCCAGCGGCTGCTTGCACCTTTCGCATGTCGTCATTGGCTTTAACGCTGCGTTTGAACCATTTCACAATTGTATTTTTCATAGATTGCATTGACAATATTTCTTGCATTGTCTGTGACAACAGCCTTAACGTTATCTTCCTCAATAGAAAAATGTTTCATTGCATCGGACAAAATCTCAGATACAGTCAAATCCCGATAATTCGTTATCACAAGGGACCGGACATTTCTTAAGAATTATATGGGTTTTCGATTTAGTGGGATTTCGATTTAACGGGGTTAAAATATAATAAATACGAATTAACGGGGTTTTTCAATTTATTTACTAAAACGATAAAAAAAACATAAAAAACAATTGTCAAAAATAAAATACAAAATAAATACATAAAATAAAATAACAAATTCATTTACTTACGTAAAATACGTGTAATTTTAATAGCAAACAAAAAACAATAAAATAAAACTGACAAATTCATTTCATCATTCTTTCCATGTTTCTGTTGTTTTTATTACGAATTATAAGTGGTAGTTAGCAAACAATTACGATTTATAAGAGGTAAAGAACATTTTATTTGAAAAAAAAAAATACGAATTAGCGAGGGGACCAAAATGTATGGAAATTTTACGAATTAACGAGATTTTTTCAAGGGACCGACAGTTTATTACGAATTATCGGGAATTACGATTTAGCGGGGTACGAATTATCGGGATTTGACTGTATATGGGAAGCTGTATGGGACTCACTCAATTCATACACACCAATTGTTCCATTAAATGGCTTTGTATCAAGCAACCCATGAACGGTTTTTGAACGCAGATTTGAAAGCAATGACACACATTTGTTTTTTTTCCACTTCATACAGTTTATCAATTTCAGCCTTTATCGTGTTCCTTGTTGGGACTTTGTAAAGTGGGAAATTTTCCTTCATAAAATCTAAGAAGCCAACACCTTTAATAAAAGTTAAATTTCTTAGAATAAAATAATAGAATAATAAATGAACACAAAACATACCTTCGACAAAGGTAAACGGCAAATTATCTTTGACGATCATGTGCATGATTCCACGTGTATTTTTTGTTTGTTTTTTGGTCCGGCGAAATAGTTCTGAATGTTGCAAAATGCTTTTAAAAGTAATGGCTGACTGACGGTGCTCCTCAACTGACTTGGCCGGCTACTTGGCTGACTGGCGCTACTACTCGGTATTTCATCTGTGCTACCTTCGCATTCATTTGACATGTCGATCACAGTATCCACACTATTTTCATCAATGGTTTCACTGTCATCGTCGTTTGTTTTGGAATCATGCTATAAAATAATGCATTACGCACGCAAACTTTGAAGGAAATTAACTATTTTATCTTACCTTAAACTTATCAACTTCAGCTGCATGTTTCAATTTTAAATGCTGGAACATGTTTGATGTGTTGTTTGAAAATTTTAACCTTTTTTTTTACAAAAGTTACACACAACCAGGTTATTTTTTTCTTTAATAAAATATTTCCACGCTTTACAACGTAAAAAGAATCTTAGTGATGTAAGAAAGAACAAAGAAACAATGCTGCCAAGCACAGATAAAAAGATGTGCTCGAAATAAAAAAATCGAAAAAAATTAATAAAATACCAAAAATATTGAAAAAATAACGATTATTTTGCCAATTAATCGATTAAAATTGCAATTAATTGAAAGCTAGTCTACGATACAATTAAATCATTAATTGGTCAAAATTAATCGATTAATTTAATATTTGCGATTAATCTTGCCATCTCTAGTTGTAAGTGGCAGCATAAAAAAAATAAAAACATTTCGAAATAAACTATGATTGTGCTTTAAGAATTTAAAAAAATTTAATTTTTACCAGAAAAACATAAAATTATATTGAAACATAACAATTAGTGTTTTTCATATGGGATTTCCCAGGAAAAAATTTCCCGGGATCCCGCACATTTTCCTGGAAAGAAATCCCGGGAAATTTGTACGGGCAACTATACTTGGTACAAATGTACACATTCCTCGATGAGTGTCGTTATTCACTTTATGAATCCGATGGTGCAATAATAAGGTTATGGCTAACGTGACCAGAAGCTTTTTACAAAAAGCGGGACACGATCGTTCAAAAAGCGGGATTTTGACGAAAATACGGCCAAAAAGCGGGATTTTTAAATAAACAACTATTTGAAAGCGGGATGTGTAATACGCACATAAAAAGTTTCGTATGTACTTAGGAAACACAGTTTTTAACTCAAAAGAATCGATTTTAAATAAACAAAAGTTTTTATTAACAAAAATTTTTATTTAGTAACGTAAAATAAATAAAATTAAAGATTTTTTGACATTTACAAAAAAATACGATTTTTATACATAAAATATTTTATGTAAATAATTTTATAATAATTTTATGTATAAAATTTTGATTTACATATGTATGTATATAATCAAAGAATTTTATTACGAATTTTATTATTTATATATATATATACATATATATATATATATATTTATGCGTATTAGTTTTTATTAAAATTTGTACTTTTAATAGGTGTTAAACTATTTTAATATATTTAATTAAACTATTTTTTGAGCTTGAGGTCTGTTTGTATTTTTCGTTCAATATTTCGTTAACCTTCGGTTAACTTCTTCAGGATATATATTGTTTTGATTTGTATGTTTTTTCTTTTTCCTTTTTTTCTTTTTTCAATTATACAATTTTCAAATAATTTTCAAATAAGGTTAACGAAATATTGAAGGAAAAATACAAACAGACCTAAAGCTCAAAAAATACTTTAAATGAAATATATTAAAAAAGGTCGAAAAATTAGATAAAACAATTGGAAACTATTTTAATATATTTTGACCATTAAAATCATATCTTTTGGATTTCATTATTTGAGCCAATAATATTGGTTCAGAGCTTAAAAAAGTAAAAAAATCTTGGCAAGAATATTCAAAATTGTATTTCACTTTAATAATGTCATTTAAAGTACTAATACTCAAACGAGTTTTCTCGACTGTCCATATTTTATTTACATGTGAGAATATACGCTGATGTACCAGGCAGACATAGCGCAAATTCTATAACTTTTATCATAGAGGTACAGGGAACTTCAATTTTTTTTAAATGCTTAAAGACATCGACCCATCGCATATCTGTTGATATTTTATTTTGATTCCATTCGTGGACTTTATTTTGGGTTACATATTTCTTAATAAAGTTGAACTCATCAAACATAACGTTGTCGATATCACCAAAATACTTCATAGCTGCTAAACTTTCGGCACTTATTTCAACATCGTTCCATTTAGGTACGTCACGTAATAAAATCCAGTCAAATACTTGGACTTGTGAAAATTGAACAGTCCAAGCCTTTATATATTGAAGAGACGTTTCTTAAAAATAGTAATTTTGTAAGTTTTTTTAATTTCAACAACTTAAAATACTATGAATACGAAAAATGTTACCAAAAAATTTGTTTGTTGTTTCCAATACGATTTCTGTTGATGTTTGTTGCCCGTTACATGTTAGATACTCAATTTCTTTTTTTATTGGCGTGGACAAAAATTTGTTTATTTTCCTCTAATTTAAGGCGTCAATTAATTCTCCAATACCATTTTTTACTTCGTTAGCCGAAACATTGTCTAGCTCTATTTTACAAATTGTGCGGTTAAAAATTGATGCCTAAATAATATATTAATACAATTTTAGTTTAAGATTTGTTAACGCACTAATAATCGCAAATTATTATTGTACTTAATCAGTAAAATATTTTTTATTAAAACTACATTGAACATTGAGTATAGTTGGAGCCTATGCGGATTTCACTGTTGCTAATGCAGATCATCAGGGAAAATTTGCTTAGAACAACTAGGAAAACTGTTGAAGTCTTCTTTAATCTATTACCAAACAGTCGTAGTCGTATTTGAAACACGCCTTACACATTCAAACAAATTAGAAGCTCTAAAATAACAAAGTTGAAACAAGAACTCAATAGTCAACATGTTTTATATTTTCTTACTTTATCATCGCTATATTATATACATACATAGTACATACATATGTACATATATACATACATACAATATTTTACTGAATAAGTAAAATAATAATTTGGGTTTATTAGTGCATTAACAAATGTTACACTTAAACTTAAATTATAACAATTAGCATAAAAACACTAATGAATATATTAAATAGTTTTAATGTTAAAAATAATACAAATGGTCTCTTGATAGTGCAAATACAAAATATCATTGTTTTTTAAATTAAATTTTAGGTATCTTCATCTTTTATTTCATAAAAGAGCTATGATATTTTTTAATGTTACACAAATTGATATGAATGGATTTTGTTTGATTTTCAAGAACATACCTGGTCTTTAATAAAAAGCAGCCATAGTTTTGACAACGGCTCATCAAAAAAATCTTTTAAACTTTTTGGGCTGTTTGGAGTCTCAGAAAAGTATTTTTTAAGCCCTTCAAAATTTTTTAAAATTGACTCCACAGAAGATAATAGAGCCAGAAAGCTTGTTTTGGAGTACCCAAGAAGTTTTCTATACTCCTCACCTACTGACTCGCAAAAATGGATTAATTGTGTCACACGAACAGTATATATATAAAAGTGGGAGTATATTTTCACAACAATTAATTCTACGTCGAACGGTAATTGGTCCGATGCATATTGAAGTCCATTGTGTACAATATGTGCAGCACAGCCAATACCAATGAGATGAGGATAACTTTCTTTAAGTTTTGAAAAGACATTGTTCTTACCAGCACGATTTTTCCCTCCGAAATTGGTATTTGTATTATCTCCGCAAAATGCAATCAATTTGTCTGATATTTTGAACATTTTCATTTCAGTTTTTAACAATTGCACAATAATATTGAACGATTCTCCTCCCTCTTTTGATATAGTTAAAACTTTGACTTTCACACCTTCATATATTTGAAAATATCTCACAACTACTGGAAACATCTTAACGTTTCCGTGGTTAGACGCATCAGTTGAAATAGACACGAAGTTTGAAGCTTCCAAGTCAGATTTTACTATCTCGGATATGTAAGGCGAAAAAACATTTTTTACTATGGCTTCACATTTTGTTCGGCCGCAGCTGAAATTATTCATTTCAAAACATTGTTTAAAAATTTTTGAGGCACAATCCGTGCTCCGAAAGCTGTGGTTTTCTTTAATAATGTGGTAGGCCCACACACCTTCTTTTGCAGCTATAATTAATTCACTTTTTCTGGTTTCTAAAAATTTATTCATTGTTGTAGTGCATGCTGTGTCAAGCAAAGCTTTCTTATGTTTCACAGTTTTTAGATGTTTTTCAACATCAAATGCGCCACCATGTTCAATACTAAAGGTAGCATTGCACTTTTCACAAGTCACTTGATTTTCCCCAATATTTGCTTTTAAAAAACTATATTTTTCTTTGATTTTAACATTAAAACAGCACAAAAGCTTTTTCTTCGGCATTTTGCTTTAAAGTATAGTTTTTATGTAAAAAGAAAAAACAATGTACAAAAACTTAAGGCGAATGATAGCAAGTGGCCTTGTTAGTCCATATTACCATCAACTGACTACACCAATGTGTCAAACTCTTTATAAAAAAATAAGCAAGAACTTTTTATTTTATTATTGACAGTTGAATGTCAGTTGTTATTCTCCTAATAAGCCCTCTTGGTAATAAATTCCTAAAGCAGCAGAATGTCTGCACATATAAAGCACTGTAACAAAAGGATCTTTGAGTGTGTACGTTTGTATTTTTTTTTCATTTGAGGAGCTGCCAGATCCAAAAAAAATAAACAATAACTACACTATTTGGAATACATTTTTATCAGTTACATATTAATAAAAATATATTAAGAGATAATAAATTTCAAAACTCTAAAAAGCGGGATAAAAATTCAAGGCGGGATCAACCTCAGAAAAGCGGGATAATCCCGCCTAAAGCGGGATGTCTGGTCAGGTTAGTTATGGCAGATGTGCAATGGTTTTCCGTGAGCACCTGCCGTAACGGCCTTATCTCACGGGTGCCAAGGCACCGAGTTTGGATTAGACGCCAGACCAACGCCCCCATGCACCCTTATAGGACTGCACCCATGCATTCACATAGGTGCGCCTCAAAGGCACAAAGGTTGCAAACCTTACATATAGTTATCCCTGTACTATATTTAATTACCTTGCTTAGGTAATTGAGCTATCTAAACTCGTATCAGTTGCTATGTTCATGCCATAACAACTTCTGTTGATTGGCAACAGCACCTAGAATAGTGTCTGGCTGACCGCGTCATACCAATCACTAGCATTGATTTAACACTGGGAAGCCAAGACTATTCTCCCAGCGATTTTGGTAGCAACCACAGCCACTACGATAATTCTCAGGCTTCCACGCTATAGTGTTGTGTATACACCAATAGCGAGGTCCCCAAGAGAATTCCTCAACCATTGCCAGCACAGCTACCACTCCTCCGTAATGAACGCATGCCTGTGTCGCCATATTTCTAGTGCCTACTCCACACTTACCAAAATCAGCCCTTTAACCCCGTGGGGTAGCCCGAACTCGGCATTTCAGCAAAGGAACTGACGACCGCTACATGCACTCAAACTTCAGAGCAGAAGGAACCACCCACGCGAGAAGAAAGCAAGCTGTCGCCACCAAAATCCTGTGCCTATTACGATCAGACACAAGTGCCATTGCCCTGGGGTCATATCCAGGGGCGTTAAACCTTTTGAACACAGAATTTTGATAGCCGCAATGCTTTTATCTCTAAGCAGCTCAGCTGTCGGACAACCGGCACCCGTAGTACCAGAAGTAGCCTCTGGTCAGACCTCGCAGATCCACCTTTATTAATAAAGGCTTCACTACTACTATCTTTTGAACTCAGGGGCAGTTCTAGGTAATCATGCACCTAACTGACAACAACGATCTTTCATTATTTGTTTTCCTTTTATAAATACATGCACATCCTTTGCTCTGTTATTCCAGAGATCGGGTAGTAACACATAAGTTTTACGGGTAATGAGCCAAAGATCCGCCAGCAGAAAAAGCTACATTACCCTTAGCTGGGGCCCCGGGATTGCCACACCCGTAGTCATTGACTCCCCTGGGGGGAATAAGGTGATGGCAGTAGAACTAAAGCTAAAACCAAGGTGTATCTAACTAGGTGGCAGCGCTACTTCAGCTGATCATTTTTTGCTCTATGTGCTTTGTAGCTGAAGAATGTCAAAAACTTCGATTTTGTTTTGGTTTTGGTACAATTATTTTTGTGCTTTTGACATTCTTCGGTTATTTACACAGCTATGGTTGCGGTATTTTTGTATAATAAATCCTTACGCAGTCACCTGTATAATTACACCATGGCTAAAACTTTACAACAATTAAGGCCGGGAACTGAAATTGTATTATTTTTATGTCTAATGGTTTATAAAACGTTATTTCCCGGGAAATGAAAACGTCCGGGGAAAGAAAACCTCTAATAAGAATGGACGATGCAAACCTCATCATTTTAGTTTAATACTGTGACCGTTGTGGTCCGAAACAGCAACAGAAAGTAAAGACTAATGAAGAAGGAGCTACAGTAGGTTACTTAACATAAATAGTTCTTTTGTATTAAATTTCTTAAAGTGACTAATTGTGTATTCGAAATTATGCAGCAAAAAATATCGATATATCGAAATATCGATGTTTTCAAAAAATATATATCGATACTGTTCAAAAATATCGATACGATATATATCGATACATTTGTTTCATTTGCCCATCCCTAGTTCGAACTTCATTTGTTTCTATATTTATGATTTGATTAGGCTAAAGTTCGTATCGATTTGTAAGCCAAATTACATATAATAATTATTAATGAACAAATAACACCAAATTTAATTGTTAATATTCTGACAACACTTAGTAGAACGCAACAACTATGTATCTGTTTCCGAAGGCCACTACACCTTTATCATCAGCTTTCTTTGTGTTTCGTCCTTTGTGTGTGTCAGTTGACGTAGATTTCTCCTTTATATACTCAGCTTTTATTGCAAATGGAATATGTGAATTGTTTTGATTCATCTTATTGCAATTTGCTGAAAGTTTTTTTTTAATGAAAGCTCAATTTTACTATCTCTAAATTTACAACAGTCTAATATGCACATGTTACTTAATTTGCTTATTTTTGTTCTACTTAAGATAAACTTTTTTTGTTTGTTACTATTAAGTAAATTTTTGTTTAAGTTTAAGTTGTTTTATGACCAATTATGTTATTAAACTTTTTGTAACAGGGGTTACCTTCGGGCTAGTAATGGTCAATTCCAATTGTAAATAAAACAAATATATTTTATTTTATTTTTAAGTACCCAACGTTTCGTTTGTTTTTAACTTTTTCCACAAGCCCATAATTATTAGTTTTAGTTAGTGTTATTATTACTGTTCGAATTTCATTTGCAAAAATTAAATTAAAAAAAAGTTGTCTTAAGTAGAACAAAAACAAGTAAGTGCTATATTCGGCTGCGCGGAATCTTATATATAAGTTTGTACAGTAGTTCACGGATAAATACGTTTGTGAAAATGTCTAAAGCCCAACGCTTTTAAACGATAAACGCTTTTAAAGAAACACGGTTAAGTGCGTTACCGGCGCATTTAAAAGAATCATGGTTATTTGCATTAGCAACGCATTTAACAAAATTCCCTCTGAAGTGCGTGCTTCAAAACCAAGTTCTATCCCTTTTCATTCTTACTAAAAGAAAATATGTTTAAGTATTAGAGATCATCGTTTTCCGATTTGTTATTCAATTCAATAAAACGAAAAATAAAATTATTTTAAAGTAAAACATAACAATTCAAGCAAAACATCTTAAAAACTAAAAAAACAATTTCACAAATTGAAGTTTAAGGCAACAGATTCAGGGAAGGAAAATGACTTCTTGGATTTTGTACCAACTGTGAAATCAAAATATACTTTTTGGACCATGAAGGTACCGTATTTTTTAATATTTAATATGTAGCGTGTTCTAACTATCACTACGACTAACATTGCGTAGTAAACATTTAAAGTCAACTTGACCGCAACATACATAACATCCAATTGCATTGAAAGTATTCTGGACATTTGACACTCATGCATTCGGGCAAATACCGCTGCATGAAGTGTTAGATAAATGCATTGGCAGACTGCAACGTAAATATGTATTTTGTGCAACGGCTATTTGACACTCACCAGTCTGCTCAAAGGCCGCAGCATAATGCAGTTGAACATATCATATTTAATAACCAATAATGTGTTTATATATAAATATAAACAATACAGAATCTATGTTTTCCAAATTTCTTATGAGACACACGCCGCACGCCTACCGTGGGAAACTAAAAGGAACAATTTGCTTATTAAGCATATACCTTTTCTTTTTCTATTATGTTAAGATAGGTTAAGCTTTATTCTCATGAGTAGTATATAAGCCAATACAATTTTGTATTTAAATTAATGAATAAACAACTTTCTTGTGAGCTCCTTGCTGAGCTCTAACCATCAAAAGAAATAGTTTACTTCATTAAAGGCATTCATCTGCCTTGAACCATTTTTGAGCCAGTGGCGTTTATTAGCGCCGGCACCCCTCGGGCAGGTAGAACATTAGGGAAATTTTAAATTATTACAAGCTTAATTATTACAAATAATAAGAACGGAAAAGTAAAGAAATGTGTAAAAATTCAGAAGTAAACAATAAAAAATACAAACTTAAAATAAATGTGTACAAAAATTCAGTATAAAAAATAACATGAAAAGTACTAAATATGACATTCATAAGGGTACATTCGTACATTAGACTTGTTAGAGATCGGTTATTTTACAAATTTTGTTTATTAACAGGCCTGCTATTTTCATGCGCTATAAAATCGAATTTATGCCCATAAAAATACGCGATAAACCCTAAAACACAGTATTGAAGCAAAGGAGCGATATGAACTTAACAAAAATAAATTTTATCACAGTCAAGGCGAGGTGCTGTCAAGTTAACAGGTACAGTTAAAGTACTAGACAGATTTTTTTGTTGCAGACTTGAACCACCTGGTACATGAATTTGCCTTGACAACAGCATTGCAACAAAAACAGAGAAGCTGGCCGTCTAAAATAAAACACAAAAAAAATTAAAGACAACATAGGCAGTTACCATATAGTGGAACATTGGCATTTTTAAATTGTGCCAAGTAACTCGCGGTAGTACCACGGTACCAAAGACGTCCAAAATGTACCATAAAAAGTACAATTTTTCCATGATTTCCATCCGTAAACAGATTTAAGTTCATGTGCATATGTACATTGTACGTCAAAGAAACGTACATACATATATACACATGGTGTAATTGTACAGGTGACTGCGTAAGGATTTGTTATACAAAAATACTGCAACCATATCTGTGTAAAGAACCGAAGAATGTCAAAAGCACAAAAATAATTGTACCAAAACCAAAACAAAATCGAAGTTTTTGACATTCTTCAGCTACAAAGCACATAGACCAAAAATTATCAGCTGAAGTAGCGCTGCCACCTAGATAGATACACCTTGTATATACGTATGTATGTATGCTACATACACATGCATAAATTTTACAAGAAATTTAGAAATTTTTAGAAATTTCTTGAATTTCTGGACAAATCTGAAGTTTTTGATTCACGATAGTTGCACTTTCTTCGTAGACATTGTGATGAAAACTAAATGATTGTAAACAGATAAAACAGGATTGCCAAATTTTGATGATTTATTTTCATTTTGGCGTTTTTTTCGGTTAGTTTATTAATTCTAATGTGTGGAATTTTTAAAGAAACAATTTACAAGGTTGAAAATTTTAACTTCAGTTTGTACATTTAACCGTGAAAGTCTGCATGATAAATAATTTATTTTTATGAAATATACGACTTATATATGAGTGAAACGCAGTAAAGCGGGATTCATTTAACAGAAAAATATATGCACAAATTAAATAGATCAAGGAAAATGTTGGTTTTGACAAGTATTTAAGCGTGAAACTCTCTTAAGCGTGGCGCATTTATCCGTGAACTACTGTATATCCTCCAACAATCATAAAATGTAGAGACATATGTACATGCATATCTACGTATGTATTAGGGACGCCACACGGGAAATCCCGAATCCCAAAATGCCGGAATTTTCGGGATTGGCATAATTCAATTCTATATAAAAAACTATTTATAAATTCAAATTTTGGTTGATTTTATGGTATTTTTTATAACAATATTATAAGTGCACTTTTTACAATTAAATGACTATTTGTGACAAATTTAAATTAACAACAAGAGCGTAATAAATTAACTACTATTTTTCCCTTTACCAAAAATAGAAAAGGGTTTGTCATTCCGTGTGTAATTTTCATAATATTCATATGCGACCCATAAAATATATATATTCTGGGTCCTTATAAATAGCTAACGTGATGTACGTGAAATCGGTTTTCCGAAGCTCCCAGAAAAGCTAGAGACTTCGGTCTTGGACTGGTGTATCAGAAATGACCCAGCTTAGACTGGTATTGAAAATCAGCAAAATCGAGTAGACGGTTTCAGAGCTGGAAAACTTAAACTTGATTTTGCCATATAAAAGTAACTAGAAAACACAAACTTTTTGATTTTTTGTTAAATAAACTTCTTTTATATTTCAGTACTGATGAAATTGGTATTTAAAATTTAAAAAAAAATTTAAAAATTTAAAAGACGTTTCCAGGGTTGGAAAACTAACTTTGTTTGTTATAGAAAAGAAACTTACTAAACTAATTTTTCCTTTTTTTCTATAAATTTAACGTATCTTATATTCTTAAAAGAAAGAGATCAGAAAAATAATAAATGGCGATTTCAGGGTTGGGAAACTTAAACTTTTTGTGATATATAAAAGCAACTAGGTCTAATTAATTTTTTTCTTTTTGTTTATAGATTATATATATTGTACGTTTTGGAAAGAAACATTTGGAGAAGAAAATTATAAAAATAAAAACAACATCTCCAGAGCTGGAAACTTTTAACTTTTTTTCTGGATATTAAAGTAACTAAATAAAACGATTTTTTTAATTTCCTTTTTTCTTTGTTCACTTAACATACTTTAGATATATTTTTTTTAAGAACTACTAGATTGGTATAAGGAGTCAGAAAACATCTAAAAGGATGATTCCAGGGTTAGAAAACTAATTTTTGTTTATAAAAGTAACTAGGACAAACTATTTTTTTCTTTTTGTTAAACCGTAAGAGCTACGGACCTGAAATTTGGACAGACTGTGTAGACCTTTGTTCGCTACAACAACAAATACACGAGAGTTAAACATTAAAGGGTGTTCCAAAACGAGCAACGAAACATTAAAATGCCATGCAATATAAATACAATTGTATATACACTTGAAATTTGTAAAGTTAGTGTATTTTTATACAACTACAACAACTAACACTAAAATTTAAAAAATCGAAATTAAAGGGTGTTCTTTCAGCTAATGTAATTTTGACAACGTGTTGTATCTTGGAAACCGTAAGAAATTTACCCATAGAGCACAATATATTGCTGGAATTTTGCAAGGAATATTGTTTCGTAACGTTGTAATGTCACAGGCAATATTCCTATGTCCGCTTTTTTGTATTGCCAGCAAGATTGAGGAAATATTGCACTGCCACATTGTAAAAATATTGCAAAATTGTCTAATAACATCGATATTAGCCAGCAAAAAAGTTTGCTTACTAGAATGCAAAAAAGTGTATGTACTCCTCAGTCGTAAGTACTTACAATTTTACTGAATAACCCATTATTTTTGTTTGAGAAGTTCAAAAAGTATGCGGTACCCTATACATTTTGCCTACAAATATCCAAAAGTTAATAGATTACTGATTGCTGAAAAGTATTCAAAATTTAATGGGTTATTTTGTGGATTACTTTTGCCTAAAATTTTTCAAAAATAATTTTTTGCTAATAAAAATAAAAAGAATTTTTTAAAAATCATAATTTTTCAAAGAAAATATATAAATATGTATATTGAATAATATGCAAAAATACTTAAATTTTGTAAAAAAATTTTCTCTATATTTACTTCATTATTAACTGGAAAGTACTACAATAAGTACTTTCACGTAATGATATAAATAAGTAGCATTACTTTGTAAGCCATTAAAAGAGAGCACTACTCATTACAAAATCTTGAAAAATTTTTGCTGGGTATTTATTTAAACCGATGAAAATAGTAAACTTGTACAATCATAGACAAATTAACGCTGAAATTTATGTGAAATATGATTTAGATTTTATTCATAAATTTATGTAAATAAAACGAGTTATTATTTGAGACGTACATAGAGTATCAAATCTAATAATAAAACTAATTTTTGGCGGCAGCATATTTTACTCTTGTACTGGCCTGCGATAACCAAAGTCCGACAGCTTCTTCTATTTCCTTATATGCCCTTGTCACCCGAGGGCCTTAAGGTCATGTACAATTTTATTTCTTGGAATTAACATTCTAGAATTGCAAAAAAAAATTTTACAAAAATTTTATTTTTTCTTGGAAAGAAATAATTGAATTTTTGAAAAATTTTTTTTTTTGGAAATCGACGTATATTTACCTGAAACGTAAAAAAACATAAACAAAATTTTTCCAAGTTAAAAATTTTTTTTTGACTTGGAAAAAAAATAAAATTTTTATTATACTCCCTTATGCTTTTTAATCGGTACTTTTGCCAGTATATGCCCTTTGGCATCTGTAAGCGATATATTAATTAAAAAAAAAAAACAATTTTGCTATGTATAATATCATCTAATCATTTTTTGTAATATTATAATAATATTGGTACTATGTTGGAAAGGTAATATTACCAAAAACTATTCCGGAAATATTCATGCAATATTACCGATTACCTGCAACTTTATAACATTCCAGCAATATTTTGTGCTCTATGGGTAAATTTTCAAAAACGGTAAAACTAAAAAATTCCAAAATTATAAAATCGCCAAGTCAAACGAAAAAAAAGCGCCAAATTAAAATAAATTTCTAAAACTAAAATAAATCGCGAAAAACCGGAAAAATCGCTAATATAAGAAAAATTCGCCAAAATGGGGAAAAAACGCAAAAAATCGAAAAAAACGTTAAAACGAGAAAAAAGCTAGAAATGTAAAAAAAATCTTTTAAACTGAAAAAAGCAAAGAACACCAAATTAAAAAAAAAATGCTGTAAACCGAACGTACGGAACCCTTCGTGCGCGAGTCAAAGTCGCACTTTACTGAATTTATTTGATATTAAAGTAACTATATAAAACTAGTATTTTCCTTATTTAATTATTTCTTTGTTCACTTAACATATTTTATATATTTTTTAAAGAAAAATACAGTTTTTTTGCTATATAAAAGTAATTTAATAAAGCTAGTTATTTCTTTGGTAATTAAATATATTATATATTTTAGAAATAAATAAATTTGAACTCGTATTAAAACCAGAAAGATTTAAATTATTCCAGGGTTGGAAGTTGAAAAAAAGTTTGGGTAAACAAATAACCAAAAATAATTTTTTTTCAGTTAAAAATATTTCACGTTTTAGGAAGATCTTTACGCAAAAAAATCTTTAGTCGAAAAAAACCGATAGTCATTTACTAAAAATTGCACTATAACAAAAAATTATAAATTTTATCACAAAACAAATATGTATGTATGTACCTATGTATGTATCTGTATAATACATATACATACGTTGGTAAAGGGTATATAACCCATAGAGCAGAAAATATTGCTGGAATTTTGCTGGAATGTTATTAAGTTGCAGGTAATCGGTAATGTTGCAACAATATTGCCGGAATAGTTTTTTGTAATATTACATTTGCAACATAGTACCAATATTATTATATATAATATTACAAAAAATTATTAGATGATATTATATCTTTATATGTAGCAAAATTGTTTTTGTTAAATTAATACACATTTACCGGCAAAAGTACCGATGAACAGGCATAATAAAGGCGTATAATAAAAATTCTATTTATTTTCTAAGTCCAAACAAAATTTTTTACTTGGGGGAACATTTTATGTTTGTTTTTGTTTACGTTTCAGGTAAAAATACGTTGATCAAAACAAATTTTTTTTTCAAAAATTCAATTATTTCTCCAAGTCTAAAAAATAAACGATTTTTTTAACGTATGTTAATTAAAAAAAATTATACTTATGTCACCATACTTTTATATATGCTTATGGCATCTGTAATGCGATATTATCTAGGATTTCATGTATTTATTCCATTTATGAGAAAAATTACACATGAATTTTTGTTTACAAATTTCATTATATTTTCAAATACGTCACATATACATCAATAATAAACTTATTATTTATAAAAATTACTTTCTAAAGAATTACGGTCTAATTCATAGAAAATATTTTAGGTTTATTACAGGTTTATTGAAAAATTTAAGTTAGTTTTGTTTATGTCTCAAAGGTATGGTATGAAATTTATTATTTTCTGTACAAATAATCACCATTTTATTTAAAACTGAATCAATGGGTCTCGACAATACTTTATTAGATTCTGTAACTAAATAAATATCTAATACTTGTGATAAAAACGGTTTTTGATAAATATTGCCTTAAATTTTTAATTTTCGTCCTATAATAATTATTTCAGAATTGTTAATTTTTATTATGTTTAAAACTCTAACAATCTTTTTATCGTTTAACATAACGACATTATCACTTTTGCTGATACAATTAATAAAAAATCTATTTGTTTTGAGTTGCTTATACTTTGTGAAATTCCTCGGATTTAAATTAAGCGTTTTTAATAGAGGCCCGTATATATGTTCACGTTTCAATTCCGTTTTAACTATTTTTACTGGTTTTGACAAAAATCTTGATTCAAATTCACTGTATCGATTCGCTAATTGCTGCAACGGTTTATCCGGTTTTCGAATGTATTTTTTCAAGGAAGACAAAAAATTCTCGAATGGAAAAGCACTAAAATTATCTAGCACTCCATTTTTCCTTACTTCATCAGGAAGATGAAGTAAATTGTGAACATTATGAGAAATATATTTTTTACCGTACAAAATCTCAAAACTCTGCACAAAATAGTGTAATAGGCTTTCATCATACCTTATATATTCTTCATCAGTTATAAATTTAGGATTAGTAAGTATTGATATAGCTACATGTAATGATAAAAAATTCTCATATAATTCAGGTATAAAACTGACTTCAGCACTGTAGGCCCTGTATAGAGTAATAACTCGCTATATTCGGTTGCTTTCCAGTAAGCGATTTCTGTGAGGCTTCGGGGTTTACGTGAAAATTCTACTGGCATACAATTTCTAATAGCCGTTAAATTTTCGGAAATAATATTACATGCCTTACCACCTATTCGTACCGGTAATGGCCCTTTAATCCATAACATTAATAAATTTTTCATGACACCTAAACAAACAACGTCTTACGAGGGGTTTTAAGTAAGGTTCTTGCATCCTGTGGTAATAAAGAGTTTGGTATAAAACGTGAAAGCAATTTCAATAGTGTTGTCAATGATTTATGAGTTATATTTGTTTCCAAAGCCCAGTTACGCAAATATTCTTTTAAATGTCCTTTTTCTTCTTCTTCAGATGAAGAATCCCCATTAAATTTATTGTCAGATTTATTTTCGTCGAAACAATAATTATAATATCCGCCATCAGAATTAACAATTTCATCAAAAAACTCGTTATCATCAAAAATTTCTTCATTAAAAAAGGAATTATTTAAATTTTCACAATCATGCTCATCAATATCAGAAATACTTTCACAGTATACTTCAATATTGTCAAAATTTCTTGTATTTTTAGTACTATTATTGATTGACTCTAAATTTAATTCAGTATTATGTTCATCGTTTCTTTGGTTTGCGTTTAAATTTAAACATAAGCATAAGCTTCATTAACATACTCCTGTATTATTCGTCTTTGATGCCTGTTTGAACAATCGTGAAATTCTTTACGTCTTCGTTTACCATCCATAATTAGCTACAATTATAGTTAAATATCATACACGATTCGTTACATTTTATATTTTTTATAAAATTATTTTTTTATACCATGTACTTGCACGCATGACAATTTACTGTTTTATTATACCCTTTACCAAAAATGGAAAAGGGTATATATAGGTTTGTCATTCCGTGTGTAATTTCCATAATATTCATATGCGACCCATAAAATGTATATATTCTGGGTCCTTATGAATAGGGAAGACGATTAAGGGATGTCCGTCCGTCCGTCCGTCTGGTGTACGTGAAGTTTTTTTTCCGAAGCTCCTAGAAAAGCTAGAGACTTCGTTCTTGGACTGGTGTGTCAGAAATGGTCCAACTTAGATTGGTATTGAAATTCAGCAAAATCGAGCAGACGATTGCAGAGCTGGAAAACTTAAACTTTATTTTGCCATATAAAAGTAACTACCGAAAACAAATTTTTATTTATTTTTAATAAATAAACTTATTTTACACTTCAGTACGACTAAAATTTGTATTTTAAATTAAAAAAATATAAAAAAAATTAAAAATACGTTTCCAGGGTTGGAAAACTTTAACTTTTTGTGTTATGTAAAATTAACTATCTCTAAAACTATGCAGGGTATTTTCTCGAGAACCGTAAGAGCTAGAGACCTGAAATTTGGACACAGTTCGTAGACCTTTGGCCGCTACAACAACAAATACATGAGAATTGGAAATTAAAGGGTGTTCCAAAACGAGCAACGAAAAATTTTAAAATCCCATGTAATATACATACAATTGTATGTATATACACTTGAAATTTGTAAGGTTAGTGTATTTTTATACAGACTACAAAAATTAACACTAAAATTTCAAAAAATTTAAATTAAAGGGTGTTCCATCAGTTAATGCAATTTTGACTATGCAATTTTGACAACTTGCTGTATCTTGGAAACCGTAAGAGCTAAACTCTTGAAATTTTCAAAAACGGTAAGACTAAAAAATCAAAAAATTATAAAAATCGCCACACCGAAAAAAAATCGCAAAAGCAAAAAAAAATCGTCAAAATAAAAAAAGCACCAAACTAAAACAAATGTCTTTGGACTAAAATAAATCGCGAAAAACCCGAAAAATTACTAAAAATGAAAAATATCGCCAAAACGAAAAAAAACCCAAAAAAAACTGAAAAAATCGCCAAAATGAAAAAAATCGCCAAAACGGAAAAAAGCACCAAATTAAAAAAAATGTCTAAGACTAAAATAAATCGCGAAAAATCGGAAAAATTGTTAAAATTAAAAAAAAATGGCCAAAATGAAAAAAACGCCAAAATGAAAAAAAATCGCCAAAACGAAAAAAAAGAGAAAAAAATCGCCAAAATTAAAAAAAATTGCCAAAATTAAAAAAAAATCGCCAAAACGAAAACAACTTCAAAAACAGAGAAAGAACAACCAAAATGAAAAAACCCCAAAAAGGAAAAAATTGCCAAAATAAAAACATCAGCAAAATGAAAAAAACGATCAACAAAAAATCGCCAAAATGAAAAAAAATCGCCAAATTGAAAAAACCCCAACAGAAAAAAATCTCCAAAATGAAAAAATCGCCAAAATTAAAAAAAATCGCCAAAATGAAAAAAAATTGGCAAAATTAAAAAAATCTCAGAAATGTAAAAAAAAATCCCAAAAACAGAAAAAAATCGCCAAAATTAAATGACAAAATTGCCAAAATGAAAAAAAACCCTAAGCCAAAAAATCGCCAAATGAAAAAAATCGCAAAATGAAAAAAAATCGCCAAAATGATATAAATCTCCTAAATGAAAAAAGCCCCAAAAACAGGAAAAAATCGCCAAAATGAAAAAAAACCTTCAAAAAAAGAATAAAAATCGCCAAAATAAAAAACAGAAACAAATCGCCACATCGAGAAACAAGCGACAAAACTAAATAAATCGTTTAAACTGAAAAAAACTTCGAAAAAGCAAATAAGCCACATTAAAAAATGCTTAAAACCGAATGTACGGAACCCTTCGTACGCGAGTCAAAGTCGCACTTTACTGAATTTTTTAATATTAAAAGAATTAAATGAAACTAAGTTTTTTCTTATTTCGTTTTTGCCTTGTCCACTTAACACATTTTATGTATTTTTTAAAGAACTTGATTGGTATCAATAATCAGAAAAATCCAAAATAATGACTCCAGGGTTGGAAAACTTACACTTTTTGTGTTATGTAAAATTAAATAGGTCTAAACAATTTTTTCTTTTACTTTATAAATTGAATATATTTTATGCTGCTGAAAGCAAAGTTTGGCGTATAAAATTTGAAAAATGAAAATTACAGCTCCAAAGATGGAAACTATGAATTTTTTGGATATTTCTTTGTTGACTTAACACACTTTATTAATTTTTTAAATCAGAAAAGTCTAAAAGGTTGATTCCAAGGTTGGTAAATTTATTGTTTTTTTTACAAAAGTAACTAGGTCAAGTTAGTTTTTTCTTTTTGTTTACAAGTTTTATATACTTTATGACTTAGAATGAAATAGTTTGGCATAGAAATTAGAAAAATAAGAGACATGGCTCCAGAGCTGGAAAACTTAAACTTTTTCTGGTATATAAAACTAATTATTTCTTTGGTAATTAAATATATTCTATATTTTATAAAGAAATAAATTAGTACTAAGAAACTCAGAAATATGGTTCCAGGGTTGGAGATTGAAAAAAGTTTCGGTAAAAAAAAAATAACCAAAAATATTTTTTTCCATTTAAACATATCTGATGTTTTAGGAAAATCATTACTCAAGATTTTTTATACATGTTTAATTTTTATGGATATCTAATTGAAGTATAATCGAAGGTTTGTGCTTATTGTGCTCTCAGCACAATAACTATTAATTTTTAGTAAATAGAGATCAAAATAAAATTTGGCGCTAAAGATAAATTAAAGGACATGTTCAGTTTAATTTTCCTGATACCTTTCCTTTTTGCTGAACAAATTTAAAAAAAAAACTATAGGAATAAAACGTTTACATAATACCACGATGTATACCACTTGCAATGGGAACTTTAAATCAAGACACTAAGCAGTTTTGCAACATCAATGATTATTAAACACGGGAAAATATAAAACAAGTTAGTTTACTTGGTATGGAGGTGCAATACTAAGAATATTTTAGAGTTATTAAATAGCAGCACAGTTTTTGAACATCTCGAGGGCGAGTAAACAAGCCCCAATATTTTGGTAATGCATTGACGTGACGTCGAGGTTGACTGAAATAAGAGTGAATGTAAAATATATCTACGTAGAGTGTAGACAGAGTGTAAAGTAAAATATTCAACTTTAGCTAATATCGAAAATAAAATAATTGAATCAAATTCTTTAATCGAAAAATACTGAAAGGTCAATTACTATTAATTGCTTTAGAGAAAAATTATAAATTTTTTTACAAAACAAATATGTATGTATGTGTCTGTATACTATATATATGTATGTACGTACGTTGGTAAAGGGTATATAAGATTCGGCACAGCCGAATATAGCACTCTTACTTGTTTGACCTAGGAATTACATAAACATTTTTTTCTTTTGTTTTAATTTAGTTTTAAAACGAAATACTTACATTTTTGTGCAAACTCCCTTCAAAATTGTATATGAAAAAAAACTTGAGAAATGAAACGGGTTTTCCCCTTTTTTCCCATTCATAATACCTACTTTTTTCACTTCGAATTTTTTTCTCTCCCCACAGTAGTAAAAAAAAGGGAAAAAATTTATTCATGATTAGAGAAAAGGGAAAAGTGAAAAAACTCCCACGGAATTTTTGTTTATGATTGGGCTGATTGTATGAGGGATAATTAGAGAGTAGTACTGGTGGCAAAGCCAAAAGCGACTCAGTACATTTTCAGCAGCGACATATCCTTCAGGGCATAGATATGAATGTTTATGTATTTTCAAACATTAATTATATACATATATATGTTTGTATGTACTATGTATGTATATATGTATACAGAGACCTATTTTCGGTGTAATTGTAAGCAAGATGTTGTAAAAAATAAAGTTTTTAATTGAAATTAAAATAAAAGCCTACCTATAGTTAGGAATTATCAAAACGTCGAAATGTTTGATATCTTTTAAAATACAGGCGGTAAAATTTTATCGTAAGCGACAACTTATGTAGGACGTAAAACATATTTAAATACTATAAAACCATCTTCCGAAAACTTTAATTTTTGTCGCTTACTGATAATTGAAAATAGGGCTCCATAGACACACATATACTTACATATAATACATAGGTATGCATTGTATCTACATTACGTAGGAAACACATAAGGGTAATTCCATTTTAAATCAATGAAAGAAAATGCAATTTTTTATCTTACCCTCTTAGAATTGTACAAACATTTGCACGCATGTTCTATAGTATAATAATATAAATTCAAAAATTTTGGATATCTAGATTTTGTGGTTCCCGAAATATGGCGCTTCGAAAAGTAGGGAATTCATTAAAAACACATATAAGTGGTCTGTCATTATTGCTCATATCTTCAAAAGTTTTTAAGATACAGGGTCGAAATTAGCCCCGTTTAATAGGTATTGAGAATAGCTTTTAAAGTGCATTTAGTTTAACTTTTTTTGTGAAAGGTCAAAGATCACTGTCTCGTGATGTAAAGTTTGGGGAACTATATCTCAAAAAATGAAATTTTTAAAATTCTAAAAATATATATATTAATCCTGGCAGTCTCTTCTGCATTTTGTGCAAAAAATTTGAGTGAGCTCTTATTAGTTCCTGAGATATAGACAATAACTTGAAATTATTTGGGAAATTTGTTAAAAATTTTTTTTAATTTTTTTATTCCTAGTGCACGTAGGAAAACTATTCAACATTTCCCAGTAAAAAAAGACACTCCAAAAAAGCCATGAACATGTAGAGCTTGTGATCTGGAATTAGTGCAAATTTCGATCCGTTCTAATGATTTTTACATAGGGTTATCATTGCAAGAAGTTCTCTTTCTCGATGCATAGTCACCGAATTGGAAGTGATTTTAAGAAAAATTTCCTTTTTTGTGCTCTATGATAATATTTTCATCTAGGAAAAATTGTAAATAGTTACCTATTTTACCAATTTGTTTCTTTTTATACAAATTTAAGCCCGAAACAGTGTTTTCATTTAAATTTAAGTAAATAATTTTTAAATTTTAGACTAAAATTAGTACATATGTATATTTCTTTAAAAAATTCGATTTTTTTTAAATTCTGGTGAGTATTTTCTAAAACTATGGAGAAATTACAAGGTTTTGTATGACTAAAATAAATTTCTACATAGTTTTCTGCTAACTACTGGCAAATTAAAAATATTGATTTTTTGGAAGCAAGGAAACTGTAGTTCCTTTGGAATGACTTCCAATTTTTTTTACTGGGTTCTTTAATGTTTGTTTAATGAATAAAGTTTTCTATTAAATCGAAAGCAGTGGTTCTGAAAAAACTGTGTTTATTGTAATGACCGAGAACTTTCAATTGAAAACATTTACAATTAATTAATCGCATATGTAAAAAAAAGTATTTCTTACTTTTAACTCCGTTTGTCGAAATTAATATACATATGTATTTAATATCACCCAAATAAATAAAAAAATATAAAAAAAATAAATTTGTTTCAAACAATTTCACATCGTTATCAATATCTCAGGAAATAATAAGAGCTCACTCAAATTTTTTGACACAAAATGCAGAAGAGACTGTCAGGATTAATATATATTTTTTTTAGAATTTTAAAAATTTCATTTTTTGAGATATAGTTCCCCAAACTTTAAATCACGTGACAGTGATATTTGACCTTTCAAAAAAAAAGTTAAGCTAAAAGCAGTTTGAAAGCTATTCTCAATACCTATTAAATGGGACCAATTTCGACCCTGTATCTTAAAAACTTTTAAAGATATGAGCAATAATGGCAGACTACTTATATGTGTTTTTAATGAGTTTTTCATTTTTTGACGCGCCATATCTCAGGAAAAACAGAAGCTGGAAGTCCAAAATTTTATATTTATCTTAAGCTATGTACACACGGTTGTCAGATCTTACAATATTGTTAGATCTGGTAATGTGCTGACATTGTACTGACAATCAAAAATTGCAAATGTATGGCAGATTGACAGTTCACACGGTTGTATCAAATTTGTCAGGAAATCTTACAATTTATTGCTAGATGATTGTATGACAATAAAATCAGCTGACAAAATCGTCAGCAAAAAAATTGTAAGTTCACACGGTTGTCATATGCAAAAATTGCCAGACATTATTATGCGTTGCCAGACTCAAAGCGCTTGTTAGAAATTGTTAAATATCAATCGTTTGTGGTGGTGTTAAATGTAAAAAGTGAAAATATTAATTATTATGGACCATAAAGAAGCAACTGCAATGATTTTGGCTGCATATATTTTATTAAATATATTTTCTTTAAAATCAAGCGTGTACAGTGTTGCCCATAGAAATAATTCTCTTACAATGACGCCATTGTCAGATGCACGAACTTCGCGCATCTGACAATATTAAAATGTCTGACAAATAGCTGGCAATAATTTTACAATGTGTTCACACGATTGTAAGATGTCTGACAATTTGTTGTCAGCTGCTAGTCTTGCAATGGACTGACAATGATTTTTCTGGCAACGACGTCTGACAAAAATTGCCAGTTCACACGGTTGTAAGAAATTTTGAGCACATTTTACTGGCGATATTGTAAGATCTGACAACCGTCTGTACATAGCTTTAGTTAAGTAACGTGCAAAAAGACAACTAAGTTTCATAAGATTCAAAGGTGATCGGGAAAATCTGTTCGTCGGTTATAAAAATTTTAACCCATAATTGGAAAAAAAATTATATTTATAAAATGAATTATTCTCTACACTGAAATAAAAAATTTAACAAATTAGCATTTTTTCTTTTAAGCAAATTCTGCCATACAGAAATTGGCAGAATTGTTTAAAAGTTGAATGCTTTTCGGGAAATGAAAATGCCAGATCTGGCAGCGAAAATGGCAAAAATGGTCGGGCGTTTCTTTGCACAATTCTGCTGAGCGAATTCACACTAAAGTCCTGCACAGCACCATTTATAAGAACTTTCAAGACATGAGGAATTTTTCAAATGCTTTACTACAGCGAAGTTTTCTAAAACAAACGCTAAGCAACGCTGTTTGCAAGAATTTGTTTCAGTTATTGCAAGTATAGGAGTAAAGAAGAAAATACTTCGTGACTGAAAAATTTGTGATGCTTGCTTCTTTCTACTGACAATGTCACTAGTAAATCACTACAATTTCACTATTCGCATTTTCTGCAGGGCAATTTACGCAGGTCTTTAATGTGTATGTGTGTCTATGTGTATGTGAGTATATATGTATGTGTGTATGTATGTGTGGATATGAATTTCATAATATGTCGTAATACCATCAGATAAATTAGATTTGATAACTACTACGCGATTCTTATATAAAGTATATAAGTAGAAGATATAATGTAGATTGTCATCAGTCTGCTCTGATATCTCAACAAGTGACAACCTATTTTCCCAACCAAAATTTCTAAAGAGTTTGGAATCAAAAAACTATAAAAGTGCTAGAACTAATTATTGTTTGTTAAACAAGTTTATAGTGTATAAAAAATAATTAAATAAATTGTTTATAACTAAACTAAATTGCTTATAAATAAAATAATTAAATAAATCGTTTATAAATAAAATAATTAAATTAATAAATAAACAAATAAATAATTAAATAAAATGAATACTACAAGTTGTGCCACTTGCACTGAAGTCCTTATGACTCAAACAAAACTAAATCAGCCAAGAGCTCCATACTACAACAACTAAATGTACGTAGTAGGATACATACTACATTTAAATTTAATATGGTGCTCACATGTGATTATATGAAGATGGTAAATGATGAGACCAACTTGTGCATATTTCGAAAATGATGTTGGTAACTTTGTCTGATGACATAGAGTATATGTACAAGAAACAGACCGAGGAGCTAAGAGCCAAAATGGAAGAATTTCAAGAGAGGGATAGCGGATGGACCTTGATTTCAATAAATTCCCTTGAAGTTAATATACACAAGGCATCCATAATAAGAGGATCGAGCTTTATCCCTCTCCCAAAAAATATTGCAATGAAACGTGCAGGCATAAATGTCGAGAAAAATGATATTTATTGCTTTAAATTGTATCTCATTGTGAATGTAAATAGCGGTCTGAGTCCTAAACAGCGGAAAAACTCTAGAAATTACAATATTGCAAACATTTCTGAGCTGAGAATATTAATATAGGGGCAGTTGTTTTACATTTTGAAGGCCTAGAGTTTCCATTCCCATTGAAGCAGATAAAACAATTCGAGAATCAAAATGATATGAGCATCAATGTATTTGGTCGCAATGTAACATCACTTATAGGACCATACTACATAACAAAAGGAGAAAAACATGTTCATCTTAATCTGTTATTGCTCCAGTCCAATGAAGTATTCATGAATACTTTATTAGACTGGAGCATTTATTTGTGCATTTATGTAAAATGTATTTTCATCTCTATTTAAAAAGTTACTTTTTATTGTTATATTTATTTATTTCTTATTGGTATTTTCTATATTTTATTCAGATTTTTTCTTTCCAACATGACGTCAACAGAAGTAAGATTGTAATATGCAACACCTGACTATATCATACACATGATGATTATGTGTATAATCATCATAAAAATGTTTGCGGAAAAAAAGTCATCAGGTTTTCCCGATGATGAAACTTTTATCAAGTTTAAGAACTACTACAAACAATTAGATGTACCATTTGTAATCTACGCAGACTTCGATTCTATTTGATTCGAAAAAGTTGATGAGCCTGTAAGTAAAAGCACTACAAATGTACAGAAACATCATGCGTGTGGATTCGATTATTTTTATTAACTGTAGCTTTAAGACAGAAAATAATTTATATAGACATTATTTTGGTGAGGATTCGGCGAACATATTTATCAAAGCTGATAGCCAAAGTAGCTAGTGCTATTTAAATATTATATTAGTCTTATATTTATATAAGTTTTAATATCATGTAAATAAATAATAATAAATAATATTTATCAAAAAAAATAGTTGAACAGATATTTATCTAAATTATTTACTTAAAGTTAAGAAAATGTTTATGACACCAATAGAAATAGCTCAATATAATAATGCCAAAAATTGTCATATATGTAAGAAAATATTAAATAGCGATAAAGTTAGAGATCATTGTCATCTTACGGGTAATTATTGTGAGGCAGCTCATAGCGAATGTAATTTGAATTATAAAACACTTCAGTTTATACCGGTTATCTTGCATAATATTTCTCACATGATATACACCTATTTTTCATTATAAAACACCTACATATGTGTATACCTGTTATCTTTCATAGTCTTTCAGCATATGATATGCACCTATTTTTCAAAGAACTTTCTACTATAAAAAATGCCACATTAAAAGTGATTCCCCAGAACGCAGAGCGTTATATTTCTCTTTCAATTTTCCAAAAAATATTGATATAATGTTGGTCTCTGAGACTCACTTGACTTGGAGAAGCTGCTTTAAAATAAGTGGTTACACTCTATATGATTAAAAAGACCCGAGAGGGAGAGCATGCGGTGGATCAGAAATTCTAATTAAGTCAAGACTTAAGCACTATATCCTTGAGAACGTTAGTGAAGAATATATGCAAGCTACGAATATTTTCGTAGAAAATTTTTGTGCGAATTTCGTGATATCTTCAATTTACTCACCTCCCAGATTTTCAGTTACCGAAGATCAGTATGAGAAGTTCTACAAATCGCTTGGTTCTTGCTTCGTGACAGCTGGTGACTACAATGCAAAACATACGTACTGGGGCTCACGTCTTGTTACACCTAGAGGTAGAGCGTTGTTTAATACAATTTCAAAAATGGGCTTAGATGTCATTTCGAGTGGGGAGCCTACTTACTGGCCTACTGACGTAAGAAAAATTCCAGATGTTATAGATTTTGGCGTCACGAAATATATCCATAGGGACTTAATTCACGTAGAGGGCTCTCTAGATCTGTCCTCCGATCACTCTCCCACAATAGTTACAATTTTCAACCCACTAAGGAGTGATTTAACTAACTCATATATGAAAACGATTAATAGGGTCAACTGGCTAGTATTCAAAAAATATATTAGTATTCACTGCGTAGAAAACATTCAGCTAACATCATCTGATGATATTGAACTTAATATTGCCAATCTTAACGAAAATATTAAACAGGCTGCTGAACATGCAACTAAATCCTATCCGCAGACTGGCTTTAATAGAATTTATTCTACGGAAATTGAACGTCTAGTATGTGAAAAAAGGAGAGCTAGAAGAGAATGGCAACAACACAGATCACCCCTAAATAAAATCAGACTTAAAGAATGTACTAAACGACTCAAAGAGCTGTTATCGTCGGAAAGGCCTGCATTACTGGAAAAGTATTTAGAAGGTCTTGATGTAACGTCAACATCTAATTACTCTTTATGGCGCGCTACTAGAAATCTTAAAAGACCCGTTGATCTTAAATCACCACTGCGTACTTCGACCGGAGGCTCGGCAAGAAGGGATTGAGAAAGGTAACTTATTTTCTGAGCATTTAAAATCTGTATTCAAGCCCCAATACATGTTCGGGTGCTGCCGGATTACCGGGTGTAGCATCTCTACCCTCTCATCCCTTACGGTTTAAGATGTGTGAACTACAAAATATAGTTGCTGAACTCGACCCGAAGAAATCTCCAGGTATTGATGGCATTAGTAACAAGATGCTGATGAACTTGCCTCATATTGCAATAAGAATTTTGCTATTTATTTTTAATGACATTTTACGAATGCAGTATTTTCCACATAACTGGAAACTTGCCAAGATTAAAATCATTCCAAAGCCAGGCAAAGATCTTACCAAGGCTGAGTCATATAGGCCTATAAGCTTACTTTCAACAATTTCAAAGCTTTTCAAAAAGCTGCTCATGACTAAATTGTCCACAATTTTATCTGATAGTGGGTGCATCCCGGACCATCAATTTGTCTTTAGAAGTCAGCATTGCACTATTGAGCAAACGCATAGATTGGTTCAAGTTATAAGGAGGACTTTTGAAGAAAAGAAGTATTGTTCTGCCCTTTTTATTGGTGTCTCTCAGGCATTTGACAAAGTATGGCACGAAGGCCTATTTTTAAAATTGAGACATATTTGCCAATAAATATAGAACAACTTTTGAAAAGTTATATTTTTGATAGGAAGTTTACTGTTGTGGAAGGAGACTTCATGAGTGTGCCCGAATCTATATCTTCTGGTGTGCCACAGGGTAGTATTCTGGGGGCAGTCTTGTATCTAATATATACTTGTGATATGCCTGTGAGCAATAACATCCACACTTCTACATTTGCCGATGATACAGCCTGTTTGAGTATTCACAAAAACCCTGATGAGGCATCCCGCAATCTGCAAGCACACATTACCCAGCTTGAAATATGGTTGAACTTATGGAGAATTAAAGTAAATGTTCATATAACGTTTACCCTAAGAAAAGATACCTGTTCCCCCATTCGAATCAACAATCAAAATATTCCTCAACATTCTCAAGTGAAATACCTTGGCATACAACTTGATCGAAGGCTTACATGGAAATATCATATTGACTCTAAGTTAACCCAAATGAAACTTAAATTAACTCAAATATATTGGTTAATTGGCAGAAATTCAACACTCAGCCTAGACTGCAAACTTTTGATATACAAGTCGCTTTTGAAACAAATATGGTGCTATGGAATTCAGCTATGGGGCACTGCTTTAGCTTCAAATATTGATAACATCGGCTCCATGGTACATTAAAAATTCAAATATACATCGTGATTTAAATATGCCACTAGTGACTGACGAAATTGCAAAATACGCAAGCAAATATTTAACTAAACTCGAGTCACATCCTAATTTGCTTGCCCGTAATATTTTGAACTTTACTGGACACATCCGCCTAAAAAAGAGGGACAAAACGGCTCTTATACTCAACACTCCAGATGGGACTGCTTAAAAATACTTCTTTTTTTTCCTTTTTGATTATCACTACTTATGTATTATTTATAACTATCACTAAGTTTATGTCCAATACTGGTCGGGAATAATAATTATATTTAGATTTAAGCTTTGATTACTTATTGTTAGTTCATTTTTGAAGATACAATAAATAAATATATATATGAAAAAAAAAATATTTAAAAGTAAACTTTTAATAATTTTTGTATGGAAAAATTACGTTTAAATATGAATTGATATTTCAATAACTTAGTGAAATTGGCCCTTAGTATAGTTATATTAATTAAGTAGCTAAAGTGTATTGAGCTGATTTCATTTCAAAATAAATGTGTGTACACATATGTAATAATACATATTGTCCCTACCACGTCAAACTATCCTAGTTTCTAGGATATGACTAATTTCAAAATGCTGAAATTTTATAGACGATAGATAACTCAACAAGAAATATTTTAAATTTTTTTTATTCTTTCGATGTTAATATCAATTGTTGCCTTTTTAAGAACATATTAGACCATATTCGGATGGCATTTGTTTACGGTTTGGTACCGGAAATCACCGAATTTTCAAATAAGTTGACGACCTCGAACATTTTGCACGTATTTTTTCATGTATTTAATGCCTGTATGTACATTTTTTCCTATGGATTTTGAATATTTTTGCTTTTATTGTTGTTATTATAATTATATTTTCATTTTTTATTTTTTGTATAAACATATTTATTAGCACCCTAAATATTGGCATAATTAATTTTTTTAATTTCTTCCCAAGTTTCCTCAAATCCCAAAAATGATGGGTGTATGTAGAGTTAATTCCTTAACCGTATACATTTTCTGAAAAAACCATTCTCTCTCTATTTGCGCAAACAATAACCAATTATCCAATTGCTAATTAAAGGATCTATGACGTATTCTTCGTTGGTGTGCCGTGGACGAGATTCATTGTTCGCCCCAGATATCTTTCCAGCATAAACCAAAAACTAATTTTTTATTAGAATAATTTTTTATTTTATTTACAATTTATTGAATAGTTTTTTATACAATATACATACATACATATGTACATATACAATGACAAGAAAATAAATGGGGAAAATATTAAAACATAAAACAAAACAACAGTTTTTCAAAAATTTTTTCGTAAAATTCACGAAACTTGTGTAAATTTAAGAATAATTGTGTCCTGTAAACAAAATGATAACAAAACAAAATTTGTTTGTTCTACGAAATTTCAAGTTTTATAAAAATGTTTTTTTTTATACTTAATTCAATAAAATAAACGAAAAACATGGTACTATATACGAAAATAATTGTACGAAATATGGCCTGTTTCACAATAACGAAACGAAACTTTCGACTGAAAATTTATATCGGAAACAAACACAAATTTTCACATTTTATTGTTGTTTTCAATATAAATTTTCAGTCGAAAGTTTCGTTTCGTTATTGTGAAACAGGCCAATAGTTTTTGTAACTTAACGAAATTCGTAAAATTACAAAATCTGTTTTCCTGCACAAGCCACAAATATTTTCGTAAAATGTACAAAATTTTCGTTTATTGCACAAAAATTAAATTACGAAATAATATTTCGTATATTTAAGCATGGAATATTTTGAGTGTACATATACATATGTATACGCAATACGTTACTTATTATGTTGACTAATAGTATGTTTACACGATACCTGCTTCGCGCTCTATTTATGCTTCCCACCCCAATCATGACTGAATCAACTTGCTTCGCCATACAAAATTATGAGAGCGAATCAAGTAGATTCAATTGAGGGTGGCGTTGGCTGAAGTAGTTAGCACGTTGACTACAAAACCGAAGGTCCTGGGTTCAATCCCTGTATCCGACAGTCATTAAATAACAACACCACGCATTTTTCTGATATGCAATAGTGTCCTTTTGTGTCAGTTGTTGTAGGAAAGTTCAAGTGATGAAGGCATAGTCACTGGTCACTGAACTATACCGACTTCAGCAGATACTAATCCTAATGTAACATCAGAGCGCCCTCCTTCGTTGTGTAGCAAAATCATCGGCGAAGTAAAATAATCAATAAAATGGCTACAAGACACAGCTTCAAAAAATTAATACGCCTCACTTAACACCAGAGACGCGCTGCAACACTGCATTATTAAAAACGTGCGAAAAAGCAGAGTTGTAAAAGAATGAAGCTTTCCTCTATCTCCTCCTTCACCACCTGTCTTATCTGTCACTATCCCTTTCCTAAAGAAGGTAACGCCTAGTAATAGTAGTAGGCATTAATTGCCTGAGTGTTACTTCTCTTTAAAAAAAAAAAAAAAATATGAATCTACTTGCGAAGCACGTAAAATTGGTATCTTTCCTGACTTTTATCGCAGTTTATCTGAACTAGCTGTCAAAACCAAATAGAATTGTCAAACAAAACAATAATCAAAAGTAAAAAGTTTATGTTTTAAAATAAATAAAATAAGACAAAACATAATGGATTTAAAAAAACAAAATTTGATAAGTGCTTTTCTGACAAGAAGAACATCTTCAAAGGTAAGACTTATGGAAGATTCTAATATGTGCTTGAACTTCCTGATGGAGCTAAAGCAGACGCATTCCCACCTTTTAGAGCAGCTGTGACTGCTTAATGCTGTTAAATTGTCGCTAACTACTGAAAGACTCGCTTGCAGGGATATGCATATATATAAGTATGTTCTTGTGAATTATTTATACAACTTTTAACTATTTAAGGATCGAAGTCGGGAGAGAGACTGCCAAGCAGTTGATGAAAGTCTCTTCCAAAATAACTTTAGGATGTGTCGGAGGTAGTTTTTTAAATTGTGCGAGTTCTTAAATGAGCTGCGGAAAAACGATACTAATATGCGAGAAGCAATACCTTTACAAAATAGGGTAGACATTAGCTTGTATGCGCTGGGCTCGTCCGCAGAGTACCGTACTATCGGTAATTTGTTTGGAGTTGGAAAAGCAACAGTGGGTGTAATTCTGTTGAGCTTTTGTGCCGAAGTGTGGAGGGTTTTGTCTCCATTATATATAAATTATCTTCCCTTAAAACGGTAAAAAGTTGCAGAACTTGTCCAAGAGTTTGAAGTACTTGGATATCCCCAGTGTACGAGTATGGGACTTCTTGGTAAGTTAAATGTGTCACCATTAAGACTTATTTGTTTTATACGTCTTTAATTTACAGACGGTTGCCATATTCAGATTCACCCAGGTCACGAAGAGGCTACAGAGTGGTATTCAATTGTGCTTCTAGCATTGGTCTACGCAAGGTATGTTATGAAATCGAAATGTATGTCTTAGTAAACCGATGTGTATGTATTATATTACAGATGTCGTTTTATTTATGTAAGTTGTGGTAGCCCAGGACGTTACAACGATTCACAGATATACCAGGAATCGTCTCTAAGGCAACAGCTGGATCAGTGCGATATTTTGGTGGATTTCAAGAACAACATTTCTGAAGTAGATGTTCCAGTCCACATAATCGGCGATTCAGCATTTCGACCAAGCGAAAGGATTATGGAACCATATCCTTTTCAATTGTCGCAAAACTACCAACAAAAGTGTTTTAACTATTCACTGTGCAAATCACGTCGACTTGTTGAAAATGCTTTTGGACAGTTGAAAGCACGTTTTAGGCGCATTGGAAAAGGCAATGCCATAAGAAATGCGAACGTCGTTATATTGTCATGTTGTGTACTTCCTAATTTCCTCAATGAAAACAATGACAACATAAATGAAAATTGGTTAAAGGCCTTAGAAGCTGTGGAGGTAAATCGGTTGTATCCGGAATATATAACAAATTTAACGGATCAAAGAAACAATGCGGAAAAATAAGATCTGCAATATCTGAATATTTGTGTAAGTATTAATTTATTCAATTAATATTACTAGTGTTCGCCCAGTGGTTGAAAATCAACCATTAACGCACAGAGGTGGAGAATAGAATGAAAATATTTAAAGTTTGATGAATTTAAAACACAATTTAAAAACTATATTCAAATATACATATGTATAGACTCCAAGGTAAACCACTCTCTTAAACCACTTTCTTAACTACTAAATACGAAAATACGATAAATTTCATTTATCGGCGTAAATAAGAATAGATTTTAAGCAAACTATTTAAAAAAAGTTGTTCACTTTTTGAACTAAATGTAATTAGATATTTGCTCCTAGTGTTTTCACTTCATATTCATTATTATTGCCCAAAACAAAAATATTCGTTTATTTTTTCATTGAACGCTTTTTCTCTAAAGTTTTAGACTCCCCATTTAAACGTTTGTTAAAAAAAGTTTCTATTCCCTATTCTTTGAGAAAGACCCCATATGTATGTACGAATATGCTAGCCTAATAATATAAACATTCCATCATATTCCAACATTCCATCATATTCCAACATTCCAGTATGTTCAGTAATTTAAAGCACAGAAAAATAATGAAAACAATGAACAAAAACAAAATGCACACAAAATAAACCAAAAATAAAAAACTTACTTTGTGCTGTAGGTGAATTTAACTTTAATCAAAGTTTTTAATAATTAAAAAAATATATTATTTTTAAGCATCTAAAGAAAAATAATACAGTACCACTCGTTATTTAAATATCCAAATCTTATTAGTTTCAGCAATAATCGTTTAAGTACATAGAAAGATGGAAATAAGAATATAATGAACAAATAAAATACGTTTTTCCTTCTGAGTGTTTATGGAGTTGCCAAGCCAAATTGTTGTAATTTTTTTTTTTAGCAAATTAAGAGAGAAAGAGAAATCATGGCTTTATGATTGGCTAATATTCTTAACTGTTTTTAACTATCTTAGACACAAAAATGTAGAAGAAAAAATACATTCTGCACTGCTCCTATTGTCAATCTATCTAACAAAAAAAAAATCAAGCGAATACGTTGAGTTTAAGTCAGTAAAAATGGTTCTTAACTTTTTTCACTTGCCTATTTATATATAGATTATTTCAATTATTATTATTTATTTCAACATTTTTAAAACATACTTATAACTTAAAATAATAAATAGTAATACATACATGGAAAAAATTATATGGTACAAATAAATCATACATGTTATTATTAAATAGTAATCAAACTTATATTTTCAATCCTATTTATTGCAACACTGCATCACTTGTATACTCAATAGCATTTACTTTTTTCATATAACGCTTATTTTTTTACCGTTATTTACCACAATTTGTTTTGATATTGTCGTTTTCTTGTGAAATAAATATATGGTACAAATAAAAAATTTAATAAAAATTTTAGTTTTATTAATAACTAAATCATAATTTAAACTAAATATAATCTTATATTGTAAGTATAAGTTGGTATCATTATAAATCTTTTGTATGCTTATTAAATTTGTACGAAAATATTAAACTCTAGACCAACATGCCCCGTGGAAGCCAGTTGTCAATAATAGAACGTATAAAGATAGATTTATTACGTGAATCTGGTCACAGAATAAGAGCAATTGGTCTCAAACTTAACAGATCAAAAACAACAATACAAAATTATTTGTCAAATCCGAAATTATATGGATCAAAAAAAACCTAAGATAACCGATCGCGATAAACTATCAATCAAGCGTTTGGCAGTTACAAATAACTTTAGTTGTACACAAATAAAGTCAGAAATTGGTTTAAATGTATCAAGAAGACGTATAAATCAGATTTGAATGAAAATCTACACATTAATAAACAAAAAATTATACCAAAATCAAATCTTACTCAGAGGCAAAAGAATTTTTTTTTATACATGATTTTTATTTATTGTATCTTCAAATATCAACTAACAATAAGTATTCAAATCTTAAATCTAAAAATATAATTAGGCCCGACCAGTGTCGGACATAAGCTTAGTAATAGTTATAAATAATACATAAGTAGTGATAATCAAAAGAAAAAAAAATAAAAAATAACAGAATTTTCAAGAAGTACCATCTGGAGTGCTGTGACTGAGAGCCCTTGTGTCCCTTTTTTTTAGGCGGATGTGTCCAGTAAAGCACAAAATACTACGAGCAAATGGATTAGGATGTGACTCGAGATTTGTTAAATATTTGCCTGCGTATTTTGCAATTTCTTCAGTCACTAGTGGCATATTTAAATCACGATGTATATTTGAATTTTTTATATACCATGGAGCCGATGTTATTAACCGAAAAATTTTGTTTTGCCTTCGTTGGATTCTCTCGACATTAGAGGCTGAAGCAGTACCACATAGCTGAATTCCGTAGCACCATATAGGTTTTAAGAGTGACTTGTATATTAAAAGTTTACAATCTAGGGTGAGGGTTGAATTTCTACCAACCAGCCAATGTATCTGAGTTAGTTTAAGTTTCATTTCCGTTAGCTTAGAGTCAATGTGGTATTTCCATGTGAGCCTTCGATCAAGATGTATACCAAGGTATTTCACATGTAAGTTTTGAGCAACAATTTGATTATTGATTGTAATGGGGGAACAAGTGTCTTTTCTAAAGGTAAATGTTACCTGAGCACACTTTTGTTCAATTACCTTTATTCTGCACATGTTTAAACATAGTTCTAGCTGAGTAATATGTTGCTGAAGATATCGGGAAGCCTCGTGACGGTTTTCGTGCATACTAAGGCAGGCTGTATCTTCGGCAAATGAAGATGTGTGAATATTACTGCTCAATGGCATATCACAAGTATAAATCAAATAGAAAACTGGCCCCAGTATACTCCCCTGTGGCACACTGGATGAGATTATTTCAGGCGTACTCATAAAGTTTCCTTCCACAACAGTGAACTTCCGGGCAATAATGTAACTTTCCAGCAGATTTAGAATGTTTATTGGTAGGTAAGTCTTTAATTTTAAAATTAGGCCTTCATGCCACACTTTATCAAATGCCTGAGAAACGTCAATGAACAGCTCAGAGCAATACTTTTTTTCTTCAAAAGTTTTTCTTATAAATTGAACCAATCTATGAGTTTGTTCAATGGTGCTGTGCTGAGTTCTAAATATAAATTGATGATCCGGTATGCACTCATAATCAGTTAAAATTGGGGACAATTTTATCATGAGTAACTTTTCAAAGAGCTTTGACATTGTTGACAGTAAACTTATTGGCCTATATGACTCAGCTTTGGTAAGCTCTTTTCCCGGCTTTGGAATCATTTTAACTTTGGCAAGCTTCTAGCTGTTTGGATATACTCCAGTCGTAAAATGGCATTAAATATAAATAACAGGATTCTAATAACTATACGAGGCAACTTCATCAGCATCTGGTTACTAATTTCATCAATACCCGGACCTTTTTTAGAGTTGAGTTCTGCAATTATTTTTTGTACATCACGCGTCTTAAGTTTTATTAGTCGAGGGGGTAGCGCAACTACATTTGGCAAATCAACAGCACCAGAACATGTGTTTGGGGTAAATACGGATTTTAAATGCTCACCGTATATTTTACCTTTTCCAGTATCGCTTCTTGCCCAACCTCCTGTAGATGTGCGCAGAGGTGGTTTAAACTCAACGGGTGTTTTAAGCTTTCTAGCAGCGGCCCACAAAGAGTAATTGGATGCTGGTGTGACATCAGTACCTTCCAAATAATTTTTAAGAGATGCAGTTTTTTCAAATGCAAGCAACTCTTGGAGTCGTTTAGTACACTCTTTAAATCTCATTAATTTGGGGTGATCTGTGCTGTTGCCATTCTCTTCTAGCTCTTCTTTTTTCACTTACGAGACGTTCAATATCCGTAGAATAAATTCTATTGACCCTAGCCTGCGGATGGGAGGTAGTGGCATGTTCAGCAGCCTGTTTAATATTTTCATTAAGGTTGGCAATGTTAGATTCAATATCATCAGGTGTTCTTAGTGTAATATTTTCGCGCAATGACTACTAAGATATTTTTTAAATCCCAACCAATTAACACGATTAACAAATTCGCATATGGGTGAGGTAAGTCACTTCTTAATGGGCTACAAATTGTAACGATCGTCGAAAAGTGATCGGACGAGAGATCTAGAGAAGCTTCAATTTGAATTAAATCCCTAGAGATATTTTTCATGACGCCAAAATCTATAACATCCGGAATTTTTTGTATGTCAGTAGGCCAATAAGAGTGTTGAACAACGCTCGACGTCTGGGAGTAATAAGACGCGAACCCCAAAACGTATGTTTTGCATTGTAGTCGCCAGCTGCTAGAAAACAATGTCCAAGAGATTTGTAGAAACTTTCGTATTGATCCACAGTGATTGAAAATCTGGGAGGGGAGTAAATTGATGATATCACGGAAATCGCACAAAAATTTTCAATGCTAATATTTGTTGCTTGCAGATGTTCTTCACAAACGTTGTCAAGAATGTAGTGCTTGAGTCTTGACTTAATTGAAATTGCTGAACCACTGCATGCTCTTCCTCTCGGGTCCTTTGAATCATATAACGTGTAGCCATAAATTTTAAAAAGGCTTCTCGAAGTCAAATGAGTCTCAGAGACCAACATTATATCAATATTTTTTTCCGTGAGGAAGTGCTCAAGTTCATTTTTATGTTGGCGAATGCCGTTTGCGTTCCAGAAACATATTTTTAACGTGTTCATGGTTTATTAACTAAAGCTTGAAGCAAAGTATTCTGCATTCGCAGCATTTCTTGCATCATGCTAGTCATATTTGTTGTAAAATTGTTTATAGTTTGCACCAGATTATCAATAGTAGCTTCAAGGCGATTGAAATTAAAGTTCGAATTTGTATTTGTTGAATTATTTGGTGGTGAAACATTTTGTGTAGAATTTGTCTTAGCAGCATCGGCATACGATACACGGGAACTAACTGGTTGGCTCACTTGCGCAAAAGTGGCTGATAAAGCGTTTGCTGATTGAGCTGGGGCCAATTTAGGTGTTTGCCTCATAGTCTGTTTGACGAAAGAGTACACAGGACAACCTCTGTAGTTAGCGGTGTGATTACCTCCACAATTACTGCATTTTTTTGTCACTTTGAACTAGCAGTGCCGTGTAATTCGCCGCACACAACACAAACAGTAGGTAATTTGCAATAAGTTTTAGTATGGCCATATTCTTGACAATTATGGCACTGTACGGGTCCTGAACGCTTGTATGGTTCTTCAACGGTTATTTTTCGATATAACAGATATTTTAAATTATAAATTGGATGGGTCTCATTTTTTTAAATTTTATATCATTTGGCTCAAGTTCAACGCGATACATATTTTACTTTAAAACCCTGGAGGACGAGAGCATCTTTTACTTTTTCGGGAGCAACATAAGAATCTATTCCCTGTAATACAATAAAGGTCTGCAGCTTTAGCACTCTTGAGCTGATATGTGTAGAAATTTGTTTTACTTTTTTCAAATTCAGAAACCATTTTGCGAAAATCTTTTTCTTCATAAATTTGAATTTTCGTTTCATCAATATCACCACGTTTTATTGGAACAATGTGAAATTTATTCTCACCAATGACCGAAACCATATTTTTAATAAGAGCGTTTGAGTTTTTTTCTCTTAAATAGATTGGTGGCGGCTTGGAGGTTTTGTTCGCAGCTTCAGTGGGTTTGTCATTGTCATCTTGCAATATTTTAAAACGGGTGTGCCGATTAGTAAGGATGCGCTATTATCCCTAGACATCTTTGGAGGAGATGTAATTTTAGTAGAATTAGGGCTTCGCTCGCGCTTTAAAATTGTAATGTATCTGTCCATTCCGACTTGGACCTTGGGTTTTGGGCTACTCTTATCTTCAGTGACAATTTGGTTAATTGATGACCACGAGGCCGAAGTGGATGATATCACTGAGTTAAATGTAGAAGTACTAGGCAATAATGTCAACGATTCACTAGTTGGCATTGGACAAAGCGAATTTGATCGCTGACGAAACTGTGGTTTGCCGTTAGAAAAAGTCTATCATCAGATTTTTTATTTTTATTAAGAGCTTCAGAACTCACAGTAAGTCTTTCATCAGATTTTATATTGTTATCATTATGATCATCAGAACTCACAGTAAAATAGGCATTTCTGCCGTTAGAACTCACTTCACAATTTTTTTTTCCTTTGGGGTACTCATATAGAGTATTCTTCAAGGGTACGTTGTGTGTTTTTTTGTTTACTGTTTTTTTTTTTTGTTTTTGTTATTTCTATATGTAAAAATATTAGCAAAGAAAAAAAACAAGCTTTTTTATCAAAGTTAATATGTACTACGAATATTTTTTTGTATGATTTTTATTTGTTTAGTTTGTATGTAAGAAAAATTCCGCTATTACGTCTGTTCACTATGAAGGTACAACGAGAACTGTGAGGCACAAGATAGCAAGGATGGCGTTTGCAAAAAAATATAAATTTTGGGAAGAAGAGTGGTGTAATGTATTGTTTAGCGACGAAAAGAAGTTTTACCTTGATGGCCCAGATGGCCTCCAAGGGTATTGGAGAGCTAAAGGACAGGATCCTCAGACAAGAGCTGCTCGAAATTTTAAAGCAGGCTCGCTTATGACTTGGGTTGCATTTGGGTATAGAGCACGTTCTCCAATTTGTTTTATATCTCATAAAATTAATGCAGAGAACTATGTAGATTTACTCGATAATGTTCTGATACAGTTTACTGAAGAAAATGATGGTGATAATTTTACTTTCCAGCAAGACAATGCTCCTATACACACAGGAAAACAAAAAAATTTCTTTGAGGAAAAAAACATACTTTTGGAGTGGCCTTCACTAAGTCCTGACTTGAATCCAGTGGAAAACGTTTGGAGCATTCTAAGTCAACATATTTATAAAAATTAGCGAATTTTTAAATCCCTTAAAGAGCTAAAAGAAGCATTAATTGAGAAATGGAACGAAATTCCTCAAAATGAGTTCCACAAATTAATCAACTCTATGTCAATTCGTGTAAATGATGTTATTGTTAATCGAGGAGGGCACACTCGTTTTTGAATTTAAATATTTCCCACTAAGTTAAGTATAGTTTTAATTTTTCTAATTTTCTTTAAGTAGTACCATTTAAATATTTCTTATGACAGTTTTGAAATGTTAGTCCAGAAGTGTAATAAAAACGTATATAACCAAAAAAAGATTCATAATATTTCTTGTTTTTTTAGTATTTAACGTAAACTATAATTTACCCGAAATTTAATTTTTAAACACATAATAATTTTTATAAACACATTTGTACCATATACATTTTGCCACACCTTTATAACAAAAGAACAACGATATTCTTCATAGTCGCAAGTCAGTTTGCACACTTAATTTTTTTTTAATTCGGTAGAATCGACAAAAAATCGGTAGATTTGAATGAAATTCGGTAATTTTTTTTATTTAAAGAAACATAAAAAATAACAATTCAAAGAAACATAAAAAATAACAAAATATATGTACTTATATATAAAGAGTAAGTGCAAGGAGTATCAAACTAAACAGGTTCCAAAGCGCATTTAAAACTTCACATGTGATTGGAAATTAAACTGCCATAAACAATGAAGCATTTCCAATAAAAAAAGTGTCATCCCCAGTTACTTGCCCTTACCCTTTATATGGATATGCTATGCATATCTAAAATAATATACATAAATATCAGGAATTCAGTTTTGTACATAGGTTTTATAAAGCTACTAAAATAACTTTTATTTGACAAGCATTTGCTACTACAAAGATTATATGTAAGATCCATTTATGAATTTAAACTTTTGTGCAAAAATTATTAAATCATTGGGAGGAATAAATATTTCAACCCCAAGGCAAAATTCTATGTTCTGTTTGGCAAAAAATTACCGCTGTGCGGCCGCACTGCTATGTGGCAAAATATCCAATTTACATATACATACATATATCGACTTAAATTACTAAATAACAATTTGCTAAACATATTCTCTTGCCCGCGGAAAGCTTTCCACAATTTAGAACATACATGTGATTAATTTTCCGTATGTGTGATCAACTTGATCTTGTAGCATCATTGTTAACCAAAATGTTCGTTCAATATTCGGTAGATTTCAGGCCTTGTTCGGTAGAATTGGTGGATCGTTAAATTCACAAACATATTCGGTAGAATCTACTGAATATCGGTCGAAGTGTGCACACTGTCGCAAGATACAACGCTCGACCTCTGGGAGTAATAAGACGCGAACCCCAAAACGTATGTTTTGCATTGTAGTCGCCAGCTGCTAGAAAACAATGTCCAAGAGATTTGTAGAAACTTTCGTATTGATCCACAGTGATTGAAAATCTGGGAGGGGAGTAAATTGATGATATCACGGAAATCGCACAAAAATTTTCAATGCTAATATTTGTTGCTTGCAGATGTTCTTCACAAACGTTGTCAAGAATGTAGTGCTTTAGTCTTGACTTAATTGAAATTGCTGAACCACTGCATGCTCTTCCTCTCGGGTCCTTTGAATCATATAACGTGTAGCCATAAATTTTAAAAAGGCTTCTCGAAGTCAAATGAGTCTCAGAGACCAACATTATATCAATATTTTTTTCCGTGAGGAAGTGCTCAAGTTCATTTTTATGTTGGCGAATGCCGTTTGCGTTCCAGAAACATATTTTTAACGTGTTCATGGTTTATTAACTAAAGCTTGAAGCAAAGTATTCTGCATTCGCAGCATTTCTTGCATCATGCTAGTCATATTTGTTGTAAAATTGTTTATAGTTTGCACCAGATTATCAATAGTAGCTTCAAGGCGATTGAAATTAAAGTTCGAATTTGTATTTGTTGAATTATTTGGTGGTGAAACATTTTGTGTGTGAATAGAATTTGTCTTAGCAGCATCGGCATACGATACACGGGAACTAACTGGTTGGCTCACTTGCGCAAAAGTGGCTGATAAAGCGTTTGCTGATTGAGCTGGGGCCAATTTAGGTGTTTGCCTCATAGTCTGTTTGACGAAAGAGTACACAGGACAACCTCTGTAGTTAGCGGTGTGATTACCTCCACAATTACTGCATTTTTTTGTCACTTTGAACTAGCAGTGCCGTGTAATTCGCCGCACACAACACAAACAGTAGGTAATTTGCAATAAGTTTTAGTATGGCCATATTCTTGACAATTATGGCACTGTACGGGTCCTGAACGCTTGTATGGTTCTTCAACGGTTATTTTTCGATATAACAGATATTTTAAATTATATATTGGATGGGTCTCATTTTTTGTAAATTTTTTATCATTTGGCTAAAGTTCAACGCGATACATATTTTACTTTAAAACCCTGGAGGACGAGAGCATCTTTTACTTTTTCGGGAGCAACATAAGAATCTATTCCCTTTAATACAATAAAGGTCTGCAGCTTTAGCACTCTTGAGCTGATATGTGTAGACATTTGTTTTACTTTTTTCTAATTCAGAAACCATTTTGCGAAAATCTTTTTCTTCATAAATTTGAATTTTCTTTTCATCAATATCACCACGTTTTATTGGAACAATGTGAAATTTATTCTCACCAATGACCGAAACCATATTTTTAATAAGAGCGTTTGAGTTTTTTTCTCTTAAATAGATTGGTGGCGGCTTGGAGGTTTTGTTCGCAGCTTCAGTGGGTTTGTCATTGTCATCTTGCAATATTTTAAAACGGGTGTGCCGATTAGTAGAGGATGCGCTATTATCCCTAGACATCTTTGGAGGAGATGTAATTTTAGTAGAATTAGGGCTTCGCTCGCGCTTTAAAATTGTAATGTACCTGTCCAATCCGACTTGGACCTTGGGTTTTGGGCTACTCTTATCTTCAGTGACAATTTGGTTAATTGATGACCACGACCCCGAAGTGGATGATATCGCTGAGTTAAATGTAGAAGTACTAGGCAATAATGTCAACGATTCACTAGTTGGCATTGGACAAAGCGAATTTGATCGCTGACGAAACTGTGGTTTGCCGTTAGAAAAAGTCTATCATCAGATTTTTTATTTTTATTAAGAGCTTCAGAACTCACAGTAAGTCTTTCATCAGATTTTATATTGTTATCATTATGATCATCAGAACTCACAGTAAAATAGGCATTTCTGCCGTTAGAACTCACTTCACAATTTTTTTTTCCTTTGGGGTACTCATATAGAGTATTCCTCAAGGGTACGTTGTGTATTTTTTTGTTTACTGTTTTTTTTTTGTTTTTGTTATTTCTATATGTAAAAATATTAGCAAAGCAAAAAAACAAGCTTTTTTATCAAAATTAATATGTACTACGAATATTTTTTTGTATGATTTTTATTTGTTTAGTTTGTATGTAAGAAAAATTCCGCTATTACGTCTGTTCACTATGAAGGTACAACGAGAACTGAGAGGCACAAGATAGCAAGGATGGCGTTTGCGAAAAAAATATAAATTTTGGGAAGAAGAGTGGTGCAATGTATTGTTTAGCGACGAAAAGAAGTTTAACCTTGATGGCCCCGATGGCCTCCAAGGGTATTGGAGAGCTAAAGAACAGGATCCTCAGACAAGAGCTGCTCGAAATTTTAAAGCAGGCTCGCTTATGACTTGGGTTGCATTTGGGTATAGAGCACGTTCTCCAATTTGTTTTATATCTCATAAAATTAATGCAGAGAACTATGTAGATTTACTCGATAATGTTCTGATACAGTTTACTGAAGAAAATGATGGTGATAATTTTACTTTCCAGCAAGACAATGCTCCTATACACACAGGAAAACAAAAAAATTCTTTGAGGAAAAAAACATTATACTTTTGGAGTGGCCTTCACTTAGTCCTGACTTGAATCCAGTGGAAAACGTTTGGAGCATTCTAAGTCAACATATTTATAAAAATTAGCGAATTTTTAAATCCCTTAAAGAGCTAAAAGAAGCATTAATTGAGAAATGGAACGAAATTCCTCAAAATGAGTTCCACAAATTAATCAACTCTATGTCAATTCGTGTAAATGATGTTATTGTTAATCGAGGAGGGCACACTCGTTTTTAAATTTAAATATTTCCCACTAAGTTAAGTATAGTTTTAATTTTTCCAATTTTCTTTAAGTAGTACCATTTAAATATTTCTTATGACAGTTTTGAAATGTTAGCCCAGAAGTGCAATAAAAACGTATATAACCAAAAAAAAAATCATAATATTTCTTGTTTGTTAGTATTTAACGTAAACTATAATTTACCCGAAATTTAATTTGTAAACACATAATAATTTTTATAAACACATTTGTACCATATACATTTTGCCACACCTTTATAACAAAACAACAACGATATTCTTCATAGTCGCAAGTCAGTTTGCACACTTAATTTTTTTTTAATTCGGTAGAATCGACAAAAAATCGGTAGATTTGAATGAAATTCGGTAAATATTTTTTATTCAAAGAAACATAAAAAATAACAATTCAGAGAAACATAAAAAATAACAAAATATATGTACTTATATATAAAGAGTAAGTGCAAGGAGTATCAAACTAAACAGGTTCCAAAGCGCATTTAAAACTTCACATGTGATTGGAAATTAAACTGCCATAAACAATGAAGCATTTCCAATAAAAAAAGTGTCATCCCCAGTTACTTGCCTTTACCCTTTACATGGATATGCTATGCATATCTAAAATAATATACATAAATAACAGGAATTCAGTTTTTGTACATAGGTTTTATAAAGCTACTAAAATAACTTTTATTTGACAAGCATTTGCTACTACAAAGATTATATGTAAGATCCATTTATGAATTTAAACTTTTGTGCAAAAATTATTAAATCATTGGGAGGAATAAATATTTCAACCCCAAGGCAAAATTCTATGTTCTGTTTGGCAAAAAATTACCGCTGTGCGGCCGCACTGCTATATGGCAAAATATCCAATTTACATATACATACATATATCGACTTAAATTACTAAATAACAATTTGCTAAACATATTCTCTTGCCCGCGGAAAGCTTTCCACAATTTAGAACATACATGTGATTAATTTTCCGTATGTGTGATCAACTTGATCTTGTAGCATCATTGTTAATCAAAATGTTCGTTCAATATTCGGTAGATTTCAGGCCTTGTTCGGTAGAATTGGTGGATCGTTAAATTCACAAACATATTCGGTAGAATCTACTGAATATCGGTCGAAGTGTGCACACTGTCGCAAGATACAACGCTCGACCTCTGGGAGTAATAAGACGTGAACCCCAAAACGTATGTTTTGCATTGTAGTCGCCAGCTGCTACAAAACAATGTCCAAGAGATTTGTAGAAACTTTCGTATTGATCCACAGTGATTGAAAATCTGGGAGGGGAGTAAATTGATGATATCACGGAAATCGCACAAAAATTTTCAATGCTAATATTTGTTGCTTGCAGATGTTCTTCACAAACGTTGTCAAGAATGTAGTGCTTTAGTCTTGACTTAATTGAAATTGCTGAACCACTGCATGCTCTTCCTCTCGGGTCCTTTGAATCATATAACGTGTAGCCATAAATTTTAAAAAGGCTTCCCGAAGTCAAATGAGTCTCAGATACCAACATTATATCAATATTTTTTTCCGTGAGGAAGTGCTCAAGTTCATTTTTATGTTGGCGAATGCCGTTTGCGTTCCAGAAACATATTTTTAACGTGTTCATGGTTTATTAACTAAAGCTTGAAGCAAAGTATTCTGCATTCGCAGCATTTCTTGCATCATGCTAGTCATATTTGTTGTAAAATTTTATAGTTTGCACCAGATTATCAATAGTAGCTTCAAGGCGATTGAAATTAAAGTTCGAATTTGTATTTGTTGAATTATTTGGTGGTGAAACATTTTGTGTGTTAATAGAATTTGTCTTAGCAGCATCGGCATACGATACACGGGAACTAACTGGTTGGCTCACTTGCGCAAAAGTGGCTGATAAAGCGTTTGCTGATTGAGCTGGGGCCAATTTAGGTGTTTGCCTCATAGTCTGTTTGACGAAAGAGTACACAGGACAACCTCTGTAGTTAGCGGTGTGATTACCTCCACAATTACTGCATTTTTTTGTCACTTTGAACTAGCAGTGCCGTGTAATTCGCCGCACACAACACAAACAGTAGGTAATTTGCAATAAGTTTTAGTATGGCCATATTCTTGACAATTATGGCACTGTACGGGTCCTGAACGCTTGTATGGTTCTTCAACGGTTATTTTTCGATATAACAGATATTTTAAATTATATATTGGATGGGTCTCATTTTTTTTAAATTTTATACCATTTGGTTCAAGTTCAACGCGATACATATTTTACTTTAAAACCCTGGAGGACGAGAGCAACTTTTACTTTTTCGGGAGCAACATAAGAATCTATTCCCTTTAATACAATAAAGGTCTGCAGCTTTAGCACTCTTGAGCTGATATGTGTAGAAATTTGTTTTACTTTTTTCAAATTCAGAAACCATTTTGCGAAAATCTTTTTCTTCATAAATTTGAATTTTCGTTTCATCAATATCACCACGTTTTATTGGAACAATGTGAAATTTATTCTCACCAATGACCGAAACCATATTTTTAATAAGAGCGTTTGAGTTTTTTTCTCTTAAATAGATTGGTGGCGGCTTGGAGGTTTTGTTCGCAGCTTCAGTGGGTTTGTCATTGTCATCTTGCAATATTTTAAAACGGGTGTGCCGATTAGTAGAGGATGCGCTATTATCCCTAGACATCTTTGGAGGAGATGTAATTTTAGTAGAATTAGGGCTTCGCTCGCGCTTTAAAATTGTAATGTATCTGTCCATTCCGACTTGGACCTTGGGTTTTGGGCTACTCTTATCTTCAGTGACAATTTGGTTAATTGATGACCACGAGCCCGAAGTGGATGATATCGCTGAGTTAAATGTAGAAGTACTAGGCAATAATGTCAACGATTCACTAGTTGGCATTGGACAAAGCGAATTTGATCGCTGACGAAACTGTGGTTTGCCGTTAGAAAAAGTCTATCATCAGATTTTTTATTTTTATTAAGAGCTTCAGAACTCACAGTAAGTCTTTCATCAGATTTTATATTGTTATCATTATGATCATCAGAACTCACAGTAAAATAGGCATTTCTGCCGTTAGAATTCACTTCACAATTTTTTTTTCCTTTGGGGTACTCATATCACAGGGTATACCAGAGGTGACACGAGACGGAAGATTATTTGTGTTTTCGGATCTCGCGCTCACTCTGTCACTGCGTCTTCTTTAACCTTCTTTCGTGGTGGAATTTTGTAGCTTAATTTCAATTTATACTTTGTAACCTCATTCGCTTGACGATTTTTGTAAATAAATGATAAAAATTAATATTTTTTTAATGAAAATGCTTCAAATGAAATCTGCAATCATCTTAAAACAATTTGTAATTGCCTTTTTATTAGTTATAAGCTATTTCGCACTTTGATTCTTAATTCAACACAACAAATTCTTTCATCTAATTTTGCAAAATTGTTTACTTGTTGAAATGTTTTTCGTTTAACACTTTGTGGTCTTATTCGCTGAGTGATTTTTGTAAATAAAAGGTAAAAATTAAAATTTTTCAATGAAAATGCTTAAAGTTAAATCAGGAATAATTTGCAAACAAATTTTAATAACTTTTTAATACAAATAATCTTTTTCACATTCGGTTTTTTTAAGTAAATGCAACAAATTCTTCAATTTAATTTTGTAAATGTGTATGTACGTATGTATGTATGTACACGTGTATATTTCACAAAGAACACATTTTCTCTTGTTTGTTTTGATTTTTTTGGTAACATTTTAATAATAAATATACTGCAGTTGTCCCTTTCTCGCAGAATCTGCGCGACAAATGATTTTAGCTTTTTTCATAAGTCACTTTCTTCAACTCTGGTCTACTTTGTGCTCATATAGAGTATTCCTCAAGGGTACGTTGTGTGTTTTTTTGTTTACTGTTTTTTTTTTGTTTTTGTTATTTCTATATGTAAAAATATTAGCAAAGCAAAAAAACAAGCTTTTTTATAAAAATTAATATGTACTACGAATATTTTTTTGTATGATTTTTATTTGTTTAGTTTGTATGTAAGAAAAATTCCGCTATTACGTCTGTTCACTATGAAGGTACAACGAGAACTGAGAGGCACAAGATAGCAAGGATGGCGTTTGCGGAAAAATATAAATTTTGGGAAGAAGAGTGGTGCAATGTATTGTTTAGCGACGAAAAGAAGTTTAACCTTGATGGCCCCGATGGCCTCCAAGGGTATTGGAGAGCTAAAGAACAGGATCCTCAGACAAGAGCTGCTCGAAATTTTAAAGCAGGCTCGCTTATGACTTGGGTTGCATTTGGGTATAGAGCACGTTCTCCAATTTGTTTTATATCTCATAAAATTAATGCAGAGAACTATGTAGATTTACTCGATAATGTTCTGATACAGTTTACTGAAGAAAATGATGGTGATAATTTTACTTTCCAGCAAGACAATGCTCCTATACACACAGGAAAACAAAAAAATTCTTTGAGGAAAAAAACATTATACTTTTGGAGTGGCCTTCACTTAGTCCTGACTTGAATCCAGTGGAAAACGTTTGGAGCATTCTAAGTCAACATATTTATAAAAATTAGCGAATTTTTAAATCCCTTAAAGAGCTAAAAGAAGCATTAATTGAGAAATGGAACGAAATTCCTCAAAATGAGTTCCACAAATTAATCAACTCTATGTCAATTCGTGTAAATGATGTTATTGTTAATCGAGGAGGGCATACTCGTTTTTAAATTTAAATATTTCCCACTAAGTTAAGTATAGTTTTAATTTTTCTAATTTTCTTTAAGTAGTACCATTTAAATATTTCTTATGACAGTTTTGAAATGTTAGCCCAGAAGTGTAATAAAAACGTATATAACCAAAAAAAGATTCATAATATTTCTTGTTTTTTAGTATTTAACGTAAACTATAATTTACCCGAAATTTAATTTTTAAACACATAATAATTTTTATAAACACATTTGTACCATATACATTTTGCCACACCTTTATAACTTAAGAACAACGATATTCTTCATAGTCGCAAGTCAGTTTGCACACTTAATTTTTTTTTTAATTCGGTAGAATCGACAAAAAATCGGTAGATTTGAATGAAATTCGGTAGATATTTTTTATTCAAAGAAACATAAAAAATAACAATTCAAAGAAACATAAAAAATAACAAAATATATGTACTTATATATAAAGAGTAAGTGCAAGGAGTATCAAACTAAACAGGTTCCAAAGCGCATTTAAAACTTCACATGTGATTGGAAATTAAACTGCCATAAACAATGAAGCATTTCCAATAAAAAAAGTGTCATCCCCAGTTACTTGCCCTTACACTTTATATGGATATGCTATTCATATCTAAAATAATATACATAAATATCAGGAATTCAGTTTTGTACATAGGTTTTATAAAGCTACTAAAATAACTTTTTTGACAAGCATTTGCTACTACAAAGATTATATGTAAGATCCATTTATGAATTTAAACTTTTGTTCAAAAATTATTAAATCATTGGGAGGAATAAATATTTCAACCCCAAGGCAAAATTCTATGTTCTGTTTTTTTCAGAAAATTACCGCTGTGCGGCCGCACTGTTATGTGGCAAAATATCCAATTTACATATACATACATATACCGACTTAAATTGCTAAATAACAATTTGCTAAACATATTCTCTTGCCCGCGGAAAGCTTTCCACAATTTGGAACATACATGTGATTAATTTTCCGTATGTGTGATCAACTTGATCTTGTAGCATCATTGTTAATCAAAATGTTCGTTCAATATTCGGTAGATTTCAGGCATTGTTCGGTAGAATTGGTGGATCGTTAAATTCACAAACATATTCGGTAGAATCTACTGAATATCGGTCGAAGTGTGCACACTGTCGCAAGTAGAAAAGCCCTAGCTCAAATAATTGTGAATTTACAGGAGAAGGCAAAAACATAATAATAAACAGTACAATAGCTTTGTAAAACTGCCTATAAAACAGCAATTTTTTACACGGTTGCAATATATTTTTGTAAGGGTGCGTATTTATATGAAATGCATTAGAAGCACTGAAAAACTGAAATTTGTGAAAATACGAGTTAGAGCCTTTTAACTTGTGACCATCGATGAGACCTGTAAATGAAGCATTCATTTTTTAATTAATTCTGTTCACACAAAAAAAAAAGAATTTAATGAAATTTGAGTAAATTAAAATGAATTTGGTAAAAATTAATTGCAATTCATTTCAAATTCAAATGAATTTGCAATTCACTTTAACTTTAACAAATTTATTTGAATTGAAGTTCATTTCTGCCAAATTCGTTTGAATTAGTTAACGGCCTGGCTAACGATGTCGAAAAGAAATTTTCTTTCGCTTATTTATATTGTAAACAATAACAAAAATTAAAAATTTTAAAAACCCCCGGTATATCTAGAAAAGATGTGATATCTTCTAAACGGCTGGACCGATTTTTTTCAAACATAGTTAAGAACCTTCTCGATCTAGTCGCCTTTCGAACATAAATAGAAACAGAAACTAAATCAAAATCGGTCCAGCCGTTTGGGCTATATGTGGACACGGACAGACACACAGATACACAGACACACACTACAAACTTATAACACCCCTTTTTTTGGTCGGCGGTTAAAAACAAAATAAGAAAACTTGTTTTTGTTTTCAATATTAATTAGCAAATGAAAATTTCTTGTCCACATCGTGAGCCAGGCAGTAAAATTTCATTCAATTCTTTTTTGTTGTGAAAAGAATTAATTTAAAATTTAGGTAATTCGTAACTTATTAAAATCCAAAAAAAAATTATTCATTTACAGCTCTGGCATCGATATGTATGTACATTAGGCTTGCTAGATGGGCCTGATTTTGCCTCATTGTCAAGTTTTTTAATGCACGTCAAGCAGCGATGACAATTTAGCGCGTTTCGCGCTAGATTTAGCGCGTTTTAACTACTCCAAACGCGCTTTTTTCATCTTGGCGCGTTTAATAAAAAAAGCGCTAATTTAGCGCGTTTTGGATAAAGTCAGTAACATCATTTCCGTTATTTTTTTTTCTTATTTTGGATAAATTTACCAATTTTCTAGTATCCAAAACTCTGATAAATTTTTTTTAATTTCGTTCATGATTCAGCTGTTGCAAATAAAATTCCCTTGCCTGTGATTAGAAATAAAAATGCATTTTAATACTGTAAATGGCAAATATCTTTAAATTTCACAACTATAAATATGTAGTCGTACTCGTGACCAAAAAAATTTATATAACTTATGAAGCATCTATTATAGCTGAAGTACAAAAATCATTTGAATCGTAAAACTATTCGACATTTTATACGAGTATGTTGTTACTCGTACAAAGTTTGTTAAAGAAAATTAAAATAAAAACTAAGGATTTCAATTATTTCGTGATTCTGATTCTGTATTAAATTATTTTAGTTATTTAGGATATAATTTCGAAGTAGCAATATTGCAAAATCTGAAAAAGAGTAGCTAAAAAAAGTACATTTACTAATACATACATCGACTTTTATTAAAATTTAATTTAGCGCGCAGAAAAATAGCGCGTTTTAGCTATAAATAGTTGACAAAGCTGCAACTCAGCGCGTTCTAGCGCGTTTTGAGAAGGGGAATAGCGCGTTTGGGTTGTAAATAGTTGGCATCACTGACGTCAAGTGACAAGTGAAAAAGTGATTTGTCAAGCTTTTTGGTAAGTCAATTTTTTTTCTCAAATTTATGCTAGCTATGCAATAATACTTAAAACAGTAAGTTTATATTTCTAAAAAACAAATCTAAAGCCCATATTTTTACTATCAATAGAACGAAGGACTAATATGATACATATTTTTTTGTGTGCAATTATAGTTTAAAGAATATAGTTCTCTTTCTGTACAGTTATAATAAAAGTGCCAGCATTGATATTCACCCCATTACTCAACACTAGCAAATTGACAACATTGAACAGCTGAGTTACAATACGTACATACATTGAAGTTTTTGAAAAAAAAGTGAGTTTATATTTTAATTTGTTAATTTGTTTTAACGAGTAACGAGTTTTCTTTAAAATATATATAGAATGAATTTTTATTTTTATATTGTTTTTTGTTTCTTTTATATTGTTTCTGTTATTTTTACTTTTTATGATACTTTTGTTCTTATTCTAATAATTTTTATGAAAAAATTAAATGAAAATAGTATGAGTGTTTTTATTTTTCAAAATCAAGTTTTTTTTGGTCAATGTCAAGCTTTTTGGTAAATTAGATGTGGCAAGCCTAATGTACACACAAAAAACAATATGTATGTACACAAATATATGATATGCACATAATCCAAAAACGAGATCATATAAAATTAAATAATTAAAAAACTTTGGTTTTTGTTAATTTTCCAGTAAAGAATTTTGAACCTCGGCTTCTTTGGCAGCGAAAGCTTTGAAAATTTCTTTTTTATCCTCTTCAATTGCCAACATTCTTTCCGTGGTACTTTTTATATTATCTTGTATTTTATCGACATTGTTCTCAATTGATTTTAATACCCTTTCCAAACTATTCTTCTTTTTATTTGCAGACATACGAAATTTAGACGGTCCTGGAGCATCCTTGATGGATAGTGACGGCGATGGCGATACAGGTACACTATTTGATGAGGGTGATGGTGGCCGCATTGGTTCTGCTCCAATATTTAATGCAATGTCTTCAAAATAAATAAATAAAATAATAGTAATCTTTTTAATTTGAGTATTTTTACTTTCAATTTGTGTTCTTATTGTTTACCATTTATACTATCGGAAACTAAGGCTTCGGGGTGATAGCTCTTAAATGGAGCCAATAAGCTTTCCATATTCTTATAGAGGTGTTATAATCCTGGAGGGTCCCGTGGGATTCGCAGGAATTATTAAGATAATAATAATTATCAACCTGGAGGGTCCACGTCGGAATCGCACGCTTCCTTATTTAGTTATAACACTAGAACTACAACTCTTCTCGACTTAAACTTTAATTTATTATTTATACTAAAATTATGCTAACTACTTAAAAATACTTTTACAAAATTTTGGCCGTATTAGCCAATAAGAATAGTGTTGCTTAAAAACTAATATGAATTAAATATGCTGACCTTACAAAACAGTAAGTATAAAATTTATGGTTTATCAACCAATGAAAAGAAATGGTAATTAGAGAGCACATTAGTGATATTCACTTAATATACAAAAACAGTAAGTGTTCATACTTTCACAGAAAGAAAAACAAAAAAAAAAAACCACTGACCTATATTTTAAACTTCACTTCTCCTGTAGTTCATTGCACCTCACAATTAAACAAACTTATCATTATTTTAAACCGTTCATTGCACTTCAAAATTAAACAAAAGAAATAAGACACTGTTTATAATTACTCTGCATAAGAATATCAAAATTGGGTCATAAATAATTGCAAACTTGCAATCATGCATAAATGGTTGTTTTTTGTACAATGAACTTGTACTTAAGCAATACGCTAAATAAAGCAAAATTTTATGACCTCAATTTTATTAAGCAATACAATTAATAGTAGAAAATTTTAATGACATATCAATAAGTTAGTATATAAGAAAGAAGGTTAAATAAAACATTTGTTCAATTACATTTTTGCAAAGAAACAAAGTTGTTTTACCAAAAGTGATTTAACCATCTCCACGCAACCAAGTTTCAAGTGCTTGAGTTGCATCAATAAATCTTCCTGGTGAATCGCCTTGAAGATAACCCAAACAGGTTAAACAAAATAGTTTAACCTTATTCATTTATTGAATTAAACATTGGTGACCCCGACGTGATCTGACACAGGATCAATATTCGTCTTTGAAGTTTCCTACACTGAAATCACTCCTCTCAGGCAGCTAGGATTAACATACATCGTAAACTTCCTACACTGGAACATTCTCTTCAGGCAGCTAGGATCAATATTAATCAACAAATTTCTACACTGGAGCATTTCCCTTCAGGCAGCTAGAAGACTCAACAACTCAAATCGTTACTCCTGAGAAACCAAATATGGATACTTTCAACAAGCTGATAGAATCACAGCTGGCAGCAGGTGACTTGATCGAAACTATAGTCCGCAATTTTAAAAAGGACTCAGCTATCAGGAAAACTGTTGTTTACTATGAGGAACGACTCAAAAGGCTAGATAGCGCTTGGTCGGAATTTGAGACCACGGACAGCAAAATCCGTTGCCTCGACCAAATTCCGTTAGACCACGACTACTTTGCTAAAGATTACTACAAAAACATCTCAGAGCTTGTCGACAAATACAAGGATATTTTTGAGACAGCTCTGATGAAATCATCTACAGGAGAGGCAGTTCAACAACCAATCGCCGACAAACCCTCACCGTCCAAAATGAAATCATCTACAGGAGAGGCAGTTCAACAACCAATCGCCGACAAACCCACACCAATAATCAAACCCGCTGGTGAGGTAGGATGTAAGACATCTGCAACTATCGCTTTAATAAGAAGGCAAGGTGTAATGATGGGGTCTCTAGAGCGATTGCTCACAATGGATCCGACAGCCGAGAATATGAAGCTGAAAGAAAAATTATGGGACCAAATCCAGAACCTACATTTCACCACATGGGAAACTAGTCATGATCCGGTTCAAGAAGGATACAACATGACTGCATACACTACCTTAGAAGCAAGGATATTTGAAAATTTTAAGAAGGCTTCCCAAGTGGCTCCCGATCCACCGACTCCATATGATCAGCCTATTGGAGTACCACTGCCTAAGATAACAATTCCTAGGTTTGACGGCGACTACCTCAAATGGAGGACCTTCTATGACTTATTTCTGCAACTTGTAGGCAATCAGCGGATTCCTGCGGTCCAAAAAATGTGGTACCTGAAGGCTAATGTAGCAGGAGAAGCTGAAAGGCTCATAAGTCACCTTTCAGCGACTGCAGAAAATTATGAGACAGCCTGGGAAATGCTAAAAGATCGATACGACAATAGACGAATTTTGGTCGCATCATTAATACAGCAGCTGATCGAACAACCTGCAGTTGGACCAACAATTGGGTCAATCAAGCAACTGCATGACACAACTCAGGAATGTCTGCATGCATTGCAAAATCTTGGAGTCGACACTACATCCTGGGACCCCATGCTATTCCACCTCCTCGTAAAGAAACTGGATCGAAACACTCATAACCAATATGAAAGATCAATCACAAATCCAAAACAGCTACAGAAAATCAAACACTTCCTAGCTTTTCTGGAAACTCGATTTCAATCAATGGAGGCAATGGGCCAAAAAGAAAAGCCATCTTCGAAGGTATGTGCAACAGCTGCACCATCTAAATCAATTGAGCCTTCGTGCGTGCTTTGTAAAATAGGTCCTCACCAGCTATATCGTTGCCAACGATTTCAACAACTCAAGCCATACGAGCGCTTAAATTTCATCCAAAAACAAAAGTTATGTGTAAATTGCCTGAAATCTGGTCATTCTTCAAAACAATGTACCTCAAGGGGTTGCACAAAATGCAATAAGAAACATAACTCGCTATTGCATCTAGAAAACAAGAACTACCCATCAAAACAATTAAATGAAGAAAAACCACAGGCAGCATCATCCTCTGCAACAACCATTGTAGAAGCTACGACTTATCCTGCTACACCAGGGTGCTCAACCAAATCAAAAGCTACTTCTTTAACCACAGCAAGTCAACATTTGTCATCAGCTGTGATCCTTGGCACTGCAGTAGTTAAACTCAAAACTGATTCATCAGAAATTGAATGCCGCGCATTACTTGACTCAGGATCCCAGGTAAACTGTATCACTGAGCGTCTAGTCAAACGACTTGGTATCCCAATGCAGCCGTCATCAGCAAACATTAGTGGAATAGGCAGCACCACCACTAAAACACAGCATCGAGTTAACATAGCACTGCATTCTAGAATTAATGGATTTACAACACAACTCGAAGCATTTGTCCTTCCGCGTATTATTTCTCCCCAGCCGGCACAATTCATCAACATAAATGACTGGCCATTACCCAAAAACTTGGTACTAGCTGATCCACATTTCAACCGACCGGACAAAATCGACATTTTATTGGGCGCTGAACACTTTCTTCAACTACTTTCAGTTGGACAAATCGAATTATCTCCACAACTACCAACCCTCCAGAATACTGTGCTTGGATGGATAGTTTCTGGAAAAATAGAAATAAAAAATCCTACACAGCTTATATGCGGAGTATCCACAACTAATGACAGCCTTGAAGCTTCCATTGCAAGACTGTGGGAACTGGATGAACTTAAGTCAACTGAAAGGGCGCTGTCACTAGCAGAAAGAAAATGTGAAGAGTTGTTTGTACATCATACAACGCGGAACAATGAAAATCGTTTTGTTGTAAAGATCCCGTTCCACCAAGATCCTGAAATCCTCGGTGACTCTTACAAAATCGCTCTAAATCGTTTCTTGTCGTTAGAACATCGACTGCAGAAAAATCCCGAATTGAGGAGTCAATATCAAAAATTCATGGATGAATACGAAAATATGAAACACATGACGAAGATATCATCAACTTCTATTCGCTCACCAAACTATTTTATCCCACATCATTGCGTTCTAAAACCGAACAGCTCCACAACCAAATTGAGGGTAGTATTCGATGCTTCAGCCAAAACAACATCAGGGCACTCTTTAAATGATTTGATGTATACAGGACCAATAGTACAGAGTGAACTATTTTCAATTTTATAAAGGTTTCGACTTCCCAAATTCGTATTCTCCACAGATGTAGAAAAGATGTATCGGCAAGTCTTGGTGTCTCCTGAGGACCGCCGTTTTCAAATGATAATTTGGCGGACAGATGTTTCAGAACCACTCTCATACTATCAACTGAACACTGTAACCTATGGAACAAGAGCAGCTCCCTATTTGGCAACTAAATGCCTACAAGAATTGGCAAAGGAAAATGCCAGACAGTATCCTCTGGCATCACAGTTTCTAAAAGAAAACTTCTATGTAGATGATGGACTAGGCGGAAGCGATAACTTATACACCGCAATTCAGGTGCAAGAACAACTTCAGCAGATCATGAAGCAAAGCGGCTTCAATTTGCGAAAATGGTGTGCCAATCACCCCCAACTGCTCAAAAATGTTCCAAAAGATGATCTGGAACTGAATTTGGACTTCGAGAGCAGCAAATCAGATTCCATCAGTACATTAGGACTTACGTGGCTGCCGAAAGAAGATCAACTAAGCATAAAGGTGAATATTATTGATAATAAAAGAGTAACTAAACGGACTGTGACATCGGATCTCGCACGAATTTTCGATCCATTGGGTCTTCTGTCTCCTATCACTGTTACTGCAAAAATATTCATACAAGAGTTGTGGAAGCTAAAACTCGATTGGGACCAAGCTCTACCCGAATCCATGCATACCAAGTGGATTACTTTCCGCGCAGACCTGAATGAACTGAAAACGCTAAAAATATCAAGACACATTTTCAAAGGTGGAATCACAGAATCTGTACAATTGCACATATTTACAGATGCATCAGAAAAGGCTTACGGTGCAGTGGCTTATCTTCGATCTACCATGAAACATGGAACCGTCATGTCACAAATCCTTTGTGCGAAGTCCCGAGTAGCCCCAATCAAAGCTCAATCCATTCCACGATTGGAGCTATGCGCAGCTGTACTTGGAGCACAACTAGCTACAAGAATAATAGCTGATCTTCAGTTTACAAGCCAAGTTTGGTTGTGGACTGATTCGGAAATTGTGCTGTCTTGGATAAACTCATCAGCGTCTCTCAACACGTTTGTTGCCAATCGAATTTCAACCATCCTAGAAAATACTAGACCAGATCAATGGCGGCACGTCAGCACAAAATGTAATCCCGCAGACATCTTATCTCGAGGACTTGCACCCAGGCACCTGAAAGATTGCTCTTTATGGTTCTATGGTCCCATATTTTTACACGGCCAAGAAACAAGCTGGCCACCTAAATTCAGGCCGAACCTTGCCCACCCAACAAATTTAGAGAGAAAGGAAAAGCAAGCATTAGTGATGACTTCAACAGAACCCGATTTCTTCTATAAAATAAATCATAAGAATTCATTCTGGCGTCTTCAACACATTGTTGGATACATTTTACGATTTGTAACCAATACCAAACGGAATGGGTCTAGACAACATCAAAAATCCCTATCTACAAAGGAACTACAAAATGCACTAATGTTGATCATCAAGCAAATACAGGCATCAGATTTCAAAGAAGAAATTCAACAGCTTGCTAAATACAAAGTGTTGCGAGGAACCAGCAATTTGTCGAACCTTTCACCATTTTTGGACGGTGAGGGTTTGATACGTGTGGGAGGTCGACTGGAAGCCTCATCATTGGAATACGATTCCAAACATCAGCTGCTTCTTCCTTACAATGATCCAATCGCTAAGCTTATATTTGAAATGATACATAAGGACAACAAGCATTGTGGTGCACAAACCCTCTTAGGAATAGTGAGACAACGATTTTGGCCAATAAAAGGTAAGATTATGGCAAGAGCAGCGATTCATCGCTGCACAATATGCAGTAAAGCTAAGCCCGCCCTATTTCACCAAATTATGGGCAATCTGCCCTCCACACGGGTAACACCAGCTAGGCCGTTCATTAATTCTGGAGTAGACTACTGTGGTCCAATGACAGTTCACTACAAGGTGAGAGGAAAACGACCACACAAGGCGTATATTGCCATATTTTGTTGCTTCTCTACGAAGGCAGTTCATTTAGAGCTGGTAAGCGATCTAACCACTGACGCATTTATAGGAGCCATCAAACGGTTTGTTGGCCGACGAGGACATTGCCAAAACCTATATTGCGATAATGCAACGAACTTTGTAGGCGCAAAAAATAAATTGTCTGAACTAATACCCGCAATTTTTACAAGCGAAGCAAAAGAAGCAATAGAAAATGCATGCAGCAAAAAGAATATACAATTCAGGTTCATACCACCTCGAGCACCTCATTTTGGAGGCCTTTGGGAGGCGGCAGTAAAATCTGCAAAACACCTTTTAATCAGGAGCTTAGCTAGTGCTTCCTTAACTTACGAAGAACTAGAAACACTGATTATCGAAATAGAAGCGATTCTCAACTCCAGACCTATTTCACCCATGTCAAACGACCCCAATGACTTCGGTGCGTTAACTCCAGGACATTTCCTGATTGGGGAACCGCTAACGGCACAAGTAGATGCACAGGCCACATCAACGAAAACAAACTTGGCAACTCGGTGGAAACTAGTGTCCAGTCTCAAACACAACTTCTGGGAAAGGTGGTCACGAGACTATCTGAACGAATTGCAATATCGCAACAAATGGAAGGAGCAATCGAAATCTCTAAAACCCGGAACCATCGTCATTCTTAAGGAAGATAATTGCCCCGTAATGAAATGGCCTTTAGGACGTGTGATTAAAATCTATAAGGGGGAGGACAACATAGTTAGAGTGGCAGACGTCAAAACCGCTTCAGGAGTCCTTAAAAGAGCGGTCCATTACCTGGCACCACTCCCTAAGGCCAGTCTAGAAGAAACAGAAGATGACAACAAACCGAATGATAAATTCAATGAAATCGACAACAAAGATGAAATCACTGAGCCTAAGAGCAAACGTCCAAAATTACTCGGAAATAATTTAGGCGTCACACTGTTGACACTAATGCTCATATTCCCAATTATTTTGGGAGCACCAATTGAGAATGATCGCTTCGGTTCCAAGTTGGGCATTCATTTCGAAGAAGTAGGCTCAACGTATATATCTGCAAGTCAGTGGAATCTGGTCGTTTACTATGACTTATCGGCGTACTGGACTGACACAGCGTTTTTAGGAAATGGAACGAGCTCCTTGAGGACTGTGTGCGAAGATGGAATACAATGCATCGTGTTATAGTACAATAGAACATCTTCGACATGTTGAAGCGGATTTGAGACTTGATAATAAATTACTATACAAACCACGTCAAAAACGAGGTGCTATAGACTTCGTCGGAAATGTTGCTCATTCATTGTTTGGGATACTAGACTCTGAATATGCAGAAAAAATGTCAACAACTACAAGAAAACGATTCATATATGCTTCGCCTCATAAAAGACCACACCTCCGTTATTAATTCAACCATGAACATTGTCAAAGAAAGTCTAACAGACACTAAATTTAAATTTGACCATCTTCTGTTAAAAATAAATGAAATCGCGAAAACTGAAGAGACACTAGCAGAGGAAATAACACAACTTAAGCTTGCACACATGTTCAGTATGGGTGTAACAAAACTCTCATTCATTGCAAACTATCTCCAACGAATGCAAACTTGCATTCTGAACGCGTTGACCGACACTCATCATGGGAAAATTAATCCATTGCTGTTGACTCCAATTCAATTGGAAATTGAAATACAAAAAGTTCGAGCACATATGCCACAGTCATTAGAGTTACCAGTCCCTGAAGATGACTTGCTCGAATTTTACAAACTTATGAAAATAAAAGGCGGTCTCACTCAGGATCATGTAGTGTTCAGCATAACTTTACCCTTAATAGACCATGAAAAGTTTAAGCTTTACAACTTAATTCCCGTTCCGACCCCCATAAACAACACTATGCTAGTCATAGACACATGCAGTCCGACAATAGCAATAAACTCATTTCAACGGCACTACTTTCCATTATCATCAACACAACTGAAAGGCTGTGACGTAATTGGCAACGAGGTATTTATATGCTACGATGTACAACTCCAATATAACTTTGGTGCAGAAATGTGCTCTTGCGAAATCAACTTATTCAACAATATCACCGTACCACATTGCATTTTGAGAAAGCTTCCAACTAATGTAACCTGGACACCTCTAACTCATAAAAACAAATGGATATATTCATCACGAGCCTCCACACATGCCACAGCGGTTTGTGGAAAAGAAATTATACCAATAAGTCTACTAGGGTCCGGCTTGTTAACTATCAATCCAGACTGTATCCTTAAACATGATTTCATCCAAATGTCCGGCCAGCAATCAATCATAACTAAAACTGTCTCATCTTACACGAGCCTTGGCAACATATCAGAACTAGCATATCAACCCCTGTCGCACATCAACCATATCAACAAAACCAACCAGTCATTTGTGCCAGACGAAATAGCAGTACATCTCATCAAATTAACATCTTTACAACAGAAATTAGAGGCTATGAACAGTTCACATTTCCAAATTCATCATCCATCAAACCATGAGAGAACTGTCTCATATGTAGCACTAATCATCAGCGCAGTGGCGATCATATGGATCATAGTAAGAGCTATAAAACGCAAGAAATCAAACATCGCTCAAATCACAGAAAGATCACAATCATCTGGGTGTAACCCACAACCAGCAACAACACCTTCACCAGCTCCACGACAGAAGTTCAGCGTACATGTTTGAAAACATAATAATAAATTTAATAGTTTTATTACATATTTTTTATATTTTACTTAGTTTTGCATAACTGTAAAGTCATTGCCTTTATCGTAACCAAATTGTAAGAACAAATAATAGTTAATTTTTATTCAACTGTAAATCTAAGTAGTAAGCACTTTATTAATGACATAATTGTAGTTAATTGTTGAGCATAGCCTCAACGGGGGGGTGCATGTTCATACTTTCACAAAAAGAAAAACAAAAAAAAAACCACTGACCTATATTTTAAACTTCACTTCTCCTGTAGTTCATTGCACCTCACAATTAAACAAACTTATCATTATTTTAAACCGTTCATTGCACTTCAAAATTAAACAAAAGAAATAAGACACTGTTTATAATTACTCTGCATAAGAATATCAAAATTGGGTCATAAATAATTGCAAACTTGCAATCATGCATAAATGGTTGTTTTTTGTACAATGAACTTGTACTTAAGCAATACGCTTAATAAAGCAAAATTTTATGACCTCAATTTTATTAAGCAATGCAATTAATAGTAGAAAATTTTAATTACATATCAATAAGTTAGTATATAAGAAAGAAAGTTAAATAAAACATTTGTTCAATTACATTTTTGCAAAGAAACAAAGTTGTTTTACCAAAAGTGATTTAACCATCTCCACGCAACCAAGTTTCAAGTGCTTGAGTTGCATCAATAAATCTTCCTGGTGAATCGCCTTGAAGATAACCCAAACAGGTTAAACAAAATAGTTTAACCTTATTCATTTATTGAATTAAACAGTAAGGGTATTTACTTAAAGAATTTATTTAATGAATATGTTTGCTTAAAAGTAACAAGATTAATGGTGATTCACAACATCCCTCCCCCTTCAAAGGAAGAAAATACGCAGTATTTTCTACTGGCCTTCTGTTTGGTGTGATGATGCCGTTAAGGTAGAAAACATATCAGTTCTGCTTTTTCCGTTGAGCAACATATTTAATTCAACAACAAGGATGTCTGATAATTTGTAATGTTGTAATCCTGTCCCATGCAGTATGTATTCCTCATTTTCTTCATCATCTGCATGTTTATTATATTAGGGCTCATGTACTTGGCTGTAGTAGCGTTGCCTGTTGGCTTGAATAAATTTGCGATAAGCCTTCTTTCTTGTTTCCGATTTCTCGTGTGGCAGTATTAGGATCGTGGAATAGAGTCTGCATCACCGCTGCGTGCAGGTGTATCCAAACCGTGGGCAGAGGCATGAATAACATCTATGAAATCAGTATCGTCCCGCTTAAGTAGACAGATAGATGAATATCGAATTACCGGAGATTCCGTAGACGATTCTTATACAATAATTTTCTTCTGTATTGTTAGTGAGACTTGACTTCCCGGAGCAATCTGATCGTGCAAACTGCGGGGAGTTCTGTTATGGTGATCAACAATGCTGCTTACGTGTAGCCTTGGTCCATTATCAGTCATCAATGGAGTGATACGCCCGTTGTGCACCACTGTTACTTGGTGTTGTTTAAAGTGTTTGTGCAGGGCACACGGGGGTTGGTTAAAATATATGTAAAGGAAAAATGGGTGACTTACCGGGAGGTGGTTGTTTCTGGAACAATAGGAGTTGTTTCTGGGACTTCTATTCGTGCTAATTCCGGGGTAGTAAGTGGAGCTTGGAATTGTTGAATGTCGTTGCAGTTGTTCTATAAAACCCTCAAGCCACGGTTCCTTGTTTTCCCACTCCTTCTAGACACCCTTTTCGGTCTTGTGGTAACTGTGTGATTTATAATTGTGTGATTGTCTACTTATGCACGTATGTATATACCTGTGTATATAGAATTATTTTATTTTTCTGGTAACTTTCTCAATGATCACTATCTAAAACGTGCACAAATTATTTAACTTCTCAACAAATTGGAATAAAAGGCTTTTTTTCGTTTTTGCTATTTATTAAAATATGTTTAATAACTTTTTTTTCTTATTTTTGTTATTTTCTATTTGTTTTTTGTTTTTCTTTCACTAGTCAAATAAATGGTATACTTTTACTTCAATATACCGGCTTAAAAAAAATGCTAAGAATATATGTCAACACTATGAAAATTTACAAAGAGGTAATTTGCCAAACAATGCTTGTTTTTAAATTGATGTACCGAATATGACTGATTTCTTTTTCTCTTGCTCGAAGCAAAGAAGCCAAAAGCAGAAGTAGACAACAAAAAGTAAACAGTGTGACCGTGTATAAACATTCTGCCCCCTTGCTATATTATAATATAGCAACGAGGGACGTTCTACAATGATATAAAAAAGATGTGATTATAATACAATAATGTTGTAATTCTAGGATGCAAAGAAAATGATATAATTCAAATATGATTTATATATACATATAAATGTTAAGATAAAAAAGATAATGATTTTTAAACGGCAAATTTTCCGATGATGACCCATCCCAGCACAGTGTCTTGCGCTAATGGGGACCCAAAAGAGGCTGTTTGGATACCACTTCGGATTAACCTGGGATACACGTCCGCTCCCAATACAAAATTGATGGTGTGGCTTTCAAAAAAATCAGGATCAGCCAAGCGTAAATTGATATAAGCGTCAGTGACGCTACGATCCAGGCGTTTTGCTGGCGGCCTCTCTGGCAGATCGTCTGCAACACGGGCCTTCACAGTGAAGGTCCCTCCTTCTCCAACAAACCGGGTGCGAAACTGGAACTGACACCACTTGTCCTCGTTGAACCTTTCAAATGGTAGATGATACCGTTCGACTAGGAAGGAAGCGAAAGAACTCGTGGCAGCGCACGGATTCAAAAGTCCGCGAACTAGGCTCCATTCTTTGTCCAAGTACATCTTGATAATTACGGTAGGCACAACAGTGGTGGGGTCGGCGCGGCTCAACGGCTTATTAACTCTCGTGATTTCGGGAGGATGAAGAAGGGTGTGATGGTTAATGTTGCAGTGGTTGCAGCGACCACGACTACGGCAATTTTGGAGGCGATGTGAATGGGCCAGACAATTTTTGCAGTAGCGATGGCGTTTGACGACGTCCAACCTGGCTGACACAGGCATTTTGTTAAATTTTGCGCACTTACGCAACGGATGGTCTTTCCGACATAAACGACAGTCGTGATTTTTAGCCTTTAGCTGGACGTTGAGCTTGTGCTGTTCATGGGGGGAGTCGTGACTGCGGCGACGATTAGGCATATTTGCTATAACGGGGAAAAATAAGGGGGAAAAATTATTTATCATGATGACGGGGGAATTGTGAGTAAAACTAGTTTTACAATCGGTCGAGTAATAGTGCCATTGGCAGTGCGTACCTCGGCAACACGTACCTTGCTATCGAAGCCGTGAAAAATCTTATCGATGCAACCGAGACGCCATTGATTGGAGTAAATTTTCTTGCTTGACAACGACAAGATCACCAATTGCAAAATCTCTTTGGGGCAATTTCCATTTATTTCGTTTGTGAAGTTCGCCTAAATACTCCTCTTTCCACCTTTGAGCCAAGTGCTAATGAAATATTTTCAACTTTTGCCAACGATTTACGTAGCTAAGGGAGTGGTTGGATAAGTCAGGCTCTGGTGGAGATAAGAGTGGAGTTCCGACGAGGAAATGACCTGGGGTGAGAGCGCATAAATTGGTTGGATCTTCAGTCATTGGGCTTAACGGTCTTGAATTGAGACATGCTTAGATGCGCGCAAGCATGGTGGTGAATTCTTCATACGTAAAACTTTGAGTGAGACAAATCTTTCTGAAGTGTAATTAAAGCTTTTTACCCCTGCTTCCCAGATGCCACCCATATGAGGAGCTCCAGGAGGGATAAAATGCCACTCGATGGGGCTAAAACTGTCCTTAGATAAGAGACCTTTTTGCATTAAAGACAAGAATTGTTGCTTGTCCTGACGTAAAATGTTAAAGGCGCCGACAAAAGCGGTGCCTTTATCGGAGTAAATCGCATTGGTGGTTCCTCTTCTTGAGAAAAAACGCGCAAATGCGGCCAAAAAGGTTTGTGTTGAGATATCTCCGGTGGCTTCCAAATGTATCGCCTTGGTGGAAAAACATACAAAAATCAGCACGTATCCCTTAGTAATTTTGCAGCCCCGACCCACATACGATTTTATGTCAAAGAGCCCGGCAAAATCGATTCCGGTGTTGTAGAAAGGGCGAGATAAACTTGTACGCTCGGGGGGTAATGCTGCCATGATTTGTTGGCTGACTAGTCCTTTATGTCTCACACAAATTATACATTGTGATAACATTGTTTTTATCAAAGTTTTGAGTCTCGGGACGTAATAACGTAGTCTCATTAGGCGATATAACAGCGCATTTTGGCCATGAAGAGAGTATTGATGCAAGTATTTTAGAAGTAATCGCGTAAAACTGGCATGATATGGTAATAGAATGGGGTAACGTTCATCGTAAGTTAAGGTAGGAGAATTTGCCAAACGGCCATTAATTCTCATAGCTCCGTGAGAGTCCAAAAATGGGTTAAACGTTAGAAGCGAACTTTTGCGGGACAGAGGTTTTTGTTCCAATAATTGTGAATACTTGTCGCTGAAATGTGATTTTTGACAGGCGATTATCAAACGATTTTTGACGACAACTATTTCTTTAGCTGAAAGCTCGTTGTTGATATTATCTTTATTTGGTGCGCAGGCGGTAGTAAAAACGGAAAATGTAACATATGACGCGTAATGCACGAGGAAGGTCAGAAAAATGGGTAAGAATATCTTCGGCATGTACTGTAGTGGTAAGAACGCATACTGGCCGTTTTTCTTCTTCAGTTTCAAAATCAACCTTTCTTGATGGCCATTCATTATGAGGAAGTTTGAGCCATAAAGGTACATGCCACCACAAATCGTTTGATGACAACTCAGTAAACGTCGTACCTCGAGATGCCAGATCAGCTGGATTGTTTTTGGAGTCCACGTGAGACCAACAATCTTTGCCTACCTTTTCAATAATGGAGGAAATTCGATTTTCAACGAAAGTTTTCCACTTGTGAGCTGGTTTTTTCAGCCACGCCAACACAATGGTGGAATCTGTCCACAAGAAGATTTCGTAATTCTTTAGGTTGAGCTGCGATTGAGTAGACTCAGTTTGTTCAATGTTTATGTAGTCGTCAAGGAATTCATGCCACTTTTGCATCGTCGGGGGATTCAAATCTTCGTCCCAGTCGGTACCATCTTTCCATATTTGCTGCATAATGATTTTTGCTACGATGATTTTGGGTGACAGCCAACCTGCTGGGTCGAATAATCTTGCTATTTCAGATAGCACACATCTCTTTGTAGTGACATTGCGATTGGGGGTAGGTTTAAGTTTGAAATAAAAATAATCGCCTCCAGCATTCCATCTGAGGCCTAAGGTTTTGCTTATACTGGAGTCTGACAATTTTAGAAACTTTTCATCCAGTAAATGTGTTGACGCTAGTCCTTGTAGTAACATTTCATTGTTTGCCGTCCATTTTCGAAGCGAAAAGCCTGCTGTAGCAAGAACTTTTATGAGTTCATCGCGTGATTTTAGCGCCGATGATATGGTATGTGCTCCAGAAAGGATATCGTCGACATACATATAGTTCCGTAGGACTTCGGCCACGTTAGGTTGTTCGGTTTTGCTCTCTTTGGCGAGTTGTAGCAGCGTCCTGATTGCTAGGTAGGGGGCACAGTTCACGCCAAAGGTGACTGTTTTTAATTCGTGGTCTTGAATGAATTCAGTTGGCGAATTTCGATGTAAAATTCGCTGAAAGGGGGTATGAGAGGGGTGGACTAAAATTTGGCGGTACATCTTTTCGATGTCCGCGTTAAAAACGTAGCGGAAAAATCTCCATCTTAATATTAAGATCATTAAGTCTGCCTGTAGAACTGGGCCAGTATAAAGCAAATCGTTAAGGCTGACGCCATTTGCTGAGGGATTTGATGCATTAAACACCACACGTAATTTGCTTGTGTGGCTATCGGGTTTTATAACAGCGTGGTGGGGCAAATAATATGTGCCGCTGTCACCACTTATGGGGGTTACCTTGGCCATTTTGCCAAGAGCAGAATATTCGGTAATAACTCGATCATATTCAGCTTTGAGTTGGGGGTTTGTGATCTAGCGCGCTTCATTTCGTAGAAATTGGGATAACGCGATTTTTCGGGATTGACCAATATTTAATTTTTCGGGGTGTTCTTGTTTAAAAGGGAGTGATACAACGTATCGGCCATCTGGATTGCGGAAGGTAGTCGAGGTGTACAGCTTCTCGCAGTATGTGTCCTCTGGTGATGATTTTGCTTTCTTCGGGAGATCTTCAAGCTCCCAGAAACGTCGAAGTTGATTATCAAACGCGACGGTGTTATAAAATGATAAAATTGCCTTTTTACATGGATTTGCGGTTACCTTGCCGGTAATTATCCATCCGAAAGCAGTTTTCTGCGCAACCAAAGACTGTTGTCTATCCCAGTGCAGCCCATCTCGAATTATTTTTGGGTAGACATCTCCACCGAGAAGTAGCTCAATTTCAGACACACCGCTGCGGTATGTATCGGCTAACTGTAAATGTGAAAAACTGCTGTATGCCGGCGATGATGGGGGGTAATATGCAAGCTGACCTGTCAGCCTATTTATGACTAATGCCTCTGCAAACAATTCAAACGATGGATCGATAGGAGAGCCTACTTTAATGGGGCATGTCTGCGCTGAGGTAGCAGTTAATGAGTCACCTAAGCCATGTGTTTGAGCTTGTGAAGATTGCGTGCTAAGGCCCAGACAGTTTTGTAGTTTTCGCGAAATGAAAGTTGCCTCAGATGCAGAATCAATCAGCGCTCGAACTGTATATTTGCATTCGCCCTGATATACGTCAACAAGAGCTGTGCCTAGGATGACAAATTGTGTCGTTGATGGTAAATGTGTTGAGAACGATTGCAGCAATCTGTCAGCAGCTTGTGCTTACGTTGAGGGGCTCATATCTAAAGGAGGACGATTATTGTTTAAGTTGGTCTGAAAAGGGGGGGAAATGGCTTGGGGAGTATTGGAAGACCGTTGTGCCGTTGATGTGCGATGAAGCAACGTATGATGTTTTCTTTGCACGTATGACAAGCATATTTGCTTTTGCATGTTTGAGATCCATGAGATGTTGCCAGACAATTGGTACATCGATTTTGGTGTTTAACCGTAGCATAGCGTTCTTCGATTGGCATTGCTAGGAAAACGGAACAAAATCTCAGGATATGAAACTGCGGACAAAGCGCACATTTTCCCTTCTTTTCTTTGGAAATATTAGAATGGTAACTTTGAAGCTTTGGCTTTGAAGACGGATTAGATTTATTCAGCTTAGCCGGCTGTGCGGGTCTTGAACCATTCGAGCTCGCAAAGGTTGATCGAATATCAGCAACCGACTCTAACGTGTGAAACCGAGATGTAAGAAATACATCCAGCTGCGTCCAAGTGGGCAAATCCGCAGTTTGGGGCAAAGATTAAGATAAGTTAAGAGTAACTTCAGGCAAGCAGGTCGAGCAGATATACACGAATATTCAATCCCAGTTCTCTGTTTCAATTTGAAGCAAACGAAGATTTGTAATACAATTGCTAATTGTACGCTGCAGACGCCGTAAATCAGAACTAGTTTCCCGCGACATCGGTCTTATATTGAAAAGTGATTTCAATTGTGCATTGACTAGGACCCTCTTGTTTTCCTAACGATGCATGAGGTTCTGCCATGCCATGTCAAAACCTTCGTTGGTCATGGGACAAGTTTTTAGAAGTTCACGAGCTTAGCATTGCGTCTTCTTCATCAAGTGGCACATTTTCTCTACGGGTGAGAGACGGTTGTTATTGCGGTACAAGGCAGTGAACATATCTCGGAATGTAGGCCAAGATTTGTAGCCACCATGGAATACTTCAGTATCGCAAGGGGGTAAAGAAATATGTGGCGTCATATCGACTTGTTTTGTCGCTGATGGGGTAGCTGTCGCGGCCTGGGTACGAATCTTATCGGTATATTTGTGAATAGTCGCGATGATTTCTGTATAGGCCTCAAAGGTAGAATAACAACGGTTTTTTAATGCTGTCATTTCGATTTCTTCCTTTATTGTTTCCTATTTCTCCAGTGCTATGTCGTAGAGAGTCTCGAAACTAGTCCATAGCTTCTCAAGCTGTCGTTCTTGAGCCACCAAGGTATGAAGAGTGTGGCCCTCTTCTTTCAAGCCTTTAAAACAGGTTTGAAAATCTATTACGCGATCAGAAGCGCGTATTAAATTTTTAACGTTGTCATTCCAATGAGAAAACGGTAGGAGTTACTGATAAAAAGTTTTTATGGGGGCTTGAGAAATCGTCACCGGTATCGGTATAACGATCAATGTATCGGGGTTAAAAAATCCGCAAGCTAGATGTTCACTGGCACTTAGTATAAGTGACCTATGTTATTGTTGTAAAAATTGTAAATTTCCACAGATGTTTCGTATGGATGTATGGGAGAAAATTAATAAAATATTTTCAGTGGTGCTTCGGATAAGCGACCAATATGTGGGGGGTAAAATTTTAAATAATTAAACAAATTTTTAAATTATTTGTTTCACGAGTGGCAGAAAATTTTCAGTGGTGCTTCGTATAAGCGACCAATGTATGGGGGTTAATAAAATTTGAAATTAGTAAATAAATTTTCAAATTATTTGTTGATGGAAAGTTTTGTAAAGACTAACGTTTTCTGACGAGACTGTACACGGGGGTTTATGCACCATTTATTACAAAAATGACATATCTCACAAAGGGGAGGTTATACCATTTTTGTGTGAAAAATGGGATTTTAATGAAACAAATGGGGGTTTTTCAGATAGCAAAGGGGGGGTGCCGGGTTTTGGATGACCCGGATCCGGTTCGAAGGACCAAAAATGTGCAGGGCACACGGGGGTTGGTTAAAATATATGTAAAGGAAAAATGGGTGACTTACCGGGAGGAGGTTGTTTCTGGAACAATAGTAGTTGTTTCTGGGACTTCTAGTCGTGCTAATTCCGGGGTAGTAAGTGGAGCTTGGAATTGTTGAATGTCGTTGCAGTTGTTCTATAAAACCCTCAAGCCACTGTTCCTTGTTTTCCCACTCCTTCTAGACACCCTTTTCGGTCTTGTGGTAACTGTGTGATTTATAATTGTGTGATTGTCTGCTTATGCACGTATATACCTGTGTATATAGAATTATTTTATTTTTCTGGTAACTTTCTCAATGATCACTATCTAAAACGTGCACAAATTATTTAACTTCTCAACAAATTGGAATAAAAGGCTTTTTTGTTTTTGCTATTTATTAAAATATGTTTAATAACTTTTTTTTCCTTATTTTTGTTATTTTCTATTTGTTTTTTGTTTTTCTTTCACTAGTCAAATAAATGGTATACTTTTACTTCAATATACCGGCTTAAAAAAATGCTATGAATATATGTCAACACTATGAAAATTTACAAAGAGGTAATTTGCCAAACAATGCTTGTTTTTAAATTGATGTACCGAATATGACTGATTTCTTTTTCTCTTGCTCGAAGCAAAGAAGCCAAAAGCAGAAGTAGACAACAAAAAGAAAACAGTGTGACCGTGTATAAACAGTGTTGTTATTGTTGAATTTGCTTTGCTTTCACGTAACGAGTAGCGCTGCAAGCTGTCAACAGTTAAAAACGGATGTTTTAAATGGTGCTGAATTTGCTGTCGTGGCTTAGCATTGGACTTAAGTTTTGGTCGCAGAAGCTTTTGCATGGCGCCTTGTATTATCATCATTAGACGACGGCTATTGTTGTTGCTGTTTTAGACTGTTGTTTTGACTGGATTTGTTTGAACTTCTTGGTCTGAGTTGCTGTTGTTGCTGTGTCTTCTGTTGTTAATGTTGTTTTGGTGAGATTTCTTTGAATCTTCTTGATGTGAGTTGCTGTTTCTCCTGTTGTTGCTGGAGATTGTCGTTGAGCCGTTGTTGAACTTATTTTTATAGTGTAATGGTCAGCATAGTTTAAACAATATACATTTTAGTTTTGTTTTATATAAAATTTATTTGGTTATTATTACATTTCTTTAAGTGCAAAATTTATATTGTTATTATTATTACTTTTTCTTTAATAATTAGTTTTCCTTCTTTCTTAATTTACAATTTTATATTTCCAAATGTTAATTCTTGTTTTTAAATGAGAAATCAAAATTAAGGGTGCAGTAATTTTTCTTTTTCGAATTGATATATTCAACTGACACAAAGAAATAAGTATTAAAGGTTTTCCATATATTTTTCTTTTTCACTTATACCTATTTTATCTTCAGTGAAATTAATCTAATTTTACAATAGCTGTTTGGTCTGAATTTATATTAATTATTACATTATTTATAAATGTATTAATCAATTACTATTATACATGCAATATTATATTTTTTTTATATTTTAATATGTATGTAGATTCATGGATGCATGTTAAGTCAAATCAAGTTATTCGACATGAATTTAAAATATTTTATTTAAAAAGAATTTTGAATTATTTTATTAATGCTACTTTTTTCGTTCAGTGTATTTTCCTTTTATTACTTTGTTCTGATTATTCATGTACAATAAGATTATAAAATTTTTGAAAAGAGAAAATGAGTATGAATAAAATCATCAATCGGTGCAGTCGCATTGTTTTATTTCGCGCATAAAGGTTTCTTTAACTTTGTATTTTTTGTTCGCAACTTGGTTAAAAATTATTAACCAACATTTTTGGCGACCGAGCAGGGACTCAAGTTGTTAAGAGTTCCAATTAGTCGTTGTAACAAAGTTAAAGGGCCAATTGCTTAAGTCTAGATTGACCAAACTACATATTATTATGCACACTTTCGTTGATCATCGCTGTCAATAATATTGGACAATATACCAATTGGAGAGTCGCTACCAGTTGTTGGACCTTGTGAGGCTATTGAAATTTATCTTGGACAAAACAAGCTCTTGAAATATAACCAGTAAGGTACTGTACACCTGTTTCGTTGAAGGTGCATTCGATAGCTCATATTTAGTTAACTGTTCATCGATTTTATATACATATGTAAGAGGCAGTTATAAATGCAAGGTGATAGCTTGAGAATATAAGGAAAAACGCATAGTCGACTGCACTCGCAGTCAAGTATAAATACATACATATGTATGTACATATATAGACATACTTATGTACATATTCGTATTTCACAAAAACGTCCAAAGCACACAACATTGAAGGAATTGAAATAATACATAATAACGACCGCTACTTTGATTTATTTTTTGTCGCAGAGAAGGGCACCTGTTGTTGTTTTCTTTATTGCCTGTTCTCACATATTCGTCGTTACAGTGGTTTGTGATATTATTAATATTCGCTACGTTGATACACATATTAAACTTGTTGCCAGCGTGACCATATTAGCTTATTTTGAGCTAAATTTAGCTTATTTATTTCAGATTTAGCTTTAAAATATTCATTTAGCTCTTAGCTTATTTTTTAGCTTTTTTTAAAAACTCATTTAGCTTTTTTAGCCTTTTTTTAGTCTAAATTGCGTGTTCTCTAAAAATATATTAAAAACATAAACAACTTATAAAAATTATAATTTTTTAACATTGTAAAATAGTTTATAAAAAATACAAAATGTAAATTATACGACACTTTTATAACAGAAATGGAAAGTTGAAAAATAGTAGATAGTGACAGAATGGTTAGAATTCCAATGGAAAAAGTTAAATTCATATTAGTGGCCAAAACACGTTTTGAGTTTTTTGGGTATAAAATTATTTGACTTGAGTTGAACGTTCATTCAGCGGCATCAATTAACTTAAAACAAAAACCTGAAATAGTCTTAAGCCTGGATAATACTATGTACCGATTTTCGTCGGTCCACCTCAATAAAGTCATAAGTAATAAGCCAAAATGGCATAATTACTCAATTAATTCTGGAATAAGTCTATATGGGTTTATTACCAATGCAGTGTGGTGCAATTACGTCCTTGTATTTCAATAAGTCGATAAATTAGAGCAAAATCTTTACTTATGACTTTATTTTACTGATCTGACAAAACTCGTTACATTGTGCCGATAGTGTGATCCATGCTTTACCTTAAATAGCATTAATTCACTTAAAAAGCTTTCGTATTTTAGTATAAATGTTTTTACATTTATAAAAACTTTTTAAGATTATTTTGGGGAAGTTTTTGTTTTGTTCTTCATTAAATTTAAAATATAATAATTAATAAATAATTTCATTAAACAAATATTCTATATGTATAATAAAAAAATATGTTTGTGTAATATTTAACGTTAGTTTAGCAATAAGAAACTATTGAAAAGTGATCAAGGAAGTGGAAAAAAGTTTAGCTTTATTTTCTAGCCTAAAATGTAACTTTTTAGCTTATTTTAGCTTTTTTTCAAACGTAATTTAGCTTAATATTATTTTAAAATCTGGTCACACTGCTTGTTGCAGATACATTTCCGAGTCAAGCTGATATATACATATGTATGTACACATACTAGCAACATTGTTGTTGAAAACGCATAAACCTAATCAAACGTGTTGCCTGTAATTATAAAACATTTCGTCGTATTGGATTTCTAAACAAATTAAATCAAACTTATTCCTTCAACCTGATTGCAATAAAGTTTAACAAATTTATGTTGTGAACATAACTTTGTTATTAAAGGCCGTTTCACACTATAATACAAGTATTAATACTTTTGACGAAAATGCATCCCTAATCTAATTTCTGTTTCAAAAATTTAAAAAGACAATAACAACTCAACATGTCAGAGTTGCATTTCCCACAAAAGTATTAATACTTGTATTATAGTGTGAAACGGCCTTAAGCACACAAGCCATACATATTTGATAAAACCTTATCAACGTATACTTAAAAACATTGTAGAACTCATATACATACATATTTGCCTGAACAAAATTAGAAATGCCTGCAGGTTCAGAATTAAATGAAGCTGCTGCTTCAGTCTCAGATAATCTAACTGCATTACGCCAGCAAAGAAGCATCGCTAAAGGTAACATTACCCGTATAAAAAACAGTATAGGCGGTACTGAGAGATCTGTTGTTGAATTGGAATGCAGGCTTGACATATTAAACTCTTATATCAAACAAATAATGACGTACCAAACTGAAATAGAAAAAGCATGTCCTCAAGACGATCGTCGTCCTGAAATAGAAGAGTTATGTATTAGTGCTAAATCAAAGATAATGTCGCTACTCGGTACTCACGTATCTAGAGATAATTCGTTGCAAGATAGTACATTTTCAATACGACCACTTAATCGTTTGCCTAATTTAAAATTGCCGAGCTTCGATGGTAAATACTCGGACTATAAAAATTTTATTACCTCGTTCAACAATTTAGTTCACGATGATTCAACGCTCACTCGTATTGAAAAATTTAACCACTTGTTGACTTGTTTATCTGGAGACGCTCTTCGAACTGTCAAATCCTTTCAAATCACTGAAGACAATTACCCAAAAGCGTTGCAAAGACTAGCAGAACGATACGACAAAAAATGCTTAATTTTCTTTGATAGCATAGAACAAATTTTTGACATTCCAAAAATAAATAAACCAAACGCCTCGTCGTTGCGAAAAGCCGTAGATACTGTGTCCGCAATTTATGATTCATTGTTATCACTTGGCAATGAAAAAGACATAACAAATGCACTGCTGATTCACATCGTACTTTCCAAAGTTGATTCGATTACTAAAGCTAAATGGAACGATCAACTTGGTTATGCTACATTGCCCACATGGGAAAGTTGCGCAAAAGTTTTGATAAGACGTTGTCAAACCTTATAAGTAAGTGAAGATAGGGTAAACAAAAGTGTCGATGCTTCTTCAAATAGCAGATCAGTCTCGAATCACGAAAGAACAAAGCATAAGTCATCACTTGCATGTGCACAAGAAGCTAGCACGTTTAAATGCGTTAATTGTCATTCTCCCGACCATCAAATCTACAATTGTAAAACTTTTGGATCACTAGATGTGACACAAAGATATAATTTTGCAAAATCAAACGCTCTCTGTTTAAATTGCTTAAAAAAAGGCCACTCAGTTGCACACTGCAACAGCTCTCGTTGTCGTACTTGTAAAGGCCCACATCATACGCTACTTCATAGACAACAAAACCAAATTTCAGATACGCTTGTTGAATCGCCATCAACTTCAAAAAATACTGCTGTAAATACTTCATCATCGCTTCACACTAATTCTGTCGATAACGTGGTTTTGCTTACAACTGCTGTGGTTCAGCTACGAGACAGATACGGAAATTTGCAAAATGCTCGCGCAATGTTAGACTCAGGTTCCCAAATAAATATCATAACTGATGAGTTTGCTAATCGATTAAAAATTAAACGTTCTGTAGCAAATATTCACATTAATGGCGTTGGTAAAATAAGTACTAATATAAACCAACAAATTTCTACTGTCATCAAGTCAAGAGTTAATGATCATTAGTTCGTTGCAGATTGTTACATAATGAAATCGATTTCTACCTTTCAAGCAAATATCAATTTAAGTACAAAAAACTGAAACGTACCTAGCAATATTGTGCTTGCCGATCCACAGTTTCATAAGCGACAAAAATTTTTTTTTTTTTATGCATGATTTTTATTTATTGTATCTTCATATATGAACTAACAATAAGTATTCAAATCTTAAATCTAAAAAATATAATTAGGCCCGACCAATGTCGGACATAAGCTTAGTAGTAGTTATATATAATACATATGTAAGTAGTGATAATCAAAAGGAAAAAAAATAAAAGTATTTTCAAGAAGTCCCATCTGGAGTGCTGTGAATAAGAGCCATTGTGTCCCTCTTTTTTAGGCGGATGTGTCCAGTAAAGTTCAAAATATTACGGGCAAGCGGATTAGGATGTGACTCGAGTTTTGTTAAATATTTGCCAGCGTATTTTGCAATTTCTTCAGTCACTAGTGGCATATTCAAATCACGATGTATATTTGAATTTTTGATGTACCATGGAGCCGATGTTATCATGCGTAAAATTTTATTTTGCCTGCGTTGAATTTTCTCTACATTTGAAGCTGAAGCAGTGCCCCATAGTTGAATTCCGTAGCACCATATTGGCTTTAAAAGCGACTTGTATATTAAAAGTTTACAGTCTAGGCTAAGTGTTGAATTTCGACAAATCAGCCAATGTACCTGAGTTAGTTTAAGTTTCATTTGAGTTAACTTAGAATCAATGTGGTGTTTCCATGTAAGTCGTCGATCAAGGTGTATACCAAGATATTTCACATGTGAATGTTGAGAAACAACTTGATTGTTAATCCGAATGGGGGAACAAGTATCTCTTCGTAAAGTAAATGTTACTTGAACACACTTTTGTTCATTTACCTTGATTCTCCATAAGTTTAACCAAAGCTCCATCTGGCTAATGTGTTCCTGGAGTTTGCGGGATGCCTCATCAGGGTTTTCATGCATACTAAGGCAGGCTGTATCGTCGGCAAATGTGGAAGTATGGATACTACTGCTCACAGGCATATCACAAGTATAAATTAAATATAAAACTGGTCCCACTATACTCCCCTGTGGCACACCAGATGAAATTGTTTCAGGCCTACTTGTAAAGTCTCCTTCCGCAACACTGAACTTACGGGAAATAATGTAACTTTCCAAAAGATTTAAAATGTTTATTGGTAAGTAAGTCTTCAATTTTAAAATAAGGCCTTCATGCCACACTTTATCAAATGCCTGGGAAACGTCAATAAACAGCGCAGAACAATACTTTTTTCCCTCAAAAGTTCTTCTTATAAATTGAACTAATCTGTGAGTTTGTTCAATGGTGCTATGCTGACTTCTAAAACCAAATTGATGGTCTGGTATGCACCCACTACTAATTAGAATTGGGGACAATTTTGTTTTGAGCAGTTTTTCGAAAAGCTTTGACATTGTAGATAGTAGACTTATTGGCCTATATGACTCAGCCTTTGTTATATCTTTGCCCGGCTTTGGAATCATTTTAACCTTGGCAAGTTTCCAGTTGTGTGGATAATACTCCAGTCGTAAAATAGCATTAAATATGAATAGCAGGATTCTCATTGCAATACGAGGCAAGTTCATCAGCATTTGATTACTAATTCCATCAATACCCGGAGCTTTCTTCGGGTTGAGTTCGGCAATTAATTTTTGTAAATCACGCGTCTTAAACTTTATGTGTTGAGGGGGTAGAGCGACTATATTCGGCAAATCAGCAACACCAGTACATATATTTGGCGTAAAAACGGATTTTAAGTGCTCAGCTAATATTTTACCTTTTTCAGTATCGCTTCTTGCCCAACCTCCGGTAGATGTGCGTAGAGGTGGCTTATACTCAACGGGTGTCTTAAGCTTTCTGGCAGCGCGCCACAAGGAGTAATTAGACGCCGGTGTAACATCAAGACCCTCCAGATAATTTTTAAGAGATGCAATTTTTTCAGATGCAAGCAACTCTTGGAGTCGTTTAGTGCACTCTTTAAATCTGATTTTATTTTGTGGTGATCTGTGCTGTTGCCATTCCCTTCTAGCCCTTCTTTTTTCACGTACGAGACGTTCAATGTCTGTAGAATAAATTTTATTAAACCCAATCTGCGGATGGGAGATAGTGGCATGTTCAGCAGCCTGTTTAATATTCTCGCTGAGATTGGCAATGTTCGATTCAATATCATCGGGTGTTCTAAGCGTAATGTTTTCCGTACAATGACTGCTGAGATATTTTTTGAACCCCAGCCAATTTACACGATTGATCATCTTCACATATGGGTCAGGTAAGTTACTTCTTAATGGGCTACAAATTGTGATGATCGTCGGGGAGTGATCGGACGAGAGATCAAGAGAAGCTTGAACTTGAATTAAATCCCTAGAGATATTTTTTATGACGCCAAAATCTATAACATCCGGAATTTTTTGTATGTCAGTAGGCCAATAAGTGGGCTCCCCACTCGAAATGACATCCAAGCCCATTTTTGAAATAGTGTTGAACAATGCTCGACCTCTGGGTGTAACAAGGCGCGAACCCCAGAACGTATGTTTCGCATTGTAGTCTCCAGCTGCTACAAAACAAGGTCCAAGAGATTTGTAGAAATCCTCATATTGATTCTCAGTGATTGAAAATCTGGGAGGGGAGTAAATTGATGATATAACGAAATTTGAACAAAAACTTTCAATGCCAATATTTGTTGCTTGTAGGCATTCTTCACAAATGTTATCAAGAACATAGTGCTTGAGTCTTGACTTTATTAGAATTGCTGATCCACCGCAAGCCCTTCCTCTAGGGTCCTTTGTATCATATATAGTGTAGCCATAAATTTTAAAAAGACTTCTCGAAGTCAAATGAGTCTCAGATACTAACATTATATCAATATTTTTTTCCGTGAGGAAGTGCTCAAGTTAATTTTTATGTTGGCGAATGCCGTTTGCGTTCCAGAAACATATTGTTAACGTGTTCATGGCTTATTAAGTATTGCTTGAAGCAGAGTATTCTGCATTCGCAACATTTCTTGCATCATGGTAGTCATATTTGTTGTAAAATTGTTTATAGTTTGCACAAGATTTTCAATAGTGGCTTCAAGGCGATTATAATTAAAGTTTGAGTTTGTATTTGTAGAATTATTTTGCGGTGAAACATTTTGTGTCGGAATAGAACTAGCCTTAGCAGCATCTGCATACGATACACGGGAAGTAACTGGTTGGCTCATTTGCTGAAAAGTGGCAGAGTAAACGTTTGCTGATTGAGCTGGAGCTAATTTAGGTTTTTGCACCATAGTCTTCTTTACAAAAGAGTACACACGACAACTTCTGTAGTTAGCGGTGTGATTACCTCCACAATTACTGCATTTTTTATCACTTTGATCTTTTGGTTTGTTGCAGCTAGCGGTGCCGTGTAATTCGCCGCACACAACACAAACAGAGGGTAAATTGCAGTATGTTTTTGTATGGCCATATTCTTGTTATGGTGTATTTCTATCTTTTACTTGGAGGGTCCCTTGGGAATCGCAAGTATAGGTATTTTTATTAATAACAATTCTTGTTGCTGTCGCTGCTTGCACACTTGCAGACTGTCCTTCTTTTATTTTTCTATCTGCTATTTATACAAAATATATATATTATTTTCAATATTTTACTTACAATTAATTTTCTTATGCTTTTTTCAATATTTTACTTACAATTAATTTTCTTATGCTAACTAGACAATAACTTATTTCATAAGTATTACTTAGCTTTTGACCCACTTACAAAATATCGATATTGCACAATTTGCCAGCGCCAACAAAATAAGAAGTAACTGAGTCAATGAACTAGTTTCTGCTGCGTCAACCAATTAGTGCAATGTTTGAATACGAGGGTTGTTCAAGTATGAACATCTTTTACTTGGAGGGTCCCTTGGGAATCGCAAGTATAGGTATTTTTATTAATAACAATTCTTGTTGCTGTCGCTGCTTGCACACTTGCAGACTGTGTCTTTTTATTTTTTTATCCGCTATTTATACAAAATATATATATTTTTTCAATATTTTACTTACAATTAATTTTCTTATGCTTTTTTCAATATTTTACTTACAATTAATTTTCTTGTGCTAACTAGACAATAACTTATTTCATAAGTATTACTTAGCTTTTGACCCAATTACAAAATATCGATATTGCACAATTTGCCAGCGCCAACAAAATAAGAAGTAACTGAGTCAATGAACTAGTTTCTGCTGCGTCAACCAATTAGTGCAATGTTTGAATACGAGGGTTGTTCAAGTATGATTCACAACATCCCTCCCCACTCGGCACAAGAAAACATCTAGCTATAGATGTTTTCTAAATATAGTAATTGGATCAAATGCTTAAATCTTAATATAAGAAGTATAAATAAATGTTCCATTATATAAAAAATATATAAGTAATCTTAATATAAGAAGTATAAATAAATGTTCCATAAAAAATATATAAGTAAGTGCCTCCGACTCCTAACATACCTCCCCTCTTGGCGGAAAGAAAATGCGCCGCATTTTCTGTTGATGTTTTGATTCTTGACATCTAAGTTAGGTTGACGTGGTTTTTGTTTATCCTTATGTGTTGAATTTTGTGGCACCTTTATGTATTCTGTGATTTTCTTCTTTATGCAGGGACGTAGTTGCTTGTGGTTTAAAAAAAAACAAATCACAACCATCACAAACTAATGTCTTCGGCTGAGTAAGGGTGTATTCAGAAACCAGCATCGCCAATAAAGATGTTCTCACTTGAGCTGAGATGTGTTAATGGTCAAAGACTACGACTTGTGTAAAAGATGGCCAGTTCATATGTAAAATGACGGCCATCGGTATCACAACATGAACACCCATCGTGGATCGATTACAATATCTACACTTTTTAAAAATTTTTTGGTTAACAGTACGAAGAACTATCTCACAGTTTATTGGATTACAAATCCGCATGTAAGCTGTTAAGCTGTACTCAAACCGTGTATAGTATTGATGATAGCAACGGAACCAGTATCATCCCATTTAGGGTGGATGGATAGAGAAATGTCAATGCTGTATAGTTGATTTCAAAGGGTTGTAATCTATACAAAGATTTTTTTTTTTTTAGTGTTGCTGGGCCTTGACTTCCCGGAATAATCTGATCGTGCAGATTATTGGGAGTCCTGTTGTGGCTATAATAATTCATCTCAATGTACTACACTCGTTAGATAAGAGTATTACTTGGTGTTTCAGCTGCTGTTTTTCATGGTGTGTGTTGCAGGCTTTTGATTTAGAAATTCATCGGTTATGTTGTTATTGCTGCGGTAAAGTTATCGCTTCAGATATTACTTAACTTTTGGCTGCAAGAGACTATACGCCTTGTGTTGTTAAATTTAGATGATGGTTGCAATTTCTCTTGTTGTTACGTTTGTTGTCTTCACTGTATGCCAACTTTCTAGTTCTGGGGATTGTAGTTGAGCCGCTATTGCACTTATTTAGTTTAGTATTAGCATACAATAAAATTACTTATTTAGTATTAAAATTATTTGAAATATAACATTAATATATATATTGATAACACTGACTGCCAAGGGCATCGGCTAACAATAAAATTAATTTGTGTGTTTATGTTTCAAATATCAACAATTTATTTAGTGTTTATTATTTTTTTTTTATACGTAATCATTATTTATATATTTCAATTTACTATTAATTTAATGCCAAAAACTAAAATTTCACTTTTAAAAGCTGTGCTTGAGTACTCGTTAATTGTGACAATTTGTGCGCTTGTTACGTTTAATTTCAATTGTGGACCAATTATTCCAAACTTACTTAATAATTGTTATTGGATGTGTACTCAAACACATATAGTATGACATAAATTTTTTCTTATACATATGTTTTATTCTTTTCATAACCTATAATTTTAATAGCAAAATTTAAAAAGTTGAATATTATTATTTACTCATTTGTTTTTATTATTGGTTTTCTTTCTTTCAAATATATGCTTAATTCGTATAAAACCAGTTAGTTATTTATATGATGTTATAACCCTTTTATAGCTCTACTTGTTATATTAATGTGTTTTTTATATACATATATATGTATATGTGTGTACTTAAAAAGACAATTCTTACTAAAATTATAAATTTGAAAAACATTATAGTTTACAATACAAATTTATTTTTTGCTGCATTTGAAAACTTCAAGATTTTTATGGAAAATTAAATTTGAAATTTGAAATTTCAGTGTAAAATTTACTGACCTAGCCTAAGATTTTTCAACCTTGAAAACTCAAATTACTTAATAAAAATTACAATTAATTTGTTTTGAATAAATAAAAAAATGCATTCACATATACATATGTATGCATGTACGTATCGTATTTATGTTATGCTTACGTAGCAAGCTTTTAATGTTTTGGTTTATTTTTGTATTTTTTTTTAGTGCCCGTAATTTTGTTGTAGTTGCAAAATAATGTTCTACTTTTGAATATGACGAAAGACAACAATTTTTTTTTTTTTTATATTCTTTAACAAATAAAACAAAACACAAAAATTAAATTTAATTTCAAATATGAAGCCATGAAAGTTTAATGATCTCTATGAAAATTATTTAAACCTTTTTTTTTTTGTAATAATGCAAGACAATCAGTGAATGAAAGTTTAATAGTATGCATTTAAATCATTGTGACCTCTTTTTCTGTAATATAAGACAATCATTAACGTATTACTAAACACTAACATACAACTTGTCTGTATATTTGTGATTTAAAAAAAAAATTTAGTTTCATCTTCCTACAGTGTTTGCATTCCTCTTCCCTTGCTGTAAACCAGTGATCATGAGTTTAGTTAATTAACATTGTATTTTCCTCCTTATTTCTCTTATATGCGCCTGAATATGTGTGATTTATATTTGAATTTTCTTCTTTCTTGTTATTTTCTTAAAACGCCTTGTACTTCCATTTCGCCTTGAACATTTGGTTTCGAGCCAAAGTTCACTAAGGTTGGAAATGAAATAAAGGTCTTTCTTGGAGCTTGAATATCCTCCATATTTATTTATTTTCTTATCTTCTTCTCTTTTTCTTCTTATATGCGCCTGCATATGTATTTTTTGCAACTTTAAATTTCTGCTTTTCTTCATTATTATTGTTACATTGCCTTGCACTTCTATTTCGCCTTGAACATTTGGTTTCGAGCCAAAGTTCACTAAGGTTGGAAATAAAGTGATAGGTCTTCTTTTGAACTAGTTCTAAGCTATTCCTGAGTAGCTACTATCCTTAGTTCTTTTAGTTTTAGAGTTTTCATTTTCTTTTAGCATTTCTTTTTTATTATTTTCAGTTTGGAAGAGGTTTCTTGTTAATGTATTCTATATCTGTGGTTGTTTTGTGTTCTGTTTCATGTTTCATAACTTCTACTGTGTCTTGTCAAATGTCGTCCCTTTTGTTTTCTCCTTATTTTGGAATCTTGTGTTTTTCCATCTACATTCATGTCATCTTCCCGGCAGGTCTTTCTGCGGGTTTACCACTCTTAAGACACCTAAATAATTAACCTACACATGGTTTTACCAAATTGTTATGGTAAACCTTCTCGGAATTTCTAATTTTTAACTTAACATTTACAGGTGTTGGAACTTGTAAAACTTCATAAGGTCCTAACCAAATGGGTGAAAATTTGTTCTTCCGTGCTTGGTTTTTCAGCCATACTTGTTGTCCTACCTTGAATGTCCTTGTCTTTGTCCCCTTGTCGTAATGTTTCTTGGAGTTGGCTTTGGCTTGATCTTGATTTTGTTTTACTAGTTGATAGCTTCGTTGTATCTGGTATTTTAGGATATTACTAAAATTATCTGCATTATATACTGGTGACGGTTTTTCTTTTAGTTTAATAGGTACTTCAAACTCGAATCCATATAGGATTCTATTAGGTGTTTGTTTGGTCGACATATGCCTCGTATTATTGTGTAACGATTCATCCCAATTAGTGCCATCCATCTTAACGAAACTTCTCAAATACTCTGCCAAAGGTCTATGAGTTCTTTCCAATGATCCATTGGATTGGGGGTGATAGGGGGTAGTGTTAATATTTTTTGTTCCTAACAGCTTACAAACTTCTCTAAATAGTTTCGAAGTAAAATTTGTACCATTATCAGTCACCAAAACCTTGGGTATGAAAAAACGGGAAATTATTTCATTGAAGAACTCTTTTGCCACCGTGGTTGCTTCCATGTCCGATACTGCTGCACATGCTAGGAATTTAGAGAAATCGTCCAAAAATGTAATTATATATTTATTGCCCCTAGCAGATTCTGGCAACGGCCCAACAATATCCATATAAAGTCTTTCAAATGGTCTACTCGGTGTTTTTGTTAAAATCATCGGCATTCTTTCTACTTTTGAACTTTTGTTTCGTTGGCAAAGTTTACAGGTAGCAACATAGTTTTTAATTTGTCGCTGCATACCATACCACTTATACTGATTTCTAATGCGATGATATGTTTTCAGTGGCCCTTGGTGTCCTCCCAAAGGTGTATCGTGGAATGCCTTTATTACTTTCTTAATATCTTCTTTATTAGTTAAATACGCTGCGGTGTCTTCCTGTTCCATTTCTTCGTTCTCATCCATCTCATCGGTTTGTGATTCACTTCTCTTATTCGAGTTTACTTGTAGCTCTCTTGCTTTTGCTCTAGTTACTGCTCCTATGTTTACTTCTTCTAGTGGGAGACGACTCAGAGCATCCACGTTCTGATTGCTTTTCCCCGGCTTATAACGTATTTCAAAGTCGTATTCCAGTAGTTTAAGTCTTAGGCGGCCTAATCTGCCTTCCTGATTCTTTAGATTCGCAATGCCTTTTAAGGGCTTGTGGTCTGTGAAGACCGTAAAGGGTCGGCCTAGCAAATAAGGTCTAAACGTGTTTACTGCCCATACGATGGCAAGTAGTTCCTTCTCTATTGTTGAGTATCGCTTTTCTGTGGCGCTTAGTACTCTACTCGCGAAGTAAATTGATAAATCACTACTTGGCTCTCCTTGAGAAAGAACAGCTCCTAAGGCTTCATTACTAGCATCAGTGGTAAGAATAAATGGTTTTGTAAAATCAGGGTATTGTAGTAGAGGGGGATTTGCAACTGCTGCCTTCAGTTTGTCCATGGCTTGTTGGCACTGCTGAATCCATTCCAATTTCACGTCCTTTCTTAATAATTTGTTAAGTGGTAGTGCTATGTCTGAGGAGTTTGGTATAAACTTCCTATAATAGTTAACCAGTCCCAGAAATGCTTGTAGTTCTTTGATATTTTTGGGCGGCGGTATGTCCTTCACTGCTCTTGTCTTACTGGGATCTGGTAATACTCCCTTTTCTGAACATTGGTGACCTAGATAAACTACCTCCCTTTGGAGAAACTGACACTTTTCGGGAGTAACTTGAGATTATACCTTCTTAAGACATCTAGTACTCGCTTTAATCGTATCTGGTGGTCCTCTAGATTTCTTCCGTATATTACTATATCGTCCAAATATACAAAACAGTCGATACCCTGTAGACCGGTTAATATTGAATTCATGATTCTCTGGAAAGTGGCTGGTGCTCCTGTTAAACCAAAAGGCACACGATTGAACTCGAAATGGCCCAAATTCGTACTGAATGCCGTTTTCTGTCTATCGCTTGGGTCTACTAAAACTTGATGGTACCCGCTTGCTAGATCGAGAGTCGAAAAGTATCTGCTGTATCCCAGCTGGTCCAGGATATCGTCAATCCGTGGTATGGGAAAAACTTGTTTTATAGTAGCGTCATTTAGTTTTCTGAAGTCGACCACCAAACGCCATTTTTTCTTTCCATCCATTCCCGCCTTTTTGGGTACTAGAAGGATTGGTGAATTCCAAGGGGAAGTGCTGGGAGATATTATTCCATCTTTGATCATCTGGCCCACTTGACTATTAATCTCATTTCGATGGACCTCAGGTAGCCTATACTGCTTAGTATTTATTGGGGGTTGACAGGGATCAGTTGGTATTTTGTGTTTAAGTACACTGGTGTACGTAAGACTGTCTCCGGGAAGTTGAAACACATTGTCGTATGAATTCAAAATATTTTCGATCGAAGCCCGTTCTTCCGGGTTCAAATCTGAGCTCAACGGAACTGTTTTAATAAGTAACTCACTTCTTACTGCTTTATCAGTAGTTCCTATTGTATTTATGACTGATGTCGCTTTTAGTGTGTAGTTTTTCGGGTTCTCATAACTCAAACCTATTATTTCATTGATATTTATTGTAGAGTCATTGGTGTTTAAAATGGGCACAAATGCGGTGCCCTTCTTGACAGTTGTTAGAGTTTCACCCACAAAAACCCCTGGCAAAATTTCCAATTTATTTACTATAATTTCTCCTTTAGCAGTTGTAACTACGACCGATATTATTGCCTGGGAACGCGCCTTGATAGATACATTTTCGGCTATATACACCCGGGGGCTTTTTCCTTCTGTAGTAAGGGGTAAGGAAGCTATTTCTTCCTTATTATCAAAAAATTTAATATTTTTGTTAATTGTATCGGTAACAGTCCTGTTCCATAATACATCTCTACCGAGTAATCCATCTGCTGGAAGTCGGCTACCTTCTGGTGCTACATGCATCTGTACTGCAAGTGTTTTTACGCATGCATGTTGTGCGGTTATAGTTCCTTTCGTTGTAATATTTCCCCCAAATGCGCCTGACAAGTCCTTTTGATTGCTTGAGTCTATCTTCACGTGGGGTGCTAAAGATTCAGCTTTTACTAATGTGGTGTCTGCTCCTGTATCTACCAGTAAGGATAAGTTTCTGCCCAGTGCTTCACTGCATGGAAAATCAATAAATGCGTCATTTTTCTCTTTTCCATTGTTACCACCTTGCAGATTCTGTTCTTTTTTCGACTCAGACCTGCAGTTAGAATAATTTCTTTCTGTATAATTTTCCGGTATATACGTATGGATGTTTTTATGCCAATGTATTTTCTTGTCAGTCCTTTTAGTTGCTACCCTCACTTGGTTTAATAAAGTTTCGTTTGCTGATTTCCTTTCAATTGTTTCGTGTATCCATGAATTGTCGGCATCCCAGTCCATTAGTTTTGGCTGGGCCGCCGCGAGTTTCCCGAATTTCGTGCTGGGCAGTTAGTTCTTAGATGTCCCGTTTCATTACAATTATAGCATTTCGGTGGTTCATTTCTCCCACGGCCATGGTATACTTGATTCATGTTGGCATTGATGGATCTTTGTGTTGTAGACTGTTGACCACTTTGCGTGCTATTGTGTTGTTGCCTTTGGTCATTGTCATTTCTTCTGAAGTAATTACCGTTAGGTGGTTGCCAGTTTGTGTTTAGCGGTGTGCTTGGGTTGCCTGAATATCTTTGCTGTGGTTTTCTACAGAACTGATTTTCTGCGTGTCCGGACGTTCTGCATATCCTGCAGAATAATGCTCTTAAACGTTTTCTGCATTCTACTTCCTTATGTCCCTTATTATTGCAGTAATCACACTTGTCAACTCTAGTGTCTCGGTTTGATTCACATTCTGGCCCAATTTCATGCCCATATTCTCCACATTTAATGCAATATGGAGTGTTAAGCCTCTGTTCACAATTTGTCCTGTTGTGACCTTGTTGCTTACAGAAACTGCATTGAGTAGTCCGGGTAATAGTGTTTATTGCGATGCGGTTTTCTCCAAAAAGTTGCTCAGCTTCCTCTACTATTTGAGTTAGTTTCTGTAAGCCCTCGTTTTCTTGGCCAATAAACCTAGTCCTTAATGCCTGGTCCCTAAGACCTTTGATAAAGCTCCTTACTGCTATTCTTTTGAAGTCTTCCAGTATCGTTTTTCTGCTACCTTCTTCACTCCATTCATTTGTTACTAGACTCCCGGCTTCATTTAGTAGAGTTTCAAGTCGATTACCAAATCTGCTTGCTGACTCTTGATTTCCTTGCTTGCACGAAACTATGAGTTCTCTTATTTGATCTAAAGTTTTCCTCTTCAAATACACCTTTTTTATTGAATCACATAATGCATCTATCGTGCCGAATTTTTGTGGTGCTATTTGAACGTAAGCTGGTCCCATTAATCGCAGTTTCAGGCATTCTATAATATATTGTGCTGGGACTCCATTTTCTTCAGAGGACAGCTCTCGGTCTACTAGCTTACATCCTTGAATGAATCGAAACACTTCCGATGTTAAATCTGGTCCTTCGGTGCCGAAAAATGTGGGGACTATATTGTTTACTATTTTGGTAATTGTCGATATTGCAGGCATCTTGTATGCTTTTGTATTTATACTACTGGAATCTTCTTCGGTGATTATAGGGGATAGTGGGTACTTCTTTAGTGAATTCCTAGCTTCTTGTAGGTACTTATACAATTCTTTTTTAAGCTGGACTTCGTCTAGCCTCAGTTCTTTAAATTCCTTCTCGTATTCTGCTAACTCTGCTAGTTTTCTTTTTATAGTATCTGTTGAGTATCCTCTGTTGACAGTTTTTCTCGCGTTTGAGAGTAAACTTTTTACTTTATTCAATAAGTTATTTCCTTCTCCCTCCTTGAGAAAGTTTTTATTATGTTCTATTGTATTCGTGTCTTCTCTAATTTCTTGTTGTGTATGAATTACTACTGATGGAAGTCTTTGGGTAGTATGTGATAAGTCCGTGATAGTGGATTTTTCTGGCAAACCAATTGAAGGAGTTGGTGAACGAGATCTGTAGGCAATATTTAGTTCTCTCTTTGCGTTTGACAATGCTACCGATAATCTTTGTATCGAGTTGTCCTTTTCGCTAATCAAGTATTTTAATTTTACGTGTTTTTCAATCTCCTTCTCACTCAGTCCTTTCTGTCGTAACCGTAGTCTTAGTTCTTCGTTCTCTTTTACCTGCTGTTCTAATAACTCATTTGTAAACTCTATATCACTTTTTAGTTTTTTGCTAAATTTCTCCAAACCTAATTTCGACTTTTCTAACTCTTCGATACGTTTTCCGAGTTCCTTTGACTTATTTCCGTTTAATTCACTTATCACTTCAAGTATATACCCTACTTCTTCTAACTAAGTCAATTTGTTATTCTTAACAATTTCTTTATGAGCATTTAGGAATATTCTATCAGAATTAAAGGCTTTTAATTCCGACCATACATGTACTTGAAGACTGTCAACGTTAATGTTGTAGTCGTTTAATTGTAGTATTAGTTTGTCCGTTTGTTTTTGTGGACTGTCCATTTAATTAAATTTATACTTACAATCCTTACGACTTGACCAAACCCGGACGTTGTAGTGTTTCGTGGCACAAAAATTTATAAATACAAAAAAAAAAATTTCCACAGTGCAAGATTTAATTTTTACTCTGATTGATAAATACACTTTTATTTTTATTGTATTATTATTGTAATAATGATCTATATGTGTCCACAAAGTCGACTGCACTTTCTTTTCACAGCCTCTAAGGCGAGCTATAAAAGCTGTACCAACAGAGACTTTCCAAGTCAGAAACAGACGAAATTACATGGAAGCAAAGATCAATTTTGCGGCCACTAAACCGACTGCACTTGCTTTTCCCTGCTTCTAAGGCGAGCTATAAAAGCTGTACCAACAGAAACTTTCCAAGCAAGAAACAAGCGGAGTAATAGCATGCAAAGCTTTACCGGTTGCGCCAAAATATGTTATGGTGTATTTCTATCTTTTACTTGGAGGGTCCCTTGGGAATCGCAAGTATAGGTATTTTTATTAATAACAATTCTTGTTGCTGTCGCTGCTTGCACACTGCAGACTGTGTCTTTTTATTTTTTTATCCGCTATTTATACAAAATATATATATTTTTTCAATATTTTACTTACAATTAATTTTCTTATGCTTTTTTCAATATTTTACTTACAATTAATTTTCTTGTGCTAACTAGACAATAACTTATTTCATAAGTATTACTTAGCTTTTGACCCAATTACAAAATATCGATATTGCACAATTTGCCAGCGCCAACAAAATAAGAAGTAACTGAGTCAATGAACTAGTTTCTGCTGCGTCAACCAATTAGTGCAATGTTTGAATACGAGGGTTGTTCAAGTATGATTCACAACATTCTTGGCAATTATGGCACTGTACAGGACCTGAACGCTTATGTGGCTCTTCAACTGTGATTTTTCGGTACAAGAGGTATTTTAAATTATAAATTGGATGCGTCTCATTTTTTTTCAATTTTATATCATTAGGTTCTAGTTCAACACGAAATAGGGGTTGGGGAATCTTTTCTCTATTTATTATATTGGACACATTTTTTACCTTGAACCCCTGGAGGACGAGTGCATCTTTTATTTCTTCGGGGACAACATAAGAATCTATCCCCTTCAATACGATCTGCATGCCTTTAGCGCTCTTAAGCTGGTATGTGTAGAAGCTTGTTTTACTTTTTTCAAATTCAGCAACCATTTTGCGGAAATCTTTTTCGTCATAAATTTGGATTTTAGTTTCATCGATGTTGCCACGTTTTATTGGAACAATGTGAAATTTATTCTCACCAATGACCGAAATTAGTTTTTTAATAAGGGCATTTGAATTTTTTTGTCTCAAAAAGATTGGTGGCGGCTTGGATGTTTTGTTCGAGGATACCTCGGGTTTGTCGTTGTCATCTTGAAAAATTTTAAAGCGGTTTTGGCGATTAGTTGAGGCTGCGCTGTTATCCCTAGACACTTTTGGAGCAGATGAGATTTTTGAAGAATTCGGGCTTCGCCCGCGCTTTAAAATTGTAATGTATCTGTCCATTCCAACTTGTACCTTGAGTTTCGAGCCGCTGTTATCTGTAGTGATAACTTTGTTAAGTGATAAACACGAGCCTGAAGGGGATGATATTACTGACTTAAATGAAGAAGTACTGGGCAACTGTAATGTTAATGCATCATTACTATTTGGCACTTAATTGTCTATATTATTATTTTTTTTGTATACACAACTGACCTAACTTAAAAAGTATTCGTACAAAATTTTGCTTCGTCTGCTTATTTGTTAACTGACCTACCGCAAGAAAACCTTGAAAAGCTCGTATTACATACTCACAATGTATGTTTTTAATTTTTTGTTAAAATTTTTTTTTCCGTTGCACAAGCTGTATTTTTTGTTTATTCAGTAAGCTTGCTGCCGTCTGAAAATTTAAAATAATATATTTTTGTTTATTTTCATGAGAAAATTTGCTTTAAAAAAAAGGGAAGAAAAAAAAATGTCATTTGCTTATTGGTGCATTTTTGTCTATGCAAAATATGTATAAAGAATATAATTCTTTACAAATATTTCATGCCCATGATATTGACACACTTTTTCCTTTTGTTTGTTTTCCCGTTATTACCACTGGGCAGTAATTTGTATTTATATTTGTTTCTTTTGTTTTTGTTTCTTTGCCCAACCAACATTTTATATCAAATCAATTAAATTCATCATTATTTGATTTTTATTATTTAATTTTTTATAAAATGCAAAAAGAAAAATTAAAAACTTAAGCAATGATCAATATTTTGAGCAATAACGTATTTTATTTAAGTAAGAATTGCTTATATATAAAAAAATGAAACAAAAGAACAATTACAAATCGTTACAAGATTTTATGAAGGGCTTGTTGGGTTGCACAAAAATAATAACATTTCGAAGTTTTGCATTTTAAGCAAGTGTGTTTTAGTGCCTATGTATGCAATTTTTTTTTCAACATGCAATCCAAACCAATGCTTTGCTAATACCAATGACCATCGTCCGTTCTTAGTTTCTCCATATATAGGGTGTTTTTTATTGAGGTATAGAACTTTAAGTTGGCATCACTTTTTTAACTGGCGGCCATTTTGTCAGCTGTCAAGTGATTAATATTTAGTTTGGTTTGCCATTTCATCATGAACAAATTTGCTTTATTCTAGCCAGCCGAATTGGCTTTAATAAAGCCGAATTGACTTTATTCGAGCCAGCCGCGGCGGCCACATGCCCGAAATCATATTCAAACATTAATGACATAAAATTATCCTTCCAATAAAGCCAAATTGATGGACATTAAAACGATTTTCTTGTGTTTTATTTCAATTCGAAGTTCTATACCTCTAAAAAAAACACCCTTTATAAGCTTTTCTTTGCGAAGACTTCCATCGTCATCCAAACCATGAGTATCTGGAAATAAAAAAAATAAAAAAATTATTGTACCTCCCGGTCTTCCTTTCTTTCCTTCATTTTTATTCTTTGTAGGGCCTCACCAGGTTACGATATAAGGTCTTTAGCCTTCCTTTCACCAATATTTGGACATTTACTGGTGTGGGAAAACTTAACTTCATAAGGGCCTTCCCATAAAGGCGACAATTTGTTTTTCCGAAGTTGATTTTTTAAAAGCACTTTCGCCCTATCTTAAGTGTTATTGGCTTACTGTTTCTGTCATATCTTTCCTTTGCGGCTGTTTTGGCCTTGTTTTGACATGTCTTGGCTATTCCGTAGGCTTTTTGGATTTGATGTTTTAATGCCTTCTGATAATCATATGGGTTATATAGTGGTGTACTGTTTCTGAGGTTTGCTGGTAAGGGTGTGTCAAACCCGTACAGTACCTTAAACGGCGCCTGGTTGGTGGGCATATGCGTTGTATGATTATGCACATGCATTGCTGGATGTCAACCCTTGGTCCCAGTTTGAGCCATCCTCTTTCGCGAAGTTTCGCAAGTACTCGGCCAAGGGCCGACGACTCCTTTCTAAGGATCCATTAGCCTGGGGGTGATAGGGAGTGATATGTTTTTCTCAATTTTCAGCAGTTTACACACACTCCCAAAAAGTTTTGAGGTAAAATTTGTGCCGTTGTCTGTAACTAATTTAGTTGGGAGACCATATTTCGCTATGATCTCGTTATAAAAAACTTTTGCCGCTGTTTCTGCCTCCGCGTCTTGCATCGGGGCGCAAAAAAATTTTTTTGACAAATCGTCTTGAAAAGTGAGGATATACTTGTTACCCGCAGTAGTTGTTGGTAGTGGCCCGACCATGTCCATATAAACCTTTTCAAACGGTCTTCCTGGGGTGTCTGTTAAGACCATTGGCTCCTTGTTCAAGTGCCCACTTTTGTTTTTCTGGCATTTTGGACATCGTCTTATGTACCCTCTAATTTCCTTCAGCATACCCTTCCATTTGTATTGTTTCCCTATCCGTTTAAGGTCTTCCTGACCCCCTGATGTCCACCTAAAGGCGAATCATGAAAACTTTTCAGAACCTCCCGAATGTCCTTCTTGTCAGTTAAAGTTACAGCTGTGTCCGTAGCTTCTTGATTTACGGCGGTATCTTCAATATCCTGCTCTGTTATACTTTCATCCCTTGTATCCCCCTTTTGACCATTGGTATTCTCTAATAATTTCTGTTGTGCCCTAGTCAATACTTGTATTTGATGTCCTTCCACCGGCAGGCGGCTTAAAGCATCTGCATTCAAATTGTATATCCCCGGCTTGTAGACGATATCAAATTCATATTCTGACAGTTTATGGCTAAGCCCTGCAAGCCTCGATGTCTGGCCTTTGAGATTCGCGATTCCTCTCGGAGGTTGATGGTCTGTAAAAACGGTGAAAGGCCGACCCAAAACGTATGGTCGAAACGTATGCGTTGCCCATACCACACCCAACATTTCCTTCTCTATCGTTGAGTATCTCTTTTCCGTGTCACTCAGGGTTCTGCTTGTAAATGCGATAGGGTGGTCTTTGTCATCTCTCACCTGCGATAACACCGCCCCTAGAGCTACATTGCTTGCGTCCGTGGTTACCCTGAAAGGCTCTGAAAAATCTGGGTAAATCAGAATGGGAGGATTAAATATACTTTCTTTCAGATGATTCAATGCTTCCTCGCATTCTGGTGTCCAAACGAATTTGCTGTCCTTTTTAGCAACCTCGTTATGGGCAATGCTAATTTCGCCATTTCGTTAACAAACTTTCGGTAATAATTAACTAATCCCAACAAGGCTTGTACTTCTTTGATATTTCTGGGCGGCTTCAACTTTCTCACGTTCTCTACCTTAGCTGGATCTGGAAGGGCCCCGTTTTCTGAGCACTTGTGCCCCAGGTAGACTATTTCCCTTCTTAGAAAATGGCATTTGTTGGTGTTTAATTTAAGACCACTTCCGCGTAACCTGGATAGCACGTTGCATATTTTCCTCTCATGGTCTGCTATATTTCTTCCGTAGACCACGATATCGTCCAGGTATACGAAGCATTCCATGCCCTGTAGACCTGTTAGTATTGTATTCATAATCATTTGAAACGTTGCGGGTGCACTTGTGAGACCGAAAGGCATTCTGTTAAACTCGAAATGTTCCTTGTCAGTGCTAAATGCTGTTTTCTCTTTGTCATTTTCGTCCAAAAGCACTTGATGGTATCCACTGGCCAGATCCAATATTGTGAAATACCTGCCATTCCCCAGCTGGTCCAGAATTTCGTCAATCCTTGGAATTGGGAAAACCTGCTTGATTGTGACTTCATTTAGTTGTCTGAAGTCAACGACCATCCTATATTTTTTCTGTCCATCCTGCGATTTTTTGAGAACCAATAGAAGAGGTGAATTCCATGGAGATACACTAGGGCTTATTATTCCATTTTCTAGTAAGTCTGACACCTGACGGTTGATTTCATCGTTATGGATTTGTGGGAGACGGTATTGCCTTTGGTTAATGGGCGGCTGATTTACTCTAATCGGAATCTTATGTTTCATTCGTGACGTGAACGGCAGTTTATCTCCCTCCAACATGAATACATCGTGGTACTGTTCACATATCCTGTTCATTGATTCTTTTTCATCCCTGTTTCAATCTTCCTTGACTAACATATTCGATAACTTCTGTATTCTTTCTAAACAAGTGTTTTCTGATGAACTTTTGTTAGGGTAAGTCTTCATTGCTCCTTCATTTATTAGACTGGAGTCTGCTCCAGTATCCACTAACAACACAAGTTTTCCTTCCTTGGCGTCTTTGCAAGGAATAGTAATGAAAACTGTATCCGCTAGTGCTGTACTATTGTTGCTAATATTTATAAGTTGTGAAATTTTCCCAATGATAATTCCTGTGTCCTCTTCTACCGATGCATTTTCCCTATGAAATGCATGGCCAGGATTATGAGGAGAGTTCTCCTCTCTTATCCCTATGTACCACTGCCTTATGCGTTATTCGCACAGGTACATCTTCTTCCGAGTCACTATCTGACTTTCTGACTTCATTTGCTTCCACTTTCACCTTTTGCGCCTCTTTCCCAATATTCTCCGTTAACCCATTCGCAAGTCTTTTATATTGCACCTTCTCTATTAATTCCCCGCACTGATTCTCATCGCCCTTACATATTCCGCCCTTGTTATCTTTTTGCCAATTAAGTTCATTCACTTTTTTTGGTTCCCCGGCTATTGGCTGTAGCCGGGCCGCATAAAGTTTCCCGAAATGTCACCGGTACTATTTTCTTTATTCCTGACCTTATTATTATTTGTAAAATTTCTGTCATTTGGTTCTCTCCCTGCGCTAAATCTGCTCTGACAGGCACGCGCAAAATGCCCTGTTTGATTGCATTTGTAGCATTTCATCTGTGGAGATCCCTTAGAATGTTGTGGTATATTTCCATTTCCATTTCTTCTCTGTGCTTGGCCCGTATCATTGGACTCATATCTGTGCCTTTGGTTCACTCTTTCGGACTGTCGTGGTTTACAAAACTGATTTTCGCTGTGGCCGCTTATCCTACAAGTTCTACAGTAGAGCGATGATAACCTCCTACTACAATTGTCGAAGGAGTGTCCTTTATTTCTGCAGTAAGTGCAAGTGCTGATAAATTTTTCCCTATTCCCGCATTGGAGGCCTACTTCATGGCCATATTTCCCACAGTTAATGCAATACAGTGCATTTAATCGCTCCTTACAATTTAACCTGTCATGTCCCTTTTTGTTGCAAAACCTACATGGGGATGCTTCCAACATTGTGTTGAGTGTGCCTTGGTTTTCTCCAAACAACTCCTCCGCTTCTTCTACTATGCCTACGAGGGATCTCAGTTGCTGTCTTTCCTGTCCAATAAATCTTGCTCTGAGAGCTTGATCTCTAAGCCCTTTAATAAAACTCTTCACAGATATCCTTTTGAAGTCCTTTATCATAACTTCAATACTGTCTGCAGACCACTCTTCCTTTATTGTGTTGATTGCGTCATTGAGCAGGACCTCAGTAAGGTCTCCGAATCCACTTGCTGATTCTCTGATGCTCTGCCTGCATCCTAATATCTGCTCCCTAATCTGATCCAGGTTTTTCTTCTTCAAATATGCTTTCTTGATGGCGTTACACAATGCATCCATAGATTCAAATTTCTGTTGCGAGATTCTAGCATATGGCATACCCATAAGGCGTAATTTTAGGCATTCGATGACATTATCCTGTGTGCTACTATCCCCTCCCGACAAAATTTCTCTTTCCACCATTTTATATCCCTGGATGTATCTGAAGTCCTCAGACGATAAATCAGGTCCATCAGTGCCAAAGAATGTTGGCACTATGTTATTTACTACTTTAGTAATTTCCGATAAAGTTGGCATCCTGATTGTTTGTTGTACTATATTTTCCCTATTTAATACTTGTCTAGGTGGGGCTGTTTGTGTTTGCAAATAATTCTTTGTATCTAATATTAATTTATAAAATTCCCCAATAATATCGACATCGGATATTTTTGTCTTTTCCAATCTATTAAATTCCTCTTTGTTCCGTTCAAGCTCTTCTAATTTTCTTGCTCTAGTTTCGGCCGTGTAGCCTCTGCTGCCTGCCTTTTTTGCGTTACTCAAAATTATTTTAGTTTTCTCTAATAACCCTAGAGCAACTGCCTCCTCCCTATAAGTTTCTATTTCGTCTACAACTCCTTCTTGCTCCTGAGTTATAATTATTGTCAGAATTTCTTTATATCCTGCTTCTGATAACTCCTCGTGCAACGATGGTGTAGGTGACCTAGACCTATGTATTGTATTTAATTCGTGTCGGGCGTTTTCTAGTGCTATTCGAAGTCTTTGAACCGTGTCATCCTGTGTTTCTATCAGTTGTTGTTTTTTTAGCTGTTTCTTAAACTCCTTTTCACTTAACTCCTTTTCTTTTAACTGGCTAACTAGTTCTGTATTTTCTCTGACTACTTCCTCGAGTAAGCTTTCTGTGTAGCTTAGTTGCTCACGTATTTTCCTGCTATGATTTTCATGTAATTTCTTTGTTTCTTCTAAATCTGTTACCCTTCTTGAAAATTCATCTGATTGTTCCTCATTAATGTCTAACAACACTTGTAATATGTATCCCACTTCCTCTAGCTTCGTCAATTTCCTTTCCCGTACAATCTCCCTATGTATGCTTGTAGGATTCTCGTCTGACTTCCAATTAGCGAGTTCTGACCATGCTAGAACTCGTAAACTGTCTACCTCAAAATTATATGCCTCTAACCTTGCCACTAAATCGTCTGTTCTTCCTTGTGGACCGTCCATTCATATGATAAGAAAACTATTAAAATGTACTTACCATTTGCAGGCTCAACGGTTGCATCTCCTTTTCATTTGTTTTTAAAATGTCGTAACAATGAACAGTTTTATACAATTATGTAATATTTTTTTATTATTTTTATGATTTTCGCGTTCAGTCCTTTATTTCCAGCAACGCAGGATTAGACAGACTGAAGGTAGCTAGAATTTAGTTTTTTATCAGGCTGTCTATTCTGTACTGCTGCGCGTTAAGTCCTATATCTTTAACAATGCAGGATCATACAGACCGAAGGTAGCTAAAATTTAGTCTTTTATCAGGCTGTCCTTTTTTGCACTGTTAAAAACTAACACTCAACCCGTTTAAAAATTTTTTTTATCCTACCGGCTGCGCTAATGTTATAATCCTGAAGGATCCCGTGGGATTCGCAGGAATTATTAAGTTAATAATTATCAAATCAAAAACACTTTATTTTATTTATATAACCTGGAGGGTGCACGTCGGAATCGCACGCTTCTTTATTTAGTTATAACACTAGAACTACAACTCTTCTCGACTTAAACTTTAATTTATTATTTATACTAAAATTATGCTAACTACTTAAAAATACTTTTACAAAATTTTGGCCGTATTAGCTAATAAGAATAGTGTTGCTTAAAAACTGATATGAATTAAATATGCTGACCTTACAAAACAGTAAGTATAAAATTTATGGTTTATCAACCAATGAAAACAAATGGTAATTAGAGAGCACATTAGTGATATTCACTTAATATACAAAAATAGTAAGTGTATTTACTTAAACAATTTATTTAATGAATATGTTTGCTTAAAAGTAACAAGATTAATGGTGATTCACAACAGAGGTCCCATTCTGAGGGAGAACCACCGGTTGAACCAATTTTTAGTTTTTCTTTCCTGTAAATATACATATATATAATAGTTATGTAAGAAATGCTGAAGTATGTATATATCGATCCTTTATTGCAACATCGTCATAACTCAAAAAGCAGATTTTGCAGAAAATAAGTTTAAAGTTTTCAACTTACATACACTTCAGTGAAAATATAAAAATATTTTCTTTTCTCAATATGTGAGCTCAAAACTCTTTTGTATGAAATTTTTATACAATATTAAATATGATATAATGAATTTCTCTACATTATTAACTCAAACAATTAATACAATAATTGAAATTTATTTGCTGGTAGTTTAGCATGTCTATATACGTATTTCATTGGCGCTTGAACCAAATCATCAGTAAACTTCAACCACAATTTTCAACAGTCACAAACCTCTTACTTTATGCACAGACTTTCAAAAACTATATGAGAATTCATAAAATAATAATATTTTTGAAATACGTATATACACATGCTAAACTACCAGCAAATAAATTTCAATTATTGTATGTACTATACTTCTGACAATATGTCAAATAATAAATTTCTTCAAACAATTAATTTTTTGAGATATGACTGTGTTGAAATAAAGGTGCCATATGTATATTAGGTATGGCATACAAGTGGTTTTGTGAGGTTCCGAAAAAAATATTTTAGCCAAAAAATGGTGGCGGTCAGATGGGGGCAAAAGTCGCCTCTTTGTTCAAAGTTGGGGGCAGTGTTGTCAGATATAGCGATATCTCTTTTGTAATTATTATTTTTGGCCAATCGAAATTTTATGTTTTGTTGTGTTATATACTTCAGCTATTAGGCCTACCATCTTTTATGTAAATAAAAATGCAAATATTTATTCCATATTTCCCGACGTTTCGTGAATTGTATGTTCACTTTTTCAAGGGATGTTGTCTATTTAGTTAAATAAAGAAAAAACAACAACAATATTCTAAATATATGTACATGAAAAAATTTTTTAACAAATATAAAAGAAACTTACTATGTCTTAAAATATCACATTAAAATTTCTTCATGATACGTATGTATACATATAAATATGTCACATTAACACTTTTTTATAAATATAATAAGAATTTTAATTTTAAAAAACATTTTTTCCCAATTAGATTGATTGTTTTATTGCCAGTTTATAATTCGCGCTCAAATTATCAGTGTCTTCTTTGATGTTCATCGTTTTATTTATTTTTTGTTGAATTCGTAAACTTTCTGTCACATATCTTTTTCTATCACTGTTTACTTTGTCCAGTATTTTTATATTGTCAAAATCAGGTTTGTGTTTTGTATTAAGTATATGCTGTGATAATGCAGTACTTTCCTTGTTTTTATTAATATCAGCTTGATGTTCATTAACTCTAGTTATTAAGTTCCTCTTTGTTGTTCCAATGTAAACAAGATTACAGACATTTTGATCATTACCTTTGCAAGGTATCTCATATACAACATTGCTTTGTTGTAGTTTTTCTATTGGTGTTTTTGTTTTAGTGAAAATTGTGTTTAGGATTTTGTTTGGTTTGTAAGCAAAACATATGTTATTGTTGTCTATTGTTGTTTTTATATTTCTGCTGTCTGTAAGGCCGGGTATATATTTAATACTGCAAAACCGTTTGTCTGTGATAGGGTTTTCAGATCTGTTATTATGTTCGGGTTTATAGGATGATATGCAGGATTCTATTAGTTTTTGGGGGAAACTATTATTTTTAAGAATTGTGGTAATTTTTTTGATATTATTCGCGTGGAATTGCTTGTCACTAATATCGCCAAACGTGGCGACAAAAATTTGTTTTTGGCGATGAACATTTTGTAATGGCGATTGGCGATTTACTTGGCGATATTTTAAATTACGGGCGATATTTTTGGCTATATTTTTACAATTTCAATAAAATAGAATAATGTTGAAAATATTAAACTTTTTATATAAACATTTTTTCTACGACATGAAATAGTGCGCGCAAGAAATTCTAAATATTGTAACTTTTTATCTCAAACAAAATTTTCTTAATAAATAAAAAAAAAATAAAAAAATTTTCTTAAATTAAATGATATTAAATTAAATCTCATTTCGTGTTTGTGAAACATAGCGGGAAAAACGTCCTTTTATAAAGGATAATGAAGCACTAAAAAGCCTGCACGTGTTCTCGGCTGTGCGTTTCGCACCATTTTTGGTGCTTTTCTTAATTTTTTGAGCGGGAAATTGCTTAGATGGTGCGTTGTGCGCTTTTTTTGAGATTTCGGTGAGTTTTGTAACCAAAGCAAATTCGGTGTGAGAAGAAAATCTTTGTACAATAAAATACACCTACTTCAATACTATAATACTAAATTTTTACAATCAATTTTACAAACCACAAAAAGAACAATAAGTAGTGATGCTTTAAGAATTACCAAATCATATGCACAATGGTGTTCTTGTTGTAAATAATTTGTATTATGTAAAGAAAAGGAACATTTCTTTATATGAACTTTCCTGCCCCTTTTAGATTTTCATAGTAATTGTTTTTATATTAAAAGTTGTCACGACCATTGTTAATTTTTTATAAATTGCGTTGTTTAAAAGTCTAAATACTGCACTATTATTATTCTTGAATCCTTACTTTAAATCGGTGATCTATTTTTAAAAAGGTTTTTGTATAAAATTTATGACATTAAAAGAAAATTATTGTTAAGACAATTGAACACAAACAAATTTTTTATTTTTGTCAAGTTTCATTTTTTTCTAAAGACCCTGACGTGTAAAAGCCTGTTTAATTGTTATATTTTTAATTAAATGTTTATTGGAATTTTATACAAAAAATAAATTCTAAGCTTAGTGCGTTTTTATAAATGAGGCGTTTTTTTCCATTTTGGTGCGTTTTAAAATTTGAAGGTTGACAACGCTGCTTCCCACTTTAAGAATATGATATGTGTACTTAAATACACATTTATGTAATCGTTGATTCAGTTTTATCACAAGATTTAAATTGACCAAGATCAAGTTCAATTTATCCTAATTAGATTGATCTTTTGGAATCAGTTATGTATTTTAAAGTATTTTTTATACGCCAGTATGTTAATGTAAACACTTTATTTTTCATTTTTCTTAAACAATATATTTTTTATGCTTTACGATAAACGTTACCTACTGAATTTAAAATTTAACAATATTTATAATGTAATTACAAAATAAAAATATTTTTTGTAGCTAAAATTTAATGTTTTATTATATTGGCGATATTTGGCGATATTCAACAAGTCTTTTGGCGAGGAGGCTGAAAATAAATCTGACAACACTGGTTGGGGGTAAAAGTAAAAAAAAACATTTAAAAAATCGTATAACTTTCCCAGCACCCATTAATTTTCTCCCGCCAACATCTTTTTTAAACACACCGACCGGTTAACTACTCTCCTTAAGGGGGCTCCCATACAAAGGGGAAATTTTTATAAAATTTACTCGCAGCTGTCCCTAGGTCGTACCTATCGAAGTCAAATGTATGACCACCCTCCAAAATTTTTCCAATACGAAGATTATCTCTAAACATACTTGTCGCCTATCTTCAACCATTAAGGTGAGCCCCATACAAACAATAAGTTTTTTAAGTTTAACGTTTATTAACGCACTAATAATCCCAAATTATTATCTATATAATTAATAGGCGAATAAGTTTTTTGTAATCCCTTTTGCGCCGGAACTACTGCACCGATTTTGGAGAGACTTACATGATTTTAAAGGATTTTCTGCACAGATGTGCACAATCTATATTTTATTGACATCGGTGCAGTATTTTGGGAGCTATAAGCGTTTAAAGTTGCTACTACTACATGCAAACATAGTACACACGCATTTATTAGCTTACACTTAAAAATGAAACAAAACATGTTTGTGTGTGAGTGTGTGTATTTGCAGTATTTCTCTTGCTATTCCAATTTTTTTTCTCTTTTTTGTTATTGTATGAAAGCCATAAAACTTATAGGAAAGAGTTCAATAAATTGAAGTAGCTTTAATAAAGAGATTTTGTTTCTGGTTTTTTTTTAATTTTATGTACGAGTTATTGTTTATGTAAATATGTATGCATATTGTGTAACTGTGTTTAAATGAATTTTTTATGACGTTTAGATAATTTTTCTTTGAATCTTAATCACCCTTATTCCAGTTGTCGACATCGACGTCACGTCAATACATACCAAAAAAATTGGGGTTTGTGTACCCGTTGTCGAAAGCCACTGGCTCCTATTGACAGGTTTATGCTATTTTCTAGACCTTAGCGAACGGAAATAGATTGTCAATAGCACAAAATTTTTCTCGAGAGAGAGTAGAGCAGCCCAATGTTTTGGTATTGTTATTGACGTGACGTCGCACAGTGGCGTGAATTAAAAAAAAAGTGGTAAAAAGTCCGCAACTTTTGAACTAGTTAACCGATTTCAATGAAACCAACTGTTTTGGAAAGTAGAAGTGTTGAAATTTTTAGAAAGCATATTTTGAGGCACCCTGTTGTAAGACAGGGTAGCTCCAAACAGCCTCAAAGTGGGAAAGTGCGGGTATCGAAATTCTTTCGGAGCTTGTAACTTTTGTAAATAGGGACCGATTTCAATAATTTTTTCAGCGGGACAATCTACGTTAAGAAATAAAAATAAAACATGCTGAGAGTACCATTTCATCTCTTTCAGTTTCCAAGTTATTTGACTTGAAAAATTTATTTTTTAATTTTTGGCCCTGACTTTTTTTATTCGTTAGTACATAACTTCTTTATTACTTGGCAAAAATCAGTATGTTTTAATGTTTTTGAAAGAAAACTTCATTACAATTCATATAAAAAAAATTTTTTTGATATCTCAAAAATTGTAGCAAGGAATAATTTTGCAATTTGGATTTTTAAAAATTATGAAAAAATTTGGTATATTTTGTGAAAAAAGTATTCTTATTTTTTTTTGAATATTTTAAAAAATTATTAAGTATTTGATAAAAAACTTTGATTGTTTCTGAGAAAGGAGACATTGAGAAAGGCTGTGAAATAAATTTTGGAGATTGTTGTTGGTGCACCCTACATTCAGCATTGGTCGAAAACTAGCAATTTTTTTTCAAAAAATCCGATTTTCGGATGTGGCAAAAAAATTGCACGGTCGTTTTTGTAAATTTTTTGATTTTTTATTATAAATAAATTTGTTGTTAGTAGCCTGTAAGAAACTTTCGACATCCTACACATAAATGTAGGCAGGAGAGGAGATTTTCTAAAAATTCTAAAATTTTTCTAACACATTTTTTCCCAATAAGAAAAAAGTATTATAAAATTATAAATTGGGAATCATTTTGATTTTTATCAATAGCATACATTTAGTTTTGCAAACTGAAAAAAAATTATTCTCCTATATTCGAAATCCAATTTTGATTAAAAATTTTAATTTTCTACATTTTTTATTTTTGTCTAAATTATTGATCTTATTTTCTTTACTGCAAATGTTTCTTAATTTTTTCTATGTTATTACAATAGTAGATATAATTATCTATTCAACGGTATATAATATGTATTCCTTTGCCATTATATCAGTTTTAAAATGTATACACAAATATAACACCTCAGGTAACAATTTACGTGTATATCTGATACTCAAACAAACCCACATTTTTTATGAACTCTTGAAGCTGTTATTAAATACTTTTTTTTACTTAAATACAATAAAATATAAGAATTTATATACATAAATATAAGTATATTTATATACCTACAAGGACAAAGCTTCCTGCGCGCACATCTCTAATATGGATATGGTTTTACCTGATATTTGTATCGGTTTTGTATTCGTAGCTTGTAAAATAGCTATATATTTAAGCTGCGATGCATTTAATGTCATTATTTCAGTTATAGCTATCATGGAGATAACAATTAAAAATAAATCGCTCTGCAAATTAATGTGGGAAAACCTCACTGATGGGAGTACTCGGTTGGACAAGGTAGACCAAATGATGTACACAATATCTACTACATATGGTTTATCTGTAAACACCGGTTTATGGAAAAAACTTGATTTTTTTTTTAATTATATGAAAAGAAGATACGTGAATGCAATAAATCAATTTCTAAATTTCAGAATAAAAATCAGGATTGGTTAGATATGGGACTATCTACGAAAATATACCCAAAGAAGTTTGGTCGGCCAAATAAAGATTACGATAACGTTCGACGCAGGAGCAAAAGGATTAAACAAGAAGACTTGATATTAGTTTGTCAGACCTTCTTCATAATACAGGATCAAGACTGATCGCTACTTTTGACGAAAGAGACTTAGATACATGTAATAATTCCGAACTAACACTAATATACAAATGGTGATGTGATGGATCATCTGGATTTTCAGAATATAGACAGCCCAGTGCATACGATAATGACTTTTCCAAAGTTTTAATGGCATCGTTAGTACCATTAAGGCTTCGACTACATAATGAAATGCCTTCAACAAGTAAAAATGCATTTAAAGATATGTGGGTAAATACTACTCCAGGCTCAAAGTCTTTATGCCGACCAATACATTTTGAATACATCAAGGAAAACAAAGAAACAACTCAAAATCAGGTTGATGGTATAAAACATGAAATTTCTAATATGGAACCTATTGACGTTCATATATTAGGACGAGTAATAACAATATCTTTTAGACCTTATTTAACAATGATAGATGGAAAAGTTGCAAATGCAATAACCGATACAAAATCTTATTTGATTTGTAATATATGCGGAAAGAAAGATTCTGATTTTAAGGACATTGAGTATTATACTGCAACTAATGAAGATGCCCTTAAGCTTGGAATATCACCACTTCATGCTCAGATTCGATTCATGGAGTACATTTTACGACAACAAGTAGCGCAGTGTACCAGAACATCAGAACGCTCCAGTTGCGAATAATTCTGCTTTAAAGCAGATACAGTTGGAAGAAAAGAAAAGAATTCAAGATGAGTTTATGAAACGTGGATTAATCATTGACAAACCTTTATATGGCTATGGAAACTCCAATAATGGCAACACTGCTAGGCGATTTTTTGATGACCCTGAAACCACATCTTCTATAACTGGTTTTAGTTTTAATCATATAAGACGTTTCAAAATAATACTGGCCGTCATAAATAGCAAAAAGTTAATTAATAAGGACAAGTTTGAAAAATATTCAAAAGACACTCTGATTCTAATAAATGAATTATATCCATGAAAATCAATAACTCCAACCGTACATAAAGTGCTAGCGTATACAAAAGAACAAATAGAAAAAACATTATTCCTCTGGGGGAACTAACCGAAGAAGCACAGGAAGTTAGAAATAGAGATGTTAAGCAATATCGACTTTTCAATACACGTAAATGCTCTAATGCATCATTTGCATACAAGGCATAAGAATGAAATGGTTGCCAAAAATAAGTATTGAAATCGAGAAGGACGATCCCGAAGCAGAGGAAATTAATAGCTTGCTAGGCCATGATGTCTCAGATACATATGTACATTGTACATATATCTCTTGATACATAAGTATTTATATTCATACAAACAAATATCTGATATCATGGCAAAAAGTCTCTGGAATTCTCTGTCAAATTATATTCAAAACTTAGGCAATTTATATGCGTTTAAAAAGGAGCTAAGATAAGAAAACTTGTTTTTGTTTTCAATATTAATTAGCAAATGAAAATTTCTTGTCCACATCGTGAGCCAGGCAGTAAAATTTCATTCAATTCTTTTTTGTTGTGAAAAGAATTAATTTAAAATTTAGGTAATTCGTAACTTATTAAAATCCAAAAAAAAATTATTCATTTACAGCTCTGGCATCGATATGTATGTACATTAGGCTTGCTAGATGGGCCTGATTTTGCCTCATTGTCAAGTTTTTTAATGCACGTCAAGCAGCGATGACAATTTAGCGCGTTTCGCGCTAGATTTAGCGCGTTTTAACTACTCCAAACGCGCTTTTTTCATCTTGGCGCGTTTAATAAAAAAAGCGCTAATTTAGCGCGTTTTGGATAAAGTCAGTAACATCATTTCCGTTATTTTTTTTTCTTATTTTGGATAAATTTACCAATTTTCTAGTATCCAAAACTCTGATAAATTTTTTTTAATTTCGTTCATGATTCAGCTGTTGCAAATAAAATTCCCTTGCCTGTGATTAGAAATAAAAATGCATTTTAATACTGTAAATGGCAAATATCTTTAAATTTCACAACTATAAATATGTAGTCGTACTCGTGACCAAAAAAATTTATATAACTTATGAAGCATCTATTATAGCTGAAGTACAAAAATCATTTGAATCGTAAAACTATTCGACATTTTATACGAGTATGTTGTTACTCGTACAAAGTTTGTTAAAGAAAATTAAAATAAAAACTAAGGATTTCAATTATTTCGTGATTCTGATTCTGTATTAAATTATTTTAGTTATTTAGGATATAATTTCGAAGTAGCAATATTGCAAAATCTGAAAAAGAGTAGCTAAAAAAAGTACATTTACTAATACATACATCGACTTTTATTAAAATTTAATTTAGCGCGCAGAAAAATAGCGCGTTTTAGCTATAAATAGTTGACAATGCTGCAACTCAGCGCGTTCTAGCGCGTTTTGAGAAGGGGAATAGCGCGTTTGGGTTGTAAATAGTTGGCATCACTGACGTCAAGTGACAAGTGAAAAAGTGATTTGTCAAGCTTTTTGGTAAGTCAATTTTTTTTCTCAAATTTATGCTAGCTATGCAATAATACTTAAAACAGTAAGTTTATATTTCTAAAAAACAAATCTAAAGCCCATATTTTTACTATCAATAGAACGAAGGACTAATATGATACATATTTTTTTGTGTGCAATTATAGTTTAAAGAATATAGTTCTCTTTCTGTACAGTTATAATAAAAGTGCCAGCATTGATATTCACCCCATTACTCAACACTAGCAAATTGACAACATTGAACAGCTGAGTTACAATACGTACATACATTGAAGTTTTTGAAAAAAAAGTGAGTTTATATTTTAATTTGTTAATTTGTTTTAACGAGTAACGAGTTTTCTTTAAAATATATATAGAATGAATTTTTATTTTTATATTGTTTTTTGTTTCTTTTATATTGTTTCTGTTATTTTTACTTTTTATGATACTTTTGTTCTTATTCTAATAATTTTTATGAAAAAATTAAATGAAAATAGTATGAGTGTTTTTATTTTTCAAAATCAAGTTTTTTTTGGTCAATGTCAAGCTTTTTGGTAAATTAGATGTGGCAAGCCTAATGTACACACAAAAAACAATATGTATGTACACAAATATATGATATGCACATAATCCAAAAACGAGATCATATAAAATTAAATAATTAAAAAACTTTGGTTTTTGTTAATTTTCCAGTAAAGAATTTTGAACCTCGGCTTCTTTGGCAGCGAAAGCTTTGAAAATTTCTTTTTTATCCTCTTCAATTGCCAACATTCTTTCCGTGGTACTTTTTATATTATCTTGTATTTTATCGACATTGTTCTCAATTGATTTTAATACCCTTTCCAAACTATTCTTCTTTTTATTTGCAGACATACGAAATTTAGACGGTCCTGGAGCATCCTTGATGGATAGTGACGGCGATGGCGATACAGGTACACTATTTGATGAGGGTGATGGTGGCTGCATTGGTTCTGCTCCAATATTTAATGCAATGTCTTCAAAATAAATAAATAAAATAATAGTAATCTTTTTAATTTGAGTATTTTTACTTTCAATTTGTGTTCTTATTGTTTACCATTTATACTATCGGAAACTAAGGCTTCGGGGTGATAGCTCTTAAATGGAGCCAATAAGCTTTCCATATTCTTATAGAGGTGTTATAATCCTGGAGGGTCCCGTGGGATTCGCAGGAATTATTAAGATAATAATAATTATCAACCTGGAGGGTCCACGTCGGAATCGCACGCTTCCTTATTTAGTTATAACACTAGAACTACAACTCTTCTCGACTTAAACTTTAATTTATTATTTATACTAAAATTATGCTAACTACTTAAAAATACTTTTACAAAATTTTGGCCGTATTAGCCAATAAGAATAGTGTTGCTTAAAAACTAATATGAATTAAATATGCTGACCTTACAAAACAGTAAGTATAAAATTTATGGTTTATCAACCAATGAAAAGAAATGGTAATTAGAGAGCACATTAGTGATATTCACTTAATATACAAAAACAGTAAGTGTTCATACTTTCACAGAAAGAAAAACAAAAAAAAAAACCACTGACCTATATTTTAAACTTCACTTCTCCTGTAGTTCATTGCACCTCACAATTAAACAAACTTATCATTATTTTAAACCGTTCATTGCACTTCAAAATTAAACAAAAGAAATAAGACACTGTTTATAATTACTCTGCATAAGAATATCAAAATTGGGTCATAAATAATTGCAAACTTGCAATCATGCATAAATGGTTGTTTTTTGTACAATGAACTTGTACTTAAGCAATACGCTAAATAAAGCAAAATTTTATGACCTCAATTTTATTAAGCAATACAATTAATAGTAGAAAATTTTAATGACATATCAATAAGTTAGTATATAAGAAAGAAGGTTAAATAAAACATTTGTTCAATTACATTTTTGCAAAGAAACAAAGTTGTTTTACCAAAAGTGATTTAACCATCTCCACGCAACCAAGTTTCAAGTGCTTGAGTTGCATCAATAAATCTTCCTGGTGAATCGCCTTGAAGATAACCCAAACAGGTTAAACAAAATAGTTTAACCTTATTCATTTATTGAATTAAACATTGGTGACCCCGACGTGATCTGACACAGGATCAATATTCGTCTTTGAAGTTTCCTACACTGAAATCACTCCTCTCAGGCAGCTAGGATTAACATACATCGTAAACTTCCTACACTGGAACATTCTCTTCAGGCAGCTAGGATCAATATTAATCAACAAATTTCTACACTGGAGCATTTCCCTTCAGGCAGCTAGAAGACTCAACAACTCAAATCGTTACTCCTGAGAAACCAAATATGGATACTTTCAACAAGCTGATAGAATCACAGCTGGCAGCAGGTGACTTGATCGAAACTATAGTCCGCAATTTTAAAAAGGACTCAGCTATCAGGAAAACTGTTGTTTACTATGAGGAACGACTCAAAAGGCTAGATAGCGCTTGGTCGGAATTTGAGACCACGGACAGCAAAATCCGTTGCCTCGACCAAATTCCGTTAGACCACGACTACTTTGCTAAAGATTACTACAAAAACATCTCAGAGCTTGTCGACAAATACAAGGATATTTTTGAGACAGCTCTGATGAAATCATCTACAGGAGAGGCAGTTCAACAACCAATCGCCGACAAACCCTCACCGTCCAAAATGAAATCATCTACAGGAGAGGCAGTTCAACAACCAATCGCCGACAAACCCACACCAATAATCAAACCCGCTGGTGAGGTAGGATGTAAGACATCTGCAACTATCGCTTTAATAAGAAGGCAAGGTGTAATGATGGGGTCTCTAGAGCGATTGCTCACAATGGATCCGACAGCCGAGAATATGAAGCTGAAAGAAAAATTATGGGACCAAATCCAGAACCTACATTTCACCACATGGGAAACTAGTCATGATCCGGTTCAAGAAGGATACAACATGACTGCATACACTACCTTAGAAGCAAGGATATTTGAAAATTTTAAGAAGGCTTCCCAAGTGGCTCCCGATCCACCGACTCCATATGATCAGCCTATTGGAGTACCACTGCCTAAGATAACAATTCCTAGGTTTGACGGCGACTACCTCAAATGGAGGACCTTCTATGACTTATTTCTGCAACTTGTAGGCAATCAGCGGATTCCTGCGGTCCAAAAAATGTGGTACCTGAAGGCTAATGTAGCAGGAGAAGCTGAAAGGCTCATAAGTCACCTTTCAGCGACTGCAGAAAATTATGAGACAGCCTGGGAAATGCTAAAAGATCGATACGACAATAGACGAATTTTGGTCGCATCATTAATACAGCAGCTGATCGAACAACCTGCAGTTGGACCAACAATTGGGTCAATCAAGCAACTGCATGACACAACTCAGGAATGTCTGCATGCATTGCAAAATCTTGGAGTCGACACTACATCCTGGGACCCCATGCTATTCCACCTCCTCGTAAAGAAACTGGATCGAAACACTCATAACCAATATGAAAGATCAATCACAAATCCAAAACAGCTACAGAAAATCAAACACTTCCTAGCTTTTCTGGAAACTCGATTTCAATCAATGGAGGCAATGGGCTAAAAAGAAAAGCCATCTTCGAAGGTATGTGCAACAGCTGCACCATCTAAATCAATTGAGCCTTCGTGCGTGCTTTGTAAAATAGGTCCTCACCAGCTATATCGTTGCCAACGATTTCAACAACTCAAGCCATACGAGCGCTTAAATTTCATCCAAAAACAAAAGTTATGTGTAAATTGCCTGAAATCTGGTCATTCTTCAAAACAATGTACCTCAAGGGGTTGCACAAAATGCAATAAGAAACATAACTCGCTATTGCATCTAGAAAACAAGAACTACCCATCAAAACAATTAAATGAAGAAAAACCACAGGCAGCATCATCCTCTGCAACAACCATTGTAGAAGCTACGACTTATCCTGCTACACCAGGGTGCTCAACCAAATCAAAAGCTACTTCTTTAACCACAGCAAGTCAACATTTGTCATCAGCTGTGATCCTTGGCACTGCAGTAGTTAAACTCAAAACTGATTCATCAGAAATTGAATGCCGCGCATTACTTGACTCAGGATCCCAGGTAAACTGTATCACTGAGCGTCTAGTCAAACGACTTGGTATCCCAATGCAGCCGTCATCAGCAAACATTAGTGGAATAGGCAGCACCACCACTAAAACACAGCATCGAGTTAACATAGCACTGCATTCTAGAATTAATGGATTTACAACACAACTCGAAGCATTTGTCCTTCCGCGTATTATTTCTCCCCAGCCGGCACAATTCATCAACATAAATGACTGGCCATTACCCAAAAACTTGGTACTAGCTGATCCACATTTCAACCGACCGGACAAAATCGACATTTTATTGGGCGCTGAACACTTTCTTCAACTACTTTCAGTTGGACAAATCGAATTATCTCCACAACTACCAACCCTCCAGAATACTGTGCTTGGATGGATAGTTTCTGGAAAAATAGAAATAAAAAATCCTACACAGCTTATATGCGGAGTATCCACAACTAATGACAGCCTTGAAGCTTCCATTGCAAGACTGTGGGAACTGGATGAACTTAAGTCAACTGAAAGGGCGCTGTCACTAGCAGAAAGAAAATGTGAAGAGTTGTTTGTACATCATACAACGCGGAACAATGAAAATCGTTTTGTTGTAAAGATCCCGTTCCACCAAGATCCTGAAATCCTCGGTGACTCTTACAAAATCGCTCTAAATCGTTTCTTGTCGTTAGAACATCGACTGCAGAAAAATCCCGAATCGAGGAGTCAATATCAAAAATTCATGGATGAATACGAAAATATGAAACACATGACGAAGATATCATCAACTTCTATTCGCTCACCAAACTATTTTATCCCACATCATTGCGTTCTAAAACCGAACAGCTCCACAACTAAATTGAGGGTAGTATTCGATGCTTCAGCCAAAACAACATCAGGGCACTCTTTAAATGATTTGATGTATACAGGACCAATAGTACAGAGTGAACTATTTTCAATTTTATTAAGGTTTCGACTTCCCAAATTCGTATTCTCCACAGATGTAGAAAAGATGTATTGGCAAGTCTTGGTGTCTCCTGAGGACCGCCGTTTTCAAATGATAATTTGGCGGACAGATGTTTCAGAACCACTCTCATACTATCAACTGAACACTGTAACCTATGGAACAAGAGCAGCTCCCTATTTGGCAACTAAATGCCTACAAGAATTGGCAAAGGAAAATGCCAGACAGTATCCTCTGGCATCACAGTTTCTAAAAGAAAACTTCTATGTAGATGATGGACTAGGCGGAAGCGATAACTTATACACCGCAATTCAGGTGCAAGAACAACTTCAGCAGATCATGAAGCAAAGTGGCTTCAATTTGCGAAAATGGTGTGCCAATCACCCCCAACTGCTCAAAAATGTTCCAAAAGATGATCTGGAACTGAATTTGGACTTCGAGAGCAGCAAATCAGATTCCATCAGTACATTAGGACTTACGTGGCTGCCGAAAGAAGATCAACTAAGCATAAAGGTGAATATTATTGATAATAAAAGAGTAACTAAACGGACTGTGACATCGGATCTCGCACGAATTTTCGATCCATTGGGTCTTCTGTCTCCTATCACTGTTACTGCAAAAATATTCATACAAGAGTTGTGGAAGCTAAAACTCGATTGGGACCAAGCTCTACCCGAATCCATGCATACCAAGTGGATTACTTTCCGCGCAGACCTGAATGAACTGAAAACGCTAAAAATATCAAGACACATTTTCAAAGGTGGAATCACAGAATCTGTACAATTGCACATATTTACAGATGCATCAGAAAAGGCTTACGGTGCAGTGGCTTATCTTCGATCTACCATGAAACATGGAACAGTCATGTCACAAATCCTTTGTGCGAAGTCCCGAGTAGCCCCAATCAAAGCTCAATCCATTCCACGATTGGAGCTATACGCAGCTGTACTTGGAGCACAACTAGCTACAAGAATAATAGCTGATCTTCAGTTTACAAGCCAAGTTTGGTTGTGGACTGATTCGGAAATTGTGGGAAAATGTAATCCCGCAGACATCTTATTTCGAGGACTTGCACCCAGGCACCTGAAAGATTGCTCTTTATGGTTCTATGGTCCCATATTTTTACACGGCCAAGAAACAAGCTGGCCACCTAAATTCAGGCCGAACCTTGCCCACCCAACAAATTTAGAGAGAAAGGAAAAGCAAGCATTAGTGATGACTTCAACAGAACCCGATTTCATCTATAAAATAAATCATAAGAATTCATTCTGGCGTCTTCAACACATTGTTGGATACATTTTACGATTTGTAACCAATACCAAACGGAATGGGTCTAGACAACATCAAAAATCCCTATCTACAAAGGAACTACAAAATGCACTAATGTTGATCATCAAGCAAATACAGGCATCAGATTTCAAAGAAGAAATTCAACAGCTTGCTAAATACAAAGTGTTGCGAGGAACCAGCAATTTGTCGAACCTTTCACCATTTTTGGACGGTGAGGGTTTGATACGTTTGGGAGGTCGACTGGAAGCCTCATCATTGGAATACGATTCCAAACATCAGCTGCTTCTTCCTTACAATGATCCAATCGCTAAGCTTATATTTGAAATGATACATAAGGACAACAAGCATTGTGGTGCACAAACCCTCTTAGGAATAGTGAGACAACGATTTTGGCCAATAAAAGGTAAGATTATGGCAAGAGCAGCGATTCATCGCTGCACAATATGCAGTAAAGCTAAGCCCGCCCTATTTCACCAAATTATGGGCAATCTGCCCTCCACACGGGTAACACCAGCTAGGCCGTTCATTAATTCTGGAGTAGACTACTGTGGTCCAATGACAGTTCACTACAAGGTGAGAGGAAAACGACCACACAAGGCGTATATTGCCATATTTTGTTGCTTCTCTACGAAGGCAGTTCATTTAGAGCTGGTAAGCGATCTAACCACTGACGCATTTATAGGAGCCATCAAACGGTTTGTTGGCCGACGAGGACATTGCCAAAACCTATATTGCGATAATGCAACGAACTTTGTAGGCGCAAAAAATAAATTGTCTGAACTAATACCCGCAATTTTTACAAGCGAAGCAAAAGAAGCAATAGAAAATGCATGCAGCAAAAAGAATATACAATTCAGGTTCATACCACCTCGAGCACCACATTTTGGAGGCCTTTGGGAGGCGGCAGTAAAATCTGCAAAACACCTTTTAATCAGGAGCTTAGCTAGTGCTTCCTTAACTTACGAAGAACTAGAAACACTGATTATCGAAATAGAAGCGATTCTCAACTCCAGACCTATTTCACCCATGTCAAACGACCCCAATGACTTCGGTGCGTTAACTCCAGGACATTTCCTGATTGGGGAACCGCTAACGGCACAAGTAGATGCACAGGCCACATCAACGAAAACAAACTTGGCAACTCGGTGGAAACTAGTGTCCAGTCTCAAACACAACTTCTGGGAAAGGTGGTCACGAGACTATCTGAACGAATTGCAATATCGCAACAAATGGAAGGAGCAATCGAAATCTCTAAAACCCGGAACCATCGTCATTCTTAAGGAAGATAATTGCCCCGTAATGAAATGGCCTTTAGGACGTGTGATTAAAATCTATAAGGGGGAGGACAACATAGTTAGAGTGGCAGACGTCAAAACCGCTTCAGGAGTCCTTAAAAGAGCGGTCCATTACCTGGCACCACTTCCTAAGGCCAGTCTAGAAGAAACAGAAGATGACAACAAACCGAATGATAAATTCAATGAAATCGACAACAAAGATGAAATCACTGAGCCTAAGAGCAAACGTCCAAAATTACTCGGAAATAATTTAGGCGTCACACTGTTGACACTAATGCTCATATTCCCAATTATTTTGGGAGCACCAATTGAGAATGATCGCTTCGGTTCCAAGTTGGGCATTCATTTCGAAGAAGTAGGCTCAACGTATATATCTGCAAGTCAGTGGAATCTGGTCGTTTACTATGACTTATCGGCGTACTGGGCTGACACAGCGTTTTTAGGAAATGGAACGAGCTCCTTGAGCCGACTGTGTGCGAAGATGGAATACAATGCATCATGTTATAGTACAATAGAACATCTTCGACATGTTGAAGCGGATTTGAGACTTGATAATAAATTACTATACAAACCACGTCAAAAACGAGGTGCTATAGACTTCGTCGGAAATGTTGCTCATTCATTGTTTGGGATACTAGACTCTGAATATGCAGAAAAAATGTCAACAACAATAACTCAACTACAAGAAAACGATTCATATATGCTTCGCCTCATAAAAGACCACACCTCCGTTATTAATTCAACCATGAACATTGTCAAAGAAAGTCTAACAGACACTAAATTTAAATTTGACCATCTTCTGTTAAAAATAAATGAAATCGCGAAAACTGAAGAGACACTAGCAGAGGAAATAACACAACTTAAGCTTGCACACATGTTCAGTATGGGTGTAACAAAACTCTCATTCATTGCAAACTATCTCCAACGAATGCAAACTTGCATTCTGAACGCGTTGGCCGACACTCATCATGGGAAAATTAATCCATTGCTGTTGACTCCAATTCAATTGGAAATTGAAATACAAAAAGTTCGAGCACATATGCCACAGTCATTAGAGTTACCAGTCCCTGAAGATGACTTGCTCGAATTTTACAAACTTATGAAAATAAAGGGCGGTCTCACTCAGGATCATGTAGTGTTCAGCATAACTTTACCCTTAATAGACCATGAAAAGTTTAAGCTTTACAACTTAATTCCCGTTCCGACCCCCATAAACAACACTATGCTAGTCATAGACACATGCAGTCCGACAATAGCAATAAACTCATTTCAACGGCACTACTTTCCATTATCATCAACACAACTGAAAGGCTGTGACGTAATTGGCAACGAGGTATTTATATGCTACGATGTACAACTCCAATATAACTTTGGTGCAGAAATGTGCTCTTGCGAAATCAACTTATTCAACAATATCACCGTACCACATTGCATTTTGAGAAAGCTTCCAACTAATGTAACCTGGACACCTCTAACTCATAAAAACAAATGGATATATTCATCACGAGCCTCCACACATGCCACAGCGGTTTGTGGAAAAGAAATTATACCAATAAGTCTACTAGGGTCCGGCTTGTTAACTATCAATCCAGACTGTATCCTTAAACATGATTTCATCCAAATGTCCGGCCAGCAATCAATCATAACTAAAACTGTCTCATCTTACACGAGCCTTGGCAACATATCAGAACTAGCATATCAACCCCTGTCGCACATCAACCATATCAACAAAACCAACCAGTCATTTGTGCCAGACGAAATAGCAGTACATCTCATCAAATTAACATCTTTACAACAGAAATTAGAGGCTATGAACAGTTCACATTTCCAAATTCATCATCCATCAAACCATGAGAGAACTGTCTCATATGTAGCACTAATCATCAGCGCAGTGGCGATCATATGGATCATAGTAAGAGCTATAAAACGCAAGAAATCAAACATCGCTCAAATCACAGAAAGATCACAATCATCTGGGTGTAACCCACAACCAGCAACAACACCTTCACCAGCTCCACGACAGAAGTTCAGCGTACATGTTTGAAAACATAATAATAAATTTAATAGTTTTATTACATATTTTTTATATTTTACTTAGTTTTGCATAACTATAAAGTCATTGCCTTTATCGTAACCAAATTGTAAGAACAAATAATAGTTAATTTTTATTCAACTGTAAATCTAAGTAGTAAGCACTTTATTAATGACATAATTGTAGTTAATTGTTGAGCATAGCCTCAACGGGGGGGTGCATGTTCATACTTTCACAAAAAGAAAAACAAAAAAAAAACCACTGACCTATATTTTAAACTTCACTTCTCCTGTAGTTCATTGCACCTCACAATTAAACAAACTTATCATTATTTTAAACCGTTCATTGCACTTCAAAATTAAACAAAAGAAATAAGACACTGTTTATAATTACTCTGCATAAGAATATCAAAATTGGGTCATAAATAATTGCAAGCTTGCAATCATGCATAAATGGTTGTTTTTTGTACAATGAACTTGTACTTAAGCAATACGCTTAATAAAGCAAAATTTTATGACCTCAATTTTATTAAGCAATGCAATTAATAGTAGAAAATTTTAATTACATATCAATAAGTTAGTATATAAGAAAGAAAGTTAAATAAAACATTTGTTCAATTACATTTTTGCAAAGAAACAAAGTTGTTTTACCAAAAGTGATTTAACCATCTCCACGCAACCAAGTTTCAAGTGCTTGAGTTGCATCAATAAATCTTCCTGGTGAATCGCCTTGAAGATAACCCAAACAGGTTAAACAAAATAGTTTAACCTTATTCATTTATTGAATTAAACAGTTACTGAAAACTTAAAACTAATAAAAAAAAAACAAATTAATGTTAAAAAAGTAAAAATTACAATATATCGAAGAAAAATCGAACAAACAATATAAAAGAAAAAGAAAAATACTAAAACTATTTGAACAATCCATTAAAATAAAAGTTAATAAAAAAAAAAGAAAGAAATACGCCCTAACACCTGCAACACGCCACATCCATCGTGGGAACGGGAAAAGCCAACGCAACAACGAACAGCTCCATAGCCTGTGAAGAGGAAGTAACTCAACGCCCAGGTATTTTGCCAACGACTTCGGACACACGAGACTGGACAGGACGGACGGCCTAAAAATATAAAAATATATATATTTTACTGCAACAGTTTTTTTTTTATTCTTTTGAGATTAACATAGGTACCTCTCATTAGTAGAAACTCGTCACTAAATGGTGAATAAATCCACGCTAGGTAGGGTGAGCTCAGCCTAGGTAGCGCGAGCGACACGGGAAAGAGAGGAGATTTGCCCAATTAGGTGCCAATGTTGACCTTAGAGAGGAAAAGGGATTTTTATGTTTAATATATATATATATATATATATATATATATATATATATATATAAATGTATTTGAAATATCGACTTAACTTAGAATAACTTAGGACATAGGACACGCCACTGACGGACGGCAATCCGGGTAAAGACATCCCAATATGGATGGCTAAAAGAAAAGGGAACATTTTTTTTTGTATTATAAAGAAAATTTAAAAATTTCAAAATCTAAATTTAAAAGTAAAATCGAAAACAGCTTAAAAAAAATTTGTTAGTTTTTGATTTCAAGTACATACTCACCTTTTTTTTATGAGATTTACTTTTTACTTTTTTTATTATCCTGTAATGAGTTAAACATATTAATCTGAAGAAAAAATATTTTTTTTGTTTTATTAATTTTTATTGTAAATAAAAAAACGCAATATGTGCACCCATTTTATTTTGAAGCGCTAGAACTTTTTTATTTAACAGGATGAATCTATAAACTTTGGTGGCGGAAAGGTAAGTAAGGTGAAGTAGAGTTTTCCAAGGGTGACGCAGGTAAAGGAACATCGCAGACTGAGTGCGATGTCACGGAGAAGTCATATGACTTCTAAGGGGAGGGTTGCAAGCCGTGGCATAACACCTGCCAGGCGAATTTGGTCGTTTGTGTGTGTAGGTATCCAGGGAGGGCTCCAAATTTCTTTTTTTTTACCACCTAAATTTTTTTTTTTTGCTTCCATTTAGGGAGTATTTGGCTGGCATGATTTTTTGTTGTTGTTGACTATTGTAGATGCTGGACCCCTAGATGGATTGGCAAGAACCACCCCAAGACGGCGAGCCCTAGCCGGGCATACGCCAGCATGCCAGCACGGCCAATCATCTGACAACCACCGCGTCCAAATGGTTTCAATCCCATTTGTCACCACACACAACTATGTTAATCTACACTATCAGTCATTACAAAAAATGGCGCCCAACGTGGGGCCCGAAGCAAATCGTAAAGGCAAAAGTTTTTTTTTAGATTTCAATTCATTTTCTTTTTTATTACATTGTTTGATTTTTTTTCTTTTTACGTATGACCTGCTAGGTAATAAGAGTCCCTAGCAGCCGCGACGATTTAAAGGAAAAGAAAAACTATTTTAAAATTTTTCTTTTATTCAGGCTGAATTTTTCAAAGCGCCATGGCTTTCACCATTAGCACATATGTAAGTCCCGACACTTGAGTCCTAAGAGCTGAGGTCGCGTTGCGACATAATGTGCAAATGGTGAGGTCAGGTGATTTGGCTGATTTATAGAATTTTTATCATGTTGCAGCAGTCTGAGTCTTAGAGATTTTTTTTTTGGAACTTCAAGTTTTCATATAATTATTTATTTTTAATTGCTCAGCTGCTGGAAAATGATAAAGACCTGATAAAAGATTGGTTTTCTGGTGAAATACATATATTAAACATCTTTTTAAAAATTTTTTTTATTGATTTTTTTTACTTACGTTTTTTTTTTAAATTTTCCTTCGTGCAGAAAAACATCAGCTCCGGTAAAGTTGTGGTCAGTCCTTAGAGACAAGTTTAATATGCTCTATAGTTGCTACACTCCTTTTACTGGCAGTACATAACAACATACATACATACATATAGTGTTTAAATTTCAATTTATTTTTTTTTTGCATTCAAAAATTATCTTCTGAAATTAGATAAGAATAAAACATTAATAAACATACACACACTACGACTAAATTCATAGAATACTTACGTCCCTTTGAAGCTTTTACTTTTACCCGAACCCTGCCGCACATACATATATTTGATATATATATTTTTGAAAGTATCTCCTTTTCCTTAGGAAAAACATATCATACCATTTTGGGGATACCAAGTTGATTTTTTTTTTCTTCTATAATTTTGTTTTATTGCTCTCCACAGGAGAGCGATTTTTTTATATTCGTTTGATTTTTTTGGATTGATACAGGTCTAGTAGTACCATATACTTTTTATATATTTTTTATTTTTGTTCTTGTTTTGAATTTTTTTTTTTTTGAAACGAGAACAGTTTGGCTCGTAATTGAATTTTTATTATTTACTTATATAATTATCATTTTTTTGCATTTGTTAAATGGTTTTAACCCGAAGTCTGAGTAGGAACTTGGGTAATATGGCTACAACCAGTGCTGTTACTTGTGGGTCTATGACCGCTACAACAGTAACCTTTGCTACTTTGGGTTGTGTAACGCAGCTCAAAGGCTATGCCGTTTAATGGATAAGGTGATCCCTGCGGCGCTTCGGGATAGATTTTTGTCTACCTAGATGACCTTCTGGTGGTGTCTCCAGATTTTGCGACATACTTGGAGTTGTTGTCTCGTGTGGCTAATAGTTTGACAAGAGCATTTTTGACCATCAATGTGGCTAACTCTAAATTCTGCTTTAAAGAGTTAAGATATCTGGGTTATATAGTAGGAGGTGGTAAACTTAAACCTGATCCGCCGAAGGTGGAAACGATTACTCGTTTTGCCTATCCTAAAACAGCTAAGCAGGTGCGGAGTTTCATGGGCGCAACAGGCTGGTATAGGAAATTTATACCAGACTATGCTACCATTGCAGCTCCAATCTTTGACACGCTAAAGAAGGGAAAGCAATTCAAGTTTTCAGATGAAGCCAAAGCTGCGTTTGATCGCCTCAAAAATGCTCTGATTTCGAGCCCACTTCTCAATCACCCAGATTTCTCCCGGCATTTTTGCGTTCAGTGTGACGCGTCAGATGTGGGGGCTGTTCTTTTTTCAGAAAGACGATTCTGGCGAAGAACACCCCATTGCCTATTTCTCACACAAATTGACATCGGCACAGAAGAATTATTCTGTGACTGAACGTGAATGCTTGGCAGTGGTCCTGGCGGTTAAGAAGTTTAGGCCCTACATAGAACTTATGCCTTTCTCCGTGATAACCGACCACAGTAGTCTTAAGTGGCTTATGTCACATAAAGATCTCACTGGTCGTTTAGCTAGGTGGAGCTTACATCTCCAGTCGTATGATTTCACGATAGAGCATAGGCAGGGGAAGCAAAATGTAGTACCCGATACCCTATCGCGTTACGAAATGGATGAAGTCTCGGCAGATGTAGAAGGGCTGGTCGATCTCGACTTAAGTGCTTTTAAATCCAGTGACTATTTGGAATTAATTTCTACTATAGAAAAAAATTCTGATCAGTTGCCTGATTTAAAAGTAGTTGAGGGATTTGTTTACAAAAGAGCACGACCTTATGATGAAGTGGTAATGAATGAGGACTTCTCATGGAAATTATGGGTCCCTCATGAATTAACCAAATCCATCATAGAAAAGTCACACAATTCACCACTGGCTTGTCACAGAGGCGTTGGAAAAACTCTTCGACGAGTCAAAGAGTATTTTCACTGGCCAAACCAAAACGCGCAAGTTCGAGACTTCGTTGCAAATTGTAAAATCTGCAAAGAAACGAAACCCAGTAATAAAACGCTACGACCACCAATGAGAGCAGAAACTATTAGCGAGCGTCCGTTTCAAAGAATTTTCGTAGATTTTCTCGGTCCTTATCCGCGCTCAAAGAACGGCAACTGTTTCATTTTTATAGTTTTAGATCATCTGACAAAATTTGTTCTTTTGAAAGTTCTGCCAAAAGCCAATACTAAAAACATTATAAAATTTTTAATAGCTGAAGTGTTTCATAAGTTTGGAACGCCAGAGACTATTGTCTCTGATAATGGCCAGCAATTTGTTAGCAAGGAGTTCGCAGAGCTCGTGAAGAATTTTGGATTTAGACACGTACGAACAGCAATACATTCTCCGCAAGCTAACGCATCCGAGCGAACAAATCAGTCCATTTTGTCTGCCATACGTTCCTACTTACAAAACGACCAAGCTAAATGGGACGAACACTTGTCAGAAATTGAGTTTTCGCTAAGATCGTCAATGCAGACTTCGATCGGTGTTACACCGTATTATGCATTGTTTGGGATGAACGCGATTGGGCACGGAAGTATGTACAAATTAGCCAGAAAACTCGAAAGCCTAAATGACCCCGAGCTTAATATCATAGCTAAATCTGATAAAATGTCACTCATAAGACAAAAGATACGGGAAACATTACATAAAGCCTACATACGTAACAAATCAACGTATAATACAAGGTGCCGAGAGGTTAAATTTGTCCCGGGACAAGAAATATACCGACGAAATTTCCAACAGAGTGATTTTAAAAGCGGATTTAATGCCAAACTTGCACGGAAATTTTTGAAATGTCGCGTCATAAAACCAATTGGAAACAGTCTCTATGAAAAAGAAGATCTTCAAGGAAAATCGCTGGGGGTATTTCACGCCAAAGATTTGAAGCAATAGCTTTAATATCTTTGGTGGTTTTAGTCCCAGCAATTTTCTAAACAATCGTCTAAGCATCTAAAGTAATCAGGCCGTAAGAACCTAAATGCATGAAAACTTGTCCGTAATTCTCTCTAATACTACGTTAATCAATTTTCCTATTTGTTTACTAATATTTTACCAATTAGTCTAAACTAAATCTCTCACCATTACCTTCGTTTGTTGATTCCAACGCCACATATCAGTCATCTTGTTGAATAATGTTTTATTACTTTGTCGAAAATCTGTAAAGCAACAAAAATGACTTTAGTTTTTACTCAAACATTTTTTATATATGAATAAAATTTTTTTATTTATTTGGGTTGAGGACCCACTCACGCATTGGATTTAAATCGGGTGCTCGTCCATATATTTTTTTTGTACATCACTCAGGTATCCTTGAATTCACAGTACCTATATGAAGTATACATGTCAATTAGAATAGATAAAACTCGTCAATATATTTTTTTTGTACATCACTCAGGTATCCTTGAATTCACAGTACCTATATGAAGTATACATGTCAATTAGAATAGATAAAACAAAGCGTTTAAAGAGGTACTCGGGAAACAAGTGAAGCCTTCTAAAAGGTGTCAAATACTTGGAGTGTTTCAATGGATTACTTAACAACACTTTTAGCAGGTTTCATGTAGTTTTTGAGTAATCTATCTTTAATTAGCAAAAAAAAAAATAAAATCGTTTATATTTTATTTTCTTTTATATTTATTTTATTATTCTGCAGAAATTCAAGGGGTATTTCTCGCCAAGCGTCTATGATACTTGGTGGACTTAGTCCTTGTGTTTCTGCCTACCTTTACGGTGAACATTAAATAGAAATATTTTCCTTTTCTGTTCTTGTTTTGCTGTAGATTTTTACTTTGTTTAAGTTGGCTTTAACGTTAACATTATTAATTTTTTTTACAATTCCCATCAATGACGGGGCACGTAAAAATTCAATATTTTTTTTTTTTTGATTTAATGGCACTGCTGTTGATATTGCTTACTTCTTGTTTTATGAACTTAGAAAATTTTCCAATTTAATTGGTACTTGCATACCTTTTGTTTTTACTAAATGCCCAAAGGAAACATCGTTTGTACAACCAAATAGCTTACGTTTCTAAGCTAGTTACAATGTAACTGTCATCATACGAATAGTGCAATTCCGTAATAACGCCCTAGGGAACTATGCCATTAAGGACTGGGAATTGTTAGTCACCTGGTATGATAACATTCTTCTGAGTCCGATATTACAGCAAGTCGTAACAATGTATGTTTACCTTTGTCAATTTCTTTCATAATTTCTGTTAAATTGGATGTTTCTCTTTTTACTTATATTTATATATGTATATACATATATATATTTATACAATTTTTTTTGTAAGCAATGTTCGCAACAGGCCATTATCATCAAAAATAAAAATTTTTTAATATACCCAACACCGGATATAAAGTGGAAATTAACAAAAAAAAATTTTTTTGTATGTCGAAAAATAAATCACTAGAACTGCAAATCTAAATACGTTTAGCTGTATTCACAAAACCTTTTATTTTTCCTTTTAACCACAGAATACCAAAAATTACTTATTTTTCGTAATAAGCCTCATATGAAATAAAACTCTGGGGCCACTATCTCACTTTTTCTGTACCAAAAGCTTAATAAAATTTCATATTTACATACGAATTTGGGTCAAACAAATTAAGAAAAGTATACCAACAGATTATCAAAGTACGCGAAAGTTAAGAAATGCCTACAGTTCGCCCGCACACTAACGAGAGTTATGTAATTCACATTAATGCCCGTAATTCCTACACACAGGTAATTTACCTAAGTCTTTTGTTTGCCTTATAAACTTCAACTTACACGATAGATATTTAGGCACTTGTAGAAATCACGGAGCTAACACTTCGTTTGGTATCAAATTTATGTGTTGAGGGGGTAGAGCGACTATATTCGGCAAATCAGCAACACCAGTACATATATTTGGCGTAAAAACGGATTTTAAGTGCTCAGCAAATATTTTACCTTTTTCAGTATCGCTTCTTGCCCAACCTCCGGTAGATGTGCGTAGAGGTGGCTTATACTCAACGGGTGTTTTAAGCTTTCTGGCAGCGCGCCACAAAGAGTAATTAGACGCCGGTATGACATCAAGACCCTCCAGATAATTTTTAAGAGATGCAATTTTTTCAGATGCAAGCAACTCTTGGAGTCGTTTAGTGCACTCTTTAAATCTGATTTTATTTTGTGGTGATCTGTGCTGTTGCCATTCCCTTCTAGCCCTTCTTTTTTCGCGTACGAGACGTTCAATGTCTGTAGAATAAATTTTATTAAACCCAATCTGGGGATGGGAGATAGTGGCATGTTCAGCAGCCTGTTTAATATTCTCGCTGAGATTGTCAATGTTCGATTCAATATCATCGGGTGTTCTAAGCGTAATGTTTTCCGTACAATGACTGCTGAGATATTTTTTTAACCCCAGCCAATTAACACGATTGATCATCTTCACATATGGGTCAGGTAAGTTACTTCTTAATGGGCTACAAATTGTAATGATCGTCGGGGAGTGATCGGACGAGAGATCAAGAGAAGCTTGAACTTGAATTAAATCCCTAAAGATATTTTTTATGACGCCAAAATCTATAACATCCGGAATTTTTTGTATGTCAGTAGGCCAATAAGTGGGCTCCCCACTCGAAATGACATCCAAGCCTATTTTTGAAATAGTGTTGAACAATGCTCGACCTCTGGGTGTAACAAGGCGCGAACCCCAGAACGTATGTTTCGCATTGTAGTCTCCAGCTGCTACAAAACAAGGTCCAAGAGATTTGTAGAAATCCTCATATTGATTCTCAATGATTAAAAATCTGGGAGGGGAGTAAATTGATGATATAACGAAATTTGAACAAAAACTTTCAATGCCAATATTTGTTGCTTGTAGGTATTCTTCACAAATGTTATCAAGAACATAGTGCTTGAGTCTTGACTTTATTAGAATTGCTGATCCACCGCAAGCCCTTCCTCTAGGGTCCTTTGTATCATATATAGTGTAGCCATAAATTTTAAAAAGACTTCTCGAAGTCAAATGAGTCTCAGATACTAACATTATATCAATATTTTTCTCCGTGAGGAAGTGCTCAAGTTCATTTTTATGTTGGCGAATGCCGTTTGCGTTCCAGAAACATATTGTTAACGTGTTCATGACTTATGAAGTATTGCTTGAAGCAGAGTATTCTGCATTCGCAACATTTCTTGCATCATGCTAGTCATATTTGTTGTAAAATTGTTTATAGTTTGCACAAGATTTTCAATAGTGGCTTCAAGGCGATTAAAATTAAAGTTTGAGTTTGTATTTGTTGAATTATTTTGCGGAGAAACATTTTGTGTCGGAATAGAACTAGCCTTAGTAGCATCTGCATACGATACACGGGAAGTAACTGGTTGGCTCATTTGCAGAAAAGTGGCAGAGTAAGAGTTTGCTGATTGAGCTGGAGCTAATTTAGGTTTTTGCACCATAGTCTTCTTTACAAAAGAGTACACAAGACAACCTCTGTAGTCATGAATCAAAGAATACAAGATTACGCATTGCGCATGTTTCTCAATTTGAGTGTGCTGGTGTGACGTCAAAATTACGTAGAAATTTAAATGTAAACAAAATTGCCCTATACCAAATACACGTGTGTGTGTGTGATTGTGTACATGTTTATCGGCTAATGTGACGTACATGCGCAGAAAAATATTTTTTTCAAAAGCTGAATGCGTAATCTTGTATTTTTTGATTCATGCTCTGTAGTTAGCGGTGTGATTACCTCCACAATTACTGCATTTTTTATCACTTTGATCTTTTGGTTTGTTGCAGCTAGCGGTGCCGTGTAATTCGCCGCATACAACACAAACAGAGGGTAAATTGCAGTGTGTTTTTGTATGGCCATATTCTTGGCAATTATGGCACTGTACAGGACCTGAACGCTTATGTGGCTCTTCAACTGTGATTTTTCGGTACAAGAGGTATTTTAAATTAAAAATTGGATGCGTCTCATTTTTTTTAAATTTTATATCATTAGGTTCTAGTTCAACACGAAATAGGGGTTGGGGAATCTTTTCTCTATTTATTATATTGGACACATTTTTTACCTTGAACCCCTGGAGGACGAGTGCATCTTTTATTTCTTCGGGGACAACATAAGAATCTATGCCCTTCAATACGATCTGCATGCCTTCAGCGCTCTTAAGCTGGTATGTGTAGAAGCTTGTTTTACTTTTTTCAAATTCAGCAACCATTTTGCGGAAATCTTTTTCGTCATAAATTTGGATTTTAGTTTCATCGATGTTGCCACGTTTTATTGGAACAATGTGAAATTTATTCTCACCAATGACCGAAATTAATTTTTTAATAAGGGCATTTGAATTTTTTTGTCTCAAATAGATTGGTGGCGGCTTAATTGTTTTGTTCGAGGATACCTCGGGTTTGTCGTTGTCATCTTGAAAAATTTTAAAGCGGTTTTGGCGATTAGTTGAGGCTGCGCTGTTATCCCTATACACTTTTGGAGCAGATGAGATTTTTGAAGAATTCGGTCTTCGCCCACGCTTTACTATGGTTATATATCTGTCCATTCCAACTTGTACCTTGAGTTTCGAGCCGAGGTTATCTGTAGTGATAACTTTGTTAAGTGATGAACACGAGCCTGAAGGGGATGATATTACTGACTTATATGAAGAAGTACTGGGCAACTGTAAAGTTAATGCATCATTACTATTTGGCATTAGACAAAGCGAAGTTGATTGCTGACGAAAAATTGGCGTTGCCGTTAACAAAAGATTTTCATCAGATTTATTTTTTATATTTTTTTCATTCAGAGTTTCAGAACTCACAGTAAAATAAGCATTTCTGCCGTTAGAAATCACTTCAAGTTTTTCTGTATTTGAGGAATTCATACAAAGAATTCCTCAAGGGTTATTCGTTTATGTTTTTTTTTATTTTCGGTATTTATTGTTTTTGTTATTTATAATTGTTTGTTTGACTTTGAGGTATTCCTCAATATCACTTGTTTAAGTTTTTTTGCGGTTTTTTTGTTTTTGTTATTTTTACTATGTAAAAAATATTAGCAAAGCATAAAGCTTATTTATTAAAGACAGTATGTATGTACCTATTACGAATAATATGTACTGCTAATATTTTTTTTTTTTGTATAATTTTTGTTTGTTTGGTAAGTAAGTAAAATTCCGCTATTCGACTGTTCGCTATGAAGGTACCACGAGAACTCATGTTAAAAAGGTGACTGAAAACTTATTAGTTTTAAGTTTTCAGTAACTTTTTTTTTCACATTTAATTGGTTTACACTAGTTTTAAGTGACTGAAAACTTAAAACTAGTGTGAACCAATTAAATGTTAAAAAAAAAGTTACTGAAAACTTAAAACTAATAAAAAAAAACAAATTAATGTTAAAAAAGTAAAAATTACAATATATCGAAGAAAAATCGAACAAACAATATAAAAGAAAAAGAAAAATACTAAAACTATTTGAACAATCCATTAAAATAAAAGTTAATACAAAAAAAAAAAAAAAAAAGATATACGCCCTAACACCTGCAACACGCCACATCCATCGTGGGAACGGAAAAAGCCAACGCAACAACGAACAGCTCCATAGCCTGTGAAGAGGAAGTAACCCAACGCCCAGGTATTTTGCCAACGACTTCGGACACACGAGACTGGACAGGACGGACGGCCTAAAAATATAAAAATATATATATTTTACTGCAACAGTTTTTTTTTTGATTCTTTTGAGATTAACATACACTCAGAGACTAAAGTTTAAATACACACCACAAATCTGTTGTTTCAAGAAAACTAAAGCTTTTTTTAAAACTTTTACAATGCAGTTTTATTCACCTTCTCTCATAAGTAATAAACATAGAAAAAAAATTTAACTGAGTCCAAACATAACGGTAATTTTTAAAAATACAATAAAATGTGGTGGACAAAATTTTAAATGCATGTTGAGATACATTAAAACTAAATTGAATTTCGTTAGAAACATATAAAATATATAATATTTTAATACTTTGTTAACCCATCCGGACTCTTTACGACAGTTTGTCAACAATTTGGCATTGACAGCGTCAAATTTGGCGTTCCAGAAGGTGTTATTTCTGGCCATAAGTTCTTATGAGCATTTTTTAGGGTTTCTTTGCCAGTAATTTCTTCCTTTCCCACCAAACAATAATTAAATTCATAGTATGCTCTATGGTTTTACTGTGTGAGGTTCGAGAAGTGCTGTAAAGTTGTCATGGAGCACAATAAAGCAGCCAATATAACACCAAAAGTAGAGTGTGCTTCGGATCGTTATCTAGTATCACGTGACCTGTCCACCGAAGTTTGCGAATTATCTTCTAAGATGCTCTGGCATAGATATTGATATATGATTTCAACAACGAAACCGAAATTTCCAGCACCAGCTACTCATATTGCCCCCAAGCCAAACGCTAGCACCTCCATGCTGCACACTTGAAACTAAATTTCTTGTATAAAGCGCTGTATTGGATTTTTTCATGAATTTTCCACAACTAAGGCCTTTAAACAATTTAAATTTTCATTAATATGTAGAAAAAATTATTTTCCAAAATTCCACAACTTTCTTTTTATACTTATTGGCAAACTCCAATCTGCGCCTTCGCTTTTTCTCACTTCTTAGTGATTTTTTCCGTGCAAGTCTGTTTTCATATCCATAAAATAATGGACCAATATCTAAACATGAGCATCTTAGAAGATAATTCGCAAGCTTCAATGGACAGGTTAGACCTTGAACCTCATTGGCTCCTCCAAACTATATAACGATCCGAAGCACACTGCACTTTTGGCGATATATTGGCAGCTTTATTATTTTCCACGACAATTTTACAGCCCTCCCTGAACCTGATAGTAAACAATAGAGCATACTATGAATGTAATGAAGGTTGGATGAGAAAGGAAGAAATTACTGACAAAGAAATCCTAAAAAATGCTCATAAAAGCTTATGGCCAGAAATAACGCCTTCTGAAACGCCAAATTGGACGCTGTCAATGCCAAATTGATCACAAACCTTCGTAGGGAGTCCAGATAGATTCACAAAATACCAAAATATTATATTTTTTTTATTATTCTTACGAAATTCAATTTCATTTTGAAGTATCTCAACATGTATTTAAACTTTTGTCCACCAAATTTTATTGTATTTGTAAAAAACTACCGTTATGTTTGGACTTAGTTAAATTTTTTTTTATATTTATTACTTATCAATCAAGGTATATAAAACTGCATTGTAAAAGTTTTCAGAAAAGCTTTAGTTTTCTTCAAACTACAGATTTGGGTTGTGTATTTAAACTTTAGTCTCTGAGTGTAGATACCTTTCATTAGTAGAAACTCGTCACTAAATGATGAATAAATGCACGCTAGGTAGGGTGAGCTCAGCCTAGGTAGCGCGAGGGATACGGGAAAGAGAGGGGATTTGCCCAATTAGGTGCCAATGTTGACCTTAGAGAGGAAAAGGGATTTTTGTATTCAATATATATATATATATATATATATATATATATATATATATATATAAATGTATATGAAATATCGACTTAACTTAGAATAACTTAGAACATAGGACACGCCACTGACGGACGGCAATCCGGGTAAAGACATCCCAATATGGATGGCTAAAACAAAAGGGAACATTTTTTTTTGTATTATAAAGAAAATTTAAAAATTTCAAAATCTAAATTTAAAAGTAAAATCGAAAACAGCTTAAAAAAAATTTGTTAGTTTTTGATTTCAAGTACATACATACCTTTTTTTTATGAGATTTACTTTTTACTTTTTTTATTATCCTGTAATGAGTTAAACATATTAATCTGAAGAAAAAATATTTTTTTTGTTTTATTAATTTTTATTGTAAATAAAAAAACGCAATATGTGCACCCATTTTATTTTGAAGCGCTAGAACTTTTTTATTTAACCGGATGAATCTATAAACTTTGGTGGCGGAAAGGTAAGTAAGGTGAAGTAGAGTTTTCCAAGGGTGACGCAGGTCAAGGGACATCGCAGACTGAGTGCGATGTCACGGAGAAGTCCTCTGACTTCTAAGGGGAGGGTTCCAAGCCGTGGCATAACACCTGCCAGGCGAATTTGGTCGTTTGTGTGTGTAGGTATCCAGGGAGGTAATTTCGATTGGTTTCGGGCTCCAAATTTCTTTTTTTTTACCACCTAAAATTTTTTTTTTGCTTCCATTTAGGGAGTATTTGGCTGGCATGATTTTTTTGTTGTTGTTGACTATTGTAGATGCTGGACCCCTAGATGGATTGGCAAGAACCACCCCAAGACGGCGAGCCCTAGCCGGGCATACGCCAGCATGCCAGCACGGCCAATCATCTGGCAACCACCGCGTCCAAATGGTTTCAATCCCATTTGTCACTACACACAACTATGTTAATCTACACTATCAGTCATTACATAAAATAAACAAAAACCAGCAAATTCCTAGTATGTATTTACAATATTTTAAATCACCCAGTTGGCCAAATCGTCACAGACGACATTGTCTTCGACGATTAATGTACGACATGTCGCCTGTTCATTAGGTTTTCTAATCGAAAATTTAAAGGACATCTTCGTTCATGACTATCTGAGCGACAATATCCATATTTTTGTCTTCAATAAAACTTTGTTGAGGACAATCTGAGCGACAACATCCATCGTTTTGTTTTTAATAAATCCGTGTTGACGACAATCTAAGCGACAGTGTCATACGTCTGAGCGACAATATCCATCGTTTTGTTTTCAATAAAGCAGTGCTGACACAAGCTGAGCGACATTGTCGGCTATCTCGTCTTGTGTGACCTCGGCGCCATTTATATGAAAATTTCGTCGACGATTTGTATGGGGCTGTCATAAATATGTCTTCTACGACTTACCATTGTCTTGTACCCGTCGTCAAAGATGTCTTAAAGACGTGGCCAACTGGGAAGTTTATGTTCCTTCTTTCAAACACTTCACAGATGACGATCTTACTCAAAATTTGTGATTGTATTGTGAAAAAGATTTTTACCCCCTAGCGTATAGATGTTTAGACATCAAAAAAAACTTAATGTAAACAAAAAACTCCTAATGTAAACAAAAAATAAACTGACTTGTTGATCCACCCTCGTAGGTATCAAATTTCACAAATTTCCAATAATTTTCAAATCTTCAAATTTTAATTACCCAAATTTCACAATTTTAATCGGCGCACGGAGCCCTAGTTCACTACTACTATCTCATTATTAAAAGCATACCTATATTTATACAAAATTATCTATATCAAGTCAAATATGAATATCTGAAGAAGTTAATTTAATAATTAAAAGAATGTTATATTATACATTTATATATATTGAATCCGTTTTTCTTCTAATGAAGCTTAAAGCATTTCAATTATGATATTTGCTGATGTTGCATGTGAAAAGCAGAATAACATATGTACATACATATGTACATGTATATTTTTGTATGGGGCGACAGAAGAATGATGACTCATTCTACTTGTGCCAAACTTATAGCATAATTCCTAATACATACATACATACATATAGGCAAAGTAAAAAATGCAAATAAACATGAAGCAAAATTACAACGACGTCAACTCAAAATTATTTTAAATATGGGTGGAGTTAATTTTTAAGATTTGGTGATTTACAAAAGGATTAAAGAAATGGTTTTTAAGCTAAAATTCTATTATGAATACAATTTTAGCGAATTTTGCTTAAACAACATTTGAAATGGGGTATATAATATTTATGAATACGGCTGTAAGCATTTAATAAGAGACAATGCCAATGTTATTATAATGTTTAAGGAAGATGAGAAAAATATTAAGCTCGTCTATAGGGATCATGTTGTCAGTAATATGAATTTTGAAAAGTTTCAAGAAATTTTATAGTGTTGGAGGATAAATATGGATTTTTGATGATAAATTAAATGATGTTCGTTATAGAAAACAATTTGACTATTTCATAAATAAATAAATTACTACTCATAAAAGATTGAATTTAGTTATTTCATCTGACCTGAAACTTCATTCATATAAATGCTACAAACTGATATGCTACGTGATAAGCTGATCTGAAAACCAGACCAAGTCTTGATAAGCTGTTCTGAAAACCAGACCAGATCCTGATAAGCTGATCTGAAAACCAGACCAGGTCCTGATAAGCTGATCTGAAGACCAGACCAGCTCCTGATAAGCTGATCTCAAAACCAGATCAGGTACCTGATAAGCTGATAGCTGATACCTGATCTAATAGCTGATACCTCTTATTTGCTGTTATTAAACTTGGATGAGAAATTTTTAAAACAGTTAGTGTTGGCAAGAAAATATCTAATGAAATTTAGTTGAATTTCATAATATTGCTAAATTCAATTGCTCTTGTGTAGAACCTCTCAAAGATAATAAGACCATGTATGTTTCAGCGATATGAAAACAAAAGGAAAAATTTTTTGATTCAGCGAAGTTAAGTTAATAGAAAAACAAAATATAAAAATCTAGACATTTGTAGTTAAAATTTATATTTAGTAAATTTAAGCTGAAATAAAAACCATTTACATATTTTATTATTTTTTCAATATTTTATTTAAAATTGTTTCTTATAATAAATATATAATAAGATAAATTCAAGAACAAATATATAAACAATAAATAAATTAATAAATAAATACATTAATAAATAAATTAATAAACAAATAAATAAATAATAAATTCATAAATTAATGAATAAACAATTAAGTAAATAATAAATAATTAAAGAAATACATGAATAAATACAATTAGTACTAATTTTCGTTGTCATCTTACGTGCAATTTAGTGGGAAGCATTATATTCTACATCCATTGTTTCGGTCTATGTAATGTCCCAAGCGCGCGTTTTAATTTTATCTTTCATTATATTTTTTTTATCATCAGAAAAGCTAAGTGCTATTTTATGTAGTTTTCGAGTATATAGTTGATGTGTTTTAGATCTAAACAAAAACATTTCATCCGAGATAATTTTGGATTCGAATAAGCAACTTTTGTAATCATTAATGGACAACTTTTTAATTACAGACTTTTTGATCCCTTTTGATTTTTTAACATCTTCAGAGCGAAGAGTCGACAGAGAATAAATTTTTGCTCTTAAACCAACAAACTCTGTCATTATATCCCCATTGTTTTCATCTTTCATCAATCCCAAAACCTTATTGAGTAGCGGCAAACGAAATTGATTACCTATAGGATATTTTGACGTATTAAAATTCAAACTAATATCATTACAGATGTCATCATAAAAATCATGAGTTTTAATTGAATAAATAAATGAGTCAGTATCCATATAGTTGAGAGAAATGTTCTCTCCAAATTTAGGCTTCATGAAGCCATAATAGAAGTCATACATTTTCCACTTGCATAACTCCAGTACTGTAAAACCGACATATATGAGTTTATCATATAGTGGTTCCATTTTTTCTAACTCTACCACATACATATCGTAAAAAAATTTTGTCAACTGCTTAAAATTTTGTCTCGCAATTAATGCTCTGGGAGCCAAATGATTCATGTTTGTTGTTTCCCAAGATGAAGTAATTCTAATGTCCCTACGTTTTCCATTCTCTTCTATGGATTTGTTTTAAGATGAGGCCATTTGAAATGGCTTGTTTTAAAACTCTATAGTGTATGGTGCAATTTGTTTTTGAGTGTAAGTCTGCAACTAATTTTTTGATTTTGGATCCCCCCACGGGCTTATTTTGGGACCAAATGGCAAATCATTATGTAGATCATGGACTGAATTGGAATACTCTATATCCACTTCCAAAATGTACCCATAGTCTGCAGTATCAGAAATTTTTTTAACATCAAAACCAGTATCACATACCCACTCAAATTCACCACATGGATGATATTCCGACATCGCCCAACCATACAAATTATTAGCGTCTAAGTAGACAAGAAATTCAGATGGTTTTGATGCATCAACATCTTCCAAATACTTATTATTCGCCTTCGAATATATTTTCGAGCACTGAACTAGTCTACCCAAGATAAGCCTGGTGCTGTATAAAAGTGGCAAACACGACGGTTAGAAGAAGAACATCTGTCTTTAAGTAGAGTTCGGTATAGTCAAGGAGGGTTTTACAGTTAAACTCTCTCCATATTTTTTGAGCATGTTCATACTCGACTAAATCACATTCTTCATTCGTTAGAATATTGAAGAACTCGTCTCTACTAGGGAGTTTAGTTTCCTTAAACTTAGTCATGGAATCTATGTAATTCTTTTAATCAGGTTGAAATGAGCTTCATTAACGAAACATGATCGAATAGTATTAAAATCATTGCTATCAAAATTTTTCGCTAACGTATCTAAACTCGAAGCCATAAATCTAAACGAGTCTATAAATCTTATTTGGAATCCATGTTTTGCATCTAATCTGATGAAAACTTTTGTTTTCATATATATATTTATTTATTGTATCTTCAAAAAGGAACTAACAATAAGTAATCAAATCTTAAATCTAAATATAATTATTAGGCCCGACCAGTTTCGGACATAAACTTAGTGATAGTTATAAATAATACATAAGTAGTGATAATCAAAAAGAAAAAAAAAAGTATTTTTAAGCAGTCCCATCTGGAGTGTTGAGTATAAGAGCCCTAGTGTCCCTCTTTTTTAGGCGGATGTGTCCAGTAAAGCTCAAAATATTACGGGCAAGCGGATTAGGATGTGACTCGAGTTTTGTTAAATATTTGCCTGCGTATTTTGCAATTTCTTCACTCACTAGTGGCATATTTAAATCACGATGTATATTTGAATTTTTAATGTACCATGGAGCCGATGTTATCAAACGTAAAATTTTGTTTTGCCTTCGTTGGATTTTCTCAATATTTGAAGATGAAGCAGTGCCCCATAGCTGAATTCCATAGCACCATATTGGCTTCAAAAGCGACTTGTATATCAAAAGTTTGCAGTCTAGGCTGAGTGTTGAATTTCTGCCAATTAACCAATATATTTGAGTTAATTTAAGTTTCATTTGGGTTAACTTAGAGTCAATATGATATTTCCATGTAAGCCTTCGATCAGGGTATTTCACTTGAGAATGTTGAGGAATATTTTGATTGTTGATTCGAATGGGGGAACAGGTATCTTTTCTTAGGGTAAACGTTATATGAACACACTTTTGTTCATTTACTTTTATTCTCCATAAATTCAACCATATTTCAAGCTGGGTAATGTGTGCTTGGGGATTGCGGGATGCCTCATCAGGGTTTTTGTGAATACTCAAACAGGCTGTATCATCGGCAAATGTAGAAGTGTGTATGTTATTGCTCACAGGCATATCACAAGTATATATTAGATACAAGACTGGCCCCAGAATACTACCCTGTGGCACACCAGAAGATATAGACTCGGGTACACTCATGAAGTCTCCTTCCACAACGGTAAATTTCCTATCAACAATATAACTTTCCAAAAGCTTTTGTATGTTTATTGGTAGGTATGTCTTCAATTTTAAAACTAGGCCTTCGTGCCATACTTTATCAAATGCCTGAGAAACATCAATAAAAAGGGCAAAACAATACTTTTTTCTTCAAATGTCCTCCTTACAACTTGAACCAATCTATGCTTTTGCTCAATAGTGCTATGCTGACTTCTAAAGCCAAATTGATGGTCCGGGATGCACCCACTATCAGCTAAAATTGTGGACAATTTAGTCATGAGCAGCTTTTCGAAAAGCTTTGAAATTGTTGATAGTAAGCTTATAGGCCTATATGACTCAGCCTTGGTAAGATCTTTGCCTGGCTTTGGAATCATTTTAATCTTGGCAAGTTTCCAGTTATGTGGAAAATACTGCATTCGCAAAATGGCATTAAAAATAAATAGCAAGATTCTTATTGCAATATCAGGCAAGTTCATCAGCATCTTGTTACTAATGCCATCAATACCTGGAGCTTTCTTCGGGTCGAGTTCAGCAACTATTTTTTGTAGTTCACGCATATTAAACCTTAAGGTACGAGGGGGTAGAGATACTACACTCGGTAATCCGGCAGCACCCGTACATGAATTGGGAGTGAATACAGATTTTAAATGCTCAGAAAATAAGTTACCTTTCTCACTATCGCTTCTTGCCCAGCCTCCGGTCGAAGTACGCAGTGGTGATTTGAGATCAACGGGTCTTTTAAGATTTCTAGTAGCGCGCCATAAAGAGTAATTAGATGTTGACGTTACATCCAGACCTTCTAAATACTTTTCCAGTAATGCAGTCTTTTCCGACGATAGCAGCTCTTTGAGTCGTTTAGTACATTCTTTAAGTCTGATTTTATTTAGGGGTGATCTGTGTTGTTGCCATTCTCTTCTAGCTCTCCTTTTTTCACATACTAGACGTTCAATTTCCGTAGAATAAATTCTATTAAAGCCAGTCTGCGGATAGGAAGTAGTGACATGTTCAGCAGCCTGTTTAATAATTTCGTTAAGATTGGCAATATTAAATTCCATATCATCAGGTGATCTTAGCTGAATGTTTTCTACGCAGTGACTACTAATATATTTTTTGAATCCTAGCCAGTTGACCCTATTAATCGTTTTCGCATATAAGTTAGTTAAATCACTCCTTAGTGGGTTGAAAATTGTAACTTTTGTGGGAGAGTGATCAGTGGACAGATCTAGAGAGCCCTCTACGTGAATTAAGTCCCTATGGATATTTTTCGTGATGCCAAAATCTATAACATCTGGAATTTTTCTTACGTCAGTAGGCCAGTAAGTAGGCTCCCCACTCGAAATGACATCTAAGCCCATTTTTGAAATTGTATTAAACAACGCTCTACCTCTAGGTGTAACAAGACAGTACTATAAATGTAGGGATACTGGCTCAATGTATTTTTTCCATAAGGATCATATAAATGTAGGGATACTGGCTGAATGTATTTTTTCCATAAGTATCATTCTAATTAGTATATATGTGCATTCCAATACATGTATTTTTCCCATAAGGAAGGATATTCCAATACATGTATTTTCTCCATAAGGAAGGATATTCTAATACATACATATATTCCTACAACAAAGTTAACTTCCAATGAGAATATATTTTTCTCATAAAAAGTTCAACGAAGACATTTTTGTAAATGGAACAATTCGAATGAGATTCTCATTTGAGTAATTATATAAAAATGAGAGTTCGATTGACTCAAAAATATGTATATAAAAGACCAATTATAATTTAGTTTTAGTTATTGTTATTCAAAGATCCTTGAAATTACGTTCAACAACAATGGTAAGAATGAAGTTTAACATAACATTAGAATTTTTTTATTTATATATGAAAGTTTAAGAAATACATATAAAATTTAACTAATTTTTGTTTGTTTTTAGATCTATCAACAAATAATTAACATTGCGCAAGGAATAAAATCAGAATACACAAAAATTGATGATATTCCCTTAAATGAACCTTACAAGATTTTAAATTTTGAATGGAAGGTTACACAATATGGATCCAAAGTTATTGCATATTTAAACAACAATAAGTGGTTTTATCTTCTGCAAAGAATCGTTAAATATTTAAACAGAGAGGATCCTTACTTATCAAAAATGAATGACAAAATTTGGACAATTATTTACAAAGGACGTCAATCACCAAATGGTTCAGCAATATTCGAACTAAACTATAGCTAAATTTTTTATTTGTTATAAGAAGTTTTATGTAGTTACACAATTTTAAAACAATAAATATATTTAGTAAAGTAAATTGAGCCCCTATTATTTATTGATTTTTGTTTTTATGTTAAACATGCGCATGCACGCTAACAAAGTGAACTTGAAATCCATTTCAGGAAAATTTAGTTTGAAAAAATTAAAATGCATATATTTCAAATTCATTTTAAATTTTATGAAAATGAGAGTTTATGTTTAAAATAAGTTATCTTATTTATTTTCATTTTAAGAAAAAGGATAGGACATTTAAAAATTTAATGAAAGTTAAACATTCATGTGCAAGACACATGGTCATATGTATTCAAATCCCGATCCCGAAAATTCCGGGATATTATTTTTAATCGATTTCGTCACTACTATGACAACGATAATAAGGCTGAACATGTCGAAAAATTAAAAGAAATGTATACACAATTCTAATCAAATTCTATAAATTACGTCTAATGATCACATTTTTGTAGGCACATACATTAACCGCCGTATTCATAAAAAAAAATTAGGTTTATTACAGGTTTATTTGACAAATTTCTCAAAGAAATACGTCAAATAAGCGCTTAATAAGCTTAAATATTTTTTATGAATATGCCACTAAAAGTTTGCCTGAGCACTTGAACAGTATTTTTCTTCTACTGAAAATTTTTAGATTCATACATAAGTTGTTTTCTGCAAGTTCAACAGATACATATGTAGTCCTAAGTTCGCTAAGAGGAGTATGGTTTATTAGTGTGCTGTCCTTCTACTCTGCAACTCGAATAAAACTATGATTGAGTCGAAGTCATTCAGTCGGTCATTTGTGACACAAACCTTTGATCAAACTCATGTAATTTAAATAGGTCATAGGTTTGTGTCAAAAACGACCTAAACGGTCTAACGAAAATAATTTTGAACTGCAATGTAAAAAAACATACATTCACACTAGAGCAATTTTTAGACAAAATAGTACGCATTATTCTGTAAATATTTCTCGCTTTTACGTCAACTCGACTTTTTATTTTCTACTTCAATTGTAAAGAGCTGTCAGTAGTACTCAATTGTTACCGAAAAGTGAATAAGGGTTGAGGAGTCGATATACAGAGTTATACACTGCAATTATGAATAAATTTCCGCAAGAAATGTCTCCCTTTTCCATAATTTTTTTTTGTTTTCCCTATTATTTGCTACTGTTTGAAATTATTCCCCGGGCAAAATTTCTCATGGAATTTTATTCATAATTGGCCTTATAATATATGTGGCAGCACTGCTCAACTTTTAACTTGCTTACTCTTCGTACTTTCTATTGACTTACTTCCGTTGTGCCGCTGAGATAAGTCACGTTTTTGTAAAAACCATTTTTTTTGTAAAGTAAAATTTGTAATTGTTAAATATCAGTATTCGGGATAAAAAAAATAATTAAATAAATGAATTGCATAAGTTAGACAGTCTTTATTTATTTACATGCATAGTAATAACTACATTCGTTATATATAGAATAAGACACAATAAATTTGTCAAACTTATTGAATTTTCCAAATGTTATTTTCCTTCCAAAGCTCATATGCTTCTTTTCGTTTTCAAAATAATTCTTAGTTGTATATTGTATCACCTTTGATGAAAATAACCGTGAGAAAGTAGTTAATTTATTTTGCACTTTTTGTTAATTTATAAGAAATATGCCACGAAAAGTCATTAAATTGTTAAAACTGCACGTATAAAATTGTATGGGACTTTTAAGTATTATAAAAAATACCATAAAATCAATGAAAATTTTAATCTATTAAGTTTTTTATATACAAATTGCTAAGAAATCCCGAAAATGCAATCCCGGGATTGAATCTTACAAATCCCGGGATTCGGGATTTCCCGTTTGGCATCCCTAATATGTATGCATTACAATGTTTTATTACTTTTTTCATTTATATGGAAATTTTCAAAATTCTTACCAAAAAAAATTACATGAAAAAATATTCCTATAAGGAAGGATATTTCCAATACATGTATTTTCCCGTAAGGAAGGATATTCCAATACATGTATTTTTCCATAAGACATGCGTATGCATGCTTTTTCATGTCACAGCACCTAGATGTACTTTGCTTTACTCTAATTTTCATTTTAAGAGAAAAAAAGGATAGGACATTTAAAAATTTAATGAAAGGTAAACATGCACATGCAAGACACATGATATTAAGTATTAAAGTATTAAGAACGAGAGACATGCATATGCATGCTTTTTTGTGCGTGTAGATTTACGTGGGTGCGTTGGTTAAATTTACATTTTATTTGTTCTGAGAAAAAGGGTACACAAAAAAAAAACGTGAAGGACAAACAAATATTTTTCCTTTATTGCTTAAACTCACTAATTTACAAGATCATAAATGTAGATAAATATGAAGATTTTCCAATCACAGGTAATTTTCTATAGATGAATGTATGCATATATTGTGTGCACAAAAAAAAAGTATAAAATAAAACATTTTTCTGAACAAAATTCTAGTCTTGTGACATTATTCAAAAACGAAGTGTTGTGTGAAAAAAACTAAAATAATATTTAAAAATGAACAATAACAATTTGTTTTGCCATATATGTGAAATAATTACTTTTTCTAGTAATTCAAATAAGAAACGCCATTATCTGAAGCAACACGGTATTAAATTAAAAACAAAAAAATTTTGGGATACTCCTTTATATAGGAGAATAATTAAAAAAATAAGGATATTAGAGAAGCTGAAGCATTATCATCTATAGAAGCCACAACACCAACTACAGTAACATATACTGAGCCCGCAACATCAACATCTACTGTCGAAGTCGCAACACCTATTACATCAATTACAGAAGCATCAACACCAACAACACACGAGTGGTACCATCATCTATTAGAAGGAGATGAAGATGTATTTTTAAGCATCAAAGAGCCCATAGATATTAGGGAGGTAATAGTTTTGCCACCGGTGGATGTAGCAGCATATTTATTGTTACATGATGGGCAGGATGATATTCTTTTAGACGTATTAAGAAGGGTTGAAAATATGGGTTAAGAGAATAATGTAGAATATTTTTCTTATTTTTTTATTATTAAATAAATAAATATGTTTTTTTTTCTTTTAAATAAATATTTTTATTATCTAAACTTTTTGAAAATTACAGTTTTTACATTTACTGACATTATATATGTATGTTATAATGGAATTTCATTAGTTTGCTTGCTTCTTCCTCTATTCTCATATTTTGTCTTCTTTTGTATGAACATGAACAAGTGTCGGGTTTACAAGTTTCATTCTCATTAGACCATGAACAATCTTCATAATGCTCTCCAAATTTGTTTTTCGTTGTTTTTAAGTTATTTACTTCTTCGAGATGTGATTGAGTATTAATCAGTTTATATCTATCTTCGTTGGAGACAATGTGTGAACATCTTTTTAAAAATTTCGGGTACTCTATATGAGTACCCCAAAGGAAAAAAATAGTGAAGTGAGTTCTAACGGCAGAAATTCCTATTTTACTGTGAGTTTTGATGCTCATAATGATAACAATAAAAATAAAATATCTGATAATAGACTTGCTGTGAGTTCTGAAGCTCTTAACAAAAATCAAAAATCTGATAATAGACTTTTTCTAACGGCAAAACTACAGTTTCGTCAGCGGTCGACTTCGCTTTGTCCAATGCCAACTAGTGAATCGTTGACAATATTGCCTAGTACTTCCACATTTAACTCAGCGATATCACCCGCCTCGGGCTCGAGGTCATCACTTAACCAAATTGTGACAAAAGTCGGAATGGACAGATACATTACAATTTTAAGGCGCGGGCGAAGCCCAAATTCTACTAAAATTGTATATGCTCCAAAGATGTCTAGGGATAACAGCGCATCCTCTACTAATCGGCAAAACCGTTTTAAAATATTGCAAGATGACAATGACAAACCCGCTGAATCTGCGAATAAAACCTCCAAGCCGCCACCAATCTATTTAAGAGAAATAAACTCAAACGCTCTTATTAAAAAATTAATTTCGGTCATTGGTGAGAAAAAATTTCACATTGTTCCAATAAAACGTGGTAATATTGATGAAACGAAAATTCAAATTTATAAAGAAAAAGATTTTCGAAAAATTGTTTCTGAATTTGAAAAAAGTAAAACAAATTTCTACACATATCAGCTCAAGAGTGCTAAAGGTCTGCAGATTGTGTTGAAGGGGATAGATTCCTATGTTGTTCCTGAAGAAGTAAAAGATGCTCTCGTCCTCCAGGGTTTTAAAGTAAAAAATGTATCTAATATAATAAATAGGGAAAAGATCCCTCAACCTCTATTTCGCATTGAACTTGAACCAAATGATATAAAATTTAAAAAAAAAATGAGACCCATCCAATATATAATTTAAAATATCTGTTATATCGAAAAATAACCGTTGAAGAACCATACAAGCGTTCAGGACCCGTACAGTGCCATAATTGTCAAGAATATGGCCATACTAAAACTTATTGCAAATTACCTACTGTTTGTGTTGTGTGCGGCGAATTACACGGCACTGCTAGTTCAAAGTGACAAAAAATGCAGTAATTGTGGAGGTAATCACACCGCTAACTACAGAGGTTGTCCTGTGTACTCTTTCGTTAAACAGACTATGAGGCAAACACCTAAATTGGCCCCAGCCCAATCAGCAAATGCTTTATCAGCCACTATTGCGCAAGTGAGCCAACCAGTTAGTTCCCTTGTATCGTATGCCGATGCTGCTAAGACAAATTCTATTCATACACAAAATGTTTCACCACCAAATAATTCAACAAATACAAACTCGAACTTTAATTTCAATCGCCTTGAAGCTACTATTGATAATCTGGTGCAAACTATAAATAATATTACAACAAATATGACTAGTATGATGCAAGAAATGCTGCGAATGCAGAATACTCTGCTTCAAGCTTTAGTTAACAAACCATGAACACGTTAAAAATATGTTTCTGGAACGCAAACGGCATTCGCCAACATAAGAATGAACTTGAGCACTTCCTCACGGAAAAAAATATTGACATAATGTTGGTCTCTGAGACTCATTTGACTTCGAGAAGCCTTTTTAAAATTTATGGCTACACCTTATATGATTCAAAGCACCCGAGAGGAAGAGCGTGCGGTGGATCAGCAATTTTAATAAAGTCAAGACTCAAGCATTATTTTATTGACAACATTTGTGAAGAACATTTACAAGCAACGAATATTTGTGTCGAAAATTTTTGCACTAATTTTGTCATATCATCAATTTACTCTCCTTCTAGATTCGCAATTACTGAGGATCAATACGAGGATTTTTACAAATCTCTGGGCCCTTGTGTCGTAGCAGCTGGCGACTATAATGCTAAACACACGTTCTGGGGTTCTAGTCTTATTACACCCAGAGGTCGAGCGTTGTTCAATACAATTTCCAAAATGGGCTTGGATGTCATTTCGAGTGGGGAACCCACTTATTGGCCTGCTGACATGCATAAAATTCCGGATGTAATAGATTTTGGCGTTATGAAAAATATCTCTAGGGATTTAATTCAAATTGAAGCTTCTCTAGATCTCTCGTCCGATCACTCTCCCACGATCGTTACAATTTGTAGCCCATTAGGAAGTGATTTACCTCACCCATATGCGAATTTAATAAATCGTGTTAATTGGCTGCGATTTAAAAAATATCTTAGTAGTCATTGCACGGAAAATATTACGCTAAGAACACACGATGATATTGGATCTAACATTGCCAACCTTAATTAGAATATTAAACAGGCTGCTGAACATGCCACTTCCGCCCATCCGCAGATTAGGTTAAATAGAATTTATTCTACGGATATTGAACGTCTCGTAAGTGAAAAAAAAAGAGCTAGAAGAGAATGGCAACAGCACAGATAAAGTCTTGATGTCACACCAGAATCTAATTACTCTTTGTGGCGCGCTGCTAGAAAGCTTAAAACACCAGTTGAGTTTAAACCACCTCTGCGCACATCTACAGGAGGTTGGGCAAAAAGCGATACTGAAAAAGGTAAAATATTTGGTGAGCATTTAAAATCCGTATTCACCCCAAACACGTGTTCTGGTGCTGTTGATTTGCCAAATGTAGTTGCGCTACCCCCTCGACCAATAAAATTTAAGACGCGTGATGTACAAAAAATAATTGCAGAACTCAACCCGAAAAAAGCTCCGGGTATTGATGGAATTAGTAACCAGATGTTGATGAAGTTGCCTCGTATAGCTATTAGAATCCTGTTATTCATTTTTAACGCTATTTTACGACTGGAGTATTATCCAAACAGCTGGAAGCTTGCCAAGGTTAAAATGATTCCAAAGCCGGGCAAAGATCTTACCAAAGCTGAGTCATATAGGTTGAGTCAATAAGTTTACTGTCAACAATGTCAAAGCTCTGTGAAAAGTTACTCATGAAAAAATTTTCCCCAATTCTAACTGATAATGAGCGCATACTGGATCATCAATTTGGATTTAGAAGTCAGCATAGCACCATTGAACAAACTCATAGATTGGTTCAATTTATAAGAAAAAGGCATGAAGGCCTAATTTTAAAATTAAAGACTTACCTACCAATAAACATTCTAAATCCGCATGGAAAGTAACATTATTGCCCGGAAGTTCACTGTTGTGGAATGAGACTTTATGAGTACGCCTGAAATAATCTCATCCGGTGTGCCACAGGGGAGAATACTGGGGCCAGATTTATATTTGATTTATACTTGTGATATGCTTTTGAGCAGCAATATCCATACATCTACGTTTGCCGATGATACAGCCTGCCTTAGTATGCACGAAAACCCTCACGAGGCTTCCCGATATCTTCAGCAACATATTACTCAGCTAGAACTATGGTTAAACATGTGGAGAATAAAGGTAAACGAACAGAAGTGTGCTCAGGTAACATTTACTTTAAGAAAATACACTTGTTCCCCCGTTACAATCAATAATCAAATTGTTCCTCAAAACTTACATGTGAAATACCTTGGTATACATCTTGATCGAAGGCTCACATGGAAATACCACATTGACTCTAAGCTAACGCAAATGAAACTTAAACTAACTCAGATACATTGGCTGGTTGGTAGAAATTCAACCCTCACCCTAGATTGTAAACTTTTAATATACAAGTCGCTCTTAAAACCTATATGGTGCTACGGAATTCAGCTATTGGGTACAGCTTCAGCTTCTAATGTCGAGAGTATCCAACGAAGGCAAAACAAAATTTTACGGTTAATAACATCGGCTTCATGGTATATAAAAAATTCAAATATACATCGTGACTTAAATATGCCACTAGTGACTGAAGAAATTGCAAAAAACGCTGGCAAATATTTAACAAAACTCGAGTCACATCCTAATCCGATTGCCCGTAATATTTTGAACTTTACTGGACACATCCGCCTAAAAAAGAGGGATACAAGGGCTCTTATTCACAGCACTCCAGATGGGACTTCCTGAAAATACTTTTATTTTTTTTTTTATATTTTTTTTCCTTTTGATTATCACTACTTATGTATTATATATAACTATTACTAAGCTTATGTCCGACACTGGTCGGGCCTAATTATATTTTTATATTTAAGATTTGAACACTTATTGTTAGTTCATATATGAAGATACAATAAATAAAAATCATGTATTAAAAAAAAAAAAAATATGTATGTATATCGTTGAGTAACATCCTTACAAATAAGTGTGACTGAGTATGTAGACCAAATGTTTGTGAATAAACAATACTATAAGGAAGGATATTTCCAATACATGTATTTTTCCATAAGACATGCGTATGCATGCTTTTGCATGCTGTTTCATGTCACAGCACCTAGATGAACAATTTACAAGATCATAAATGTAGATGAATAGGAGGATTTTCCGATCAAAGATAATTTTCTATAGATGAATGTATGTCTGTGTTCTGTTCAGAAAAAGTATAAAACAGAATGTTTTTTCAAACAAAATTCTAGTCTTACAACATCATTCAAAAAAACAAAAACAATATTTAGAAACTGTTAAATTATATGAATATTATTTTTGCACTGATAAGTGTATTCATTAAAAATAAATAATTTTCTTTAAAATTAACAACGAAAAATAAGAAGACTTTCAACAATTTTAAATTATATAAAAATTATTTTACCAGTGATAAGTTCAATTCCCAAAACTTTAAATTGTATAAAAATGGAAATTTTATATAGTTGTATTGAATGTGGAAAATTTTTCAGCAATAAAAAAAATTTATTTGAACATGAAAAAACCCATGCTGGATCATCGAAACATGTAGCAGAATTCCCTATTCCTCAAAACGGTGTTAAGAGACTACATAGCGCATTCAAGTCTAGAATACAAAAATTGCTATTTGAAATCAGTGATGATGGATGTCTCTTTCCTGAGGAATTTTTGAATAAGGCTTGGTTAGCTTTAAACCCCGAAATTAATTTGTGGTTGAATGCATATAAAGCTATGAAAATTAATATTGAGCTATCGGGATTATACGCCAAGCTTTCTACAGAAGATATGGAAAATACTTCATTAGAGATTAAAACATTTCAAACGAAAATGGAACCAATTTTTAATGAAAATAGCCTTAATGAAGTCTTTATCCATAAAATAAAAGAAGTTATAAATAAAATGGAGGAGTTCCAGGAAAGAGACAGTGGATGGACGTTGGTTCAAATTATAAAATTGGAGACAAACCTTAATAAATATCAACCATTGAAAGGTTCTACATATTTTCCACTACCACAGAAGCTGAGGAGTAGAAAAGCTTGTGTAAATGTGCAGAACAATGACCAGTTTTGTTTTAAATGGGCTGTGGTTTCCTCAATATATAATTTTAACAAAAATGCGAATCGTATATCATCATATCCAGTCAACATAAATTTAACCCAAATAAATACATATAGAGGACTCTTGAATTTTGAAGGTTTATGCTTCCCTCTACAGATAAAAGATGTAGAGCTGTTTGAAGTGCTTAACGAATGGATAAGTGTAAATGTTTTCGGATATGATGAGGAACATAATATTATTATCGGACCATATTATAAAACAAAAGAAGTTAAACCACATCATATCAATCTCCTCTTTCTTCAAAAGGAAATTAGCTCAACAACAACAGGCCATTATGTGTGGATAAAAAATATTTCAAGGTAATATAAAACATAAATTTTTTATAAATTCCTTTCAATTGATTATTTTGTTTGTTATAATATATTATATAGATTAATTAGGAACCAAACCAGCAAGTTTAAGGGGAGAAATTATCTATGCAACTTTTGTTTGCAGCACTTTACAAAGGAGGACAGCAATGGATGTACCATTTGTTATTTATGCAGATTCTGAATGCATATTTCAGAATTTTGAAGCATGCGTTCCGAATCCAAATAAATCATCAACAAAATTGATAAACAAACATATCCCATATGCTTTCTCATATTATTTAAAATGTAGTTATGATAAGAATTTAGATAAGTTTAAGTATTTTAAGGGGGAAGATTCACCCAAAGAATTTATAAGTGAACTAGTGAAGGATGTAGTCTTTTTATATACAAATTATTTAAAAGATATAAAACCAATGATCCCTTTGAATGAAGACGAAGAATTACACTTTAGGATGTCCACTATTTGTCATATTTGTTTAAAACTTATTGTTAATGAAGATAAAGTTAAAGACCATTGTCATTTAAGTGGGAAATATAGAGGACCTGCACATCAAAAATGTAATTTAAATTTCAAAGTTCCACGTTTTATTCCTGTTGTCTTTCATAATCTTTCTTCGTATGATTCACATTTGTTTATAAAGGAACTTAATCATATTAATAATGGTTCAATAAATATTCTCCCATTAAATAAGGAATTGTACATATCCATTTCAAAAATTATCAGTATAGATAATATCAATATTGAAATTAGATTTTTAGACTCATACAGATTTATGCAGTCAAGTTTAGACTCATTAGCACATAATTTATCAAGAACTGATTTTACTACATTAAAGTCAAGTTTTGAAGATGAAAAACAATTTTCTTTACTAATGAGAAAAGGAGTTATTCCATATAATTATTTAAATTCAGTTTACAAACTTAAAGAACGGAATTTACCAACGAGGGAACAATTTTTCAATATACTTACAGAGACAGAATGTTCAGTAGACGATTACAACCATGCCAAGGAAGTGTGGAATGCTTTTAATTGTGAGACAATAGAAGATTATCTAATGCAGACGTTTTTGAGAATTTCAGACTATTATGTAAAAACATATATAAATTATTATACAGCGCCAGGGCTTTCAGGGCAATGCTTAAAATTACGAAAATAAAATTACAACTTTTGACTGATATTGACATGATTACGTTCATCCAAAAGGGAATAAGAGGAGGAATTGTTCAATGTTCGAAAAGACATTCAAAAGCTAATAATAAATATATGACAGATTTCAACAATAAGCTTCAATCTAAGTATCTAATGTATTTATATGCAAATAATTTATATGGGTGGGCTATGTCACAATATTTACCAGAAAGTGGATTTGAATGGGTTAGTGACATTGACGGTTTCTCCTTACATTCCATTCTCGACGATTCATCTGTTGGATATATTCTAGAAGTGGATTTGACATATCCAACAGAGATTCATGATCGTCATAACTTCTTACCATTTTGTTGCGAAAACAAAGTACCTCCAATGGCTAAAGATTCATAGCTTATATTGGATTTGACTAACAAAACTAGATATGTTATATATTATAAAAACTTGCAACAGTGTCTAACACATGGTTTAAAGTTAAACAAAATACATAGAATATTGAAATTTAAGCAGTCCGATTGGTTAAAAAGTTACATATCTTTAAATACATTTCATAGGATGAATGCTAAGAATAAATTTGAACAAAATTTCTTTAAGTTATTAAATAACGCAATATACGGAAAAACAATGGAGAACGTAGACAAATGGAAAAATATAAAAATTGTTAACTCTTGGGATAATGTTGGGAAAAAGCTTGGAGCTCGAGCTCTAATTGCCAAACCAGAATTCAGTTCTTTAAGTATTTTTGATGACAATATGATTGCAATTGAATTAAATAAAACGCATTCTATATATAATAAACCAATATATCTTGGATTTTGTGTTTTAGAGATATCTAAGTGGAAAATGTATAATTTCCATTATGATTATATGCTTCCTAAATATGAATCTAATGTAGAACTTAATTATATGGATACAGACTCCTTTATTTATACAATCTATACTGAGGATTTTTATAGAGATATTTACAATGACATTGACGATAGATTCGATACGTCTGATTATGAAAGTGATAATAAAGTTAATATTCCCCAGAAAAATAAAAAAATTTTGGGAATGATGAAGGATGAAAATAATGGAGTCGTCATGAGGGAATTCATTGGTTTAAGATCTAAAATGTATTCTTTTAGTACTGAAGAAGGGAGAGAAATAAAAAAAGCAAAAGGTGTAAAAAATAATTGTTGTGCTAAGTTAAGCTTAAGTGATTATAAAAATTGTTTATACAATAAACAAATTTACTATGCGAATATTTATATATTTAAGTCAAAGCTACACAATCTGTATACTTCCTTAATAAATAAAATATCTTTAAGCTATGTAGATGAGAAAAGATATGTTCGCAAAAATAATGTAGATACCCTTGCTTGGGAACATTATGAAGAACAATTTATGAATGATACTAACGATGATTCTCTAATGGAAATTGATTATATAGATGAACAAAGAATAAATAATTTTAGAGATATGTATATTTCTAAATGATGAGGATGACGATATTTTTAAAAAATTAAATATTAGTTTGTATATAACTAGAATATCTATTTTTACAATTAATAAACAATATTGTGACATAATTTAAACCAAAAGCTTGATTAAGTAAAAAAAAATGCAACACACGTGTAAATTATATGTATATGTATAAATATTTGTTTTATTTATTTCAAGTTACATTTATTGCAAGGCACATTCACAAGGTAGTAGCGGAAATTCAGCTGAGCTATTTTTTTTTCAAATTAAAGTTCATCGGAAACTTCAAAAATTTTTTACGAAAGAAAAATTAAAAGAAAATGTTAAAAAAATTCAATATGAAAAATATTTTATTAAAAAAAATTCTGTGAAAACAAATTTATAAATATGAAAAAACTATTAAAAAATTGTGAGAAGTGCTAAACGTTGCAAATGTTGTTAGTGGTAGCTGCCGCGGAGAAATATTTTCAAAGTTATGTGAATAATTTTTATTATTGTTATGTTAAGCAAATTCTATTTTTGAAGTTTTTGATGAACTACAACCCATGTTGTTTTTTTCATTGTTGTATTTTTTCATTGTTTTTGTAATCCTGATACTACCTGGAAATGAATCTGCCTTGATTTATTGAATAAAAATTTTAAGCACAGGTGACCACAATTAAATGTATTAAAGTGTTGTTTTCGTTCATAATTATATTCAATGGGTATCTTTAAATAATTAACAAGTTCATTGGAGGTTGTAAGTTTCCAAAGCTATCAAAATATTCTTTATAGTTATGATTTTTATAATAGGCTACCCAGTGAGTTACAGCACCATGAGAGTTATCTAGATTAACAATACCACATTCTTGAACTAATGGTTTTTTAGGCAAACGATCTCGCATAAACACACCTCTAAAATTTTCGAGTTTTTTACCATATTTTATTAAATCTAGATCAGTTAATGGTCGATTGGGTAGGTTATCTAAAAGTTTTTTGGAATCGGTTTATAATACAGTCCATATCCAGATTTATATGGTTTAAGATATAAGCCTTTTCCCATAGCAATTGATTCCATGTGTCTATTATGCCGAGTAGCCTCGGCTAGTTGTTCTCTTACATTTTTAATATCATTTACAGCCTTAATAATAGACGATCCACCCGTAGCCAAACCACCAAGTGCGGATAAAGCTGTTAGGATTGGAATTAGTGGAAGAAATCCACCGATTTTGGGAATTGGTATAACTCTCGGTATCACAATATTAGCCCTCTTCTTCCTTTTGAAGTTCGAAGTAATGAATTTTAACGCAATTTGAACAGCAGCCTTTAAATTGTCTGGTTTTTCATTTCTCAAGAGGTTAAGAGTATTTTTAACAGCTTTTGAAAACAATTTTCTATCACATTTTTTCATTTGACTCTTTTTTTTCTGTGACTTTTTAGATTTATGAATTTTTATATTGTTCATACCTAATCCGAATTTAAGTTTTGATTTCATAGCGTTTGTTACGAACCAAGCGTTAGCCTTTTCTTTGAAATCACTATCTTTAGATTGCACTTGTTGCCAATCTTTCAACTAAAATTTTATCCGCTTTATGTCTCTTATTAATATCGTTTGTTTCTGAATATGTAATATCGTGTTCCCTACAAGCTGCATCCAATGAATTTATTCCCTTATCACCTCTTGCTAAACGTTTTTCAAGTTTTGTTCCAGGTCCACAAAACTGATAACCAGGCAAATGTAGTTCAACAGGTAATTTGTTTATTAAGTTGTTTACTAATCCACTACCAATATTATACTGATTATCTTTAACTCCCTTTTTATAGTTTATATTCATTTTTCTTAATTATATGCTATGTGTAATGGGATTGACACTATAAACTTAAATGATGAGGTTTCGCTATATAATAAGAAATTTATATCAAAACCAAGTTAGTTATAAAAATGCGATTAGTAAAACAAGCTAAACAAATTGTAGTAAGAAATGCGGATGAAGCACAAGAAAACGAACCGAAAATTAAACATAGTACACTTTTACCAAATTCAATACGAGCATTAATTGTAGGTCCTTCAAATTGTGGCAAAACTAATGTTATGATTAGTCTAATAGAGAGCCCCAACGGTTTAAGTTTTAAAAACATTTACATATATTCAAAATCTTTATATCAACCAAAATACTGTTATCTCAAGGAATTGCTACACCCAATAAAAGGAATAAATATTTTTACATTTGCGGAAAACGAGAAAGTTATTAGTCCTACAGAAGCGAACTCACATTCTATCATAATATTTGATGATGTTATTTGTGGAAAACAAGACACTATAAGAGATTACTTTTGTATGGGTAGACATAAGAATATAGATTGTTTTTATTTATGTCAAACGTACACAAAAATCCCTAAACATCTTATACGTGATAATGCGAATATGATTATAATATTTAAACAGGATGAAATGAATTTACGACATATATATAATGATCATGTAATTGGTGATATGTCATTTAAAGAATTTACAAATATATGTAGTGAATGTTGGAAAAATAAATATGGCTTTTTTGTTATCAGTAAGGATAATTTGATAAATAAAGGGCGATATAGAAAAGGTTTTGATAAAATCATAGAACTATAAGTAAGCAGATCTTAAGTAGTTATAATGCAGATTGCAATCAGACATAAAACAGATCATTAGCAGATAAATATCAGTTGCTTAAGCAGATATCAGGCAGATCATTATCAAATATAAAGCAGATTTCAAGCACATATAAATACAATAACTATGGATAATAAATTGTTAAAGGATATTGTTAAGACAAGAGGAGTATTGAAAGCCAAATTAAAAAATCTCAAATTAGACAATATAGAACGAGTTAATATTTTAGAAGATACATTCAAACCAATAACTAAACCTTTAAATACGATAATTGGAAAAATTAATAAATATCAAACTGATGATATATTGAATGATACATCTAAGTCCATAACCAAACCTTTGAATAAAATAATAAAAAAGATGATGATTATAACTCAGATGATTATCAATCTAATGATAACATAACAGATCCACAACTTTCACCACTACCATCCGACGACAGTTCAAACAATTTTGATGATGCAATAGATTATAACCAAGTTACTGAAACTGATTTGAAAAAATATCCATTAGCTGAAAATATAGAATTACTCCTCAATAATAAAACAATAGATAAAATTTATGGTTTCAACATAGATGAAAGCGGAAATTGGCGATATGCAAATTGTTTTCTCGTAAAATATTTATTTCGAAAATTTCCAATATAAAAACAAAAAGAATTAGAATTTTTTATAAACGTTATAAAACGTATTCAATTTATTATATCGCGGGATTTTACAACGTACCTTAAGCGGGGTATACAATAGTATGATTTGTAGCTTAACAAACGAAACTCATTTAGGCGACGGGATCAGCCAAAAGAGAGTTTCGTTAAGCCTACAATAGGTTTATTCGTTTACTGTGCGCGTAAACATCCCGCCCCCCTTGCATGGATGCAACAAGAGGAGCTGAAGAATAACGCAGGACATAAGTGAAATTCATATTTACAATTCAAGTACTTAATAACTAATTAACAATAAAAAAATAGAAAAAAGTAATATTAAAAATTTAAACGATGCGTCCTGAGTGGACGTTTATAACGATGGTGGCGGGTGGGTGGTACGGATCATCACGATTAGCAGTGTTTTGATGCCGCGAGCGTGATGGTTGACGTTGCTGTTGCCGATGATTTTGCTCATTATAGTGCTGTTTTTTTCTATTGCGCCGAGGTTTACTATGGGTTGGTTGGTCCCTTGTTGTTGAAGAGTGTGCTCTAGATTTTTGAGATATTGTTTTTCGCCGAGTAAATCTATGTAGCATCGTGTGATGCTCCTCCAAGCATTCAGTGCACCGATCTCGACTGCTACAATTGCGCAGAATGTGTGTTGTCGCAAAGCAGTTGAAACAGTATTTGAACCTTTTAACGACTTTTACACGTTCATCGACTGTCATCTTTTTAAATTTGTAGCATTTGCGCAACGGGTGATCCTTTTTGCAAATACGACAAGCCGGATCCACTTTAGTACTTCCTGACGCTGACGTAGAGGCTGAGGTATTCAAGGGGCGGTGCACTTCGAGACGTCGGGACTCAGACATATCGCTAAACAACGGAAAAAAAAGAAAACGAATTAAACTTATTCGGATGTAGTTAACAGAACAAGCTTAACAATAGGCCGAGTTATAATGCCAGAAGCTGTTCTTAAATCACAAACACGTGGTCTGGAGTCAGAGCCTAAGTAAACTTTATCTACTCGTCCCAATCTCCATTCATTTGGCGGCAAGTTGTCTTGACGGATAACAACAACATCTCCTACTTGAAACTCCCTTTTTGGATACTTCCACTTAACTCGCTTGTGGAGTTCCTTTAAGTATTCTTCTTTCCATCGAATCGCAAATTGGTGATGAAGAACTTTTAGTTTCTGCCATCTATTGGCGTGACTCACTGACACATCGGATAAGTCAGGCTCAGGGGGAGTTAATAAAGGAGCACCAATTAGAAAATGACCTGGGGTTAAAGGAGTGGCCTCATACGGACTTTCGTTCATCGGACAAAGAGGCCTAGAATTTAAACATGCTTCGATACGTGAAAGCATTGTCGTAAACTCTTCAAACGTAAACTTTTGAGCATTTGAAATCTTTTTTAAATGCGTTTTAAAACTTTTGACCCCTGCCTCCCATAGACCACCCATATGAGGTGCTCCGGGGGGTATAAAATGCCACTCGATTGCACTTAGACGATTTTGTGCAAGAACCTTTTCTTTTAAAAGTGAAAGAAACATTTTCCTATCGGTCTCAAGAAGATTTGAAGCACCAACAAACGCTGTCCCATTATCGGAATATAAATGGGACGGACATCCACGTCGGGAGAAAAAACGACTAAATGACGCTAAAAAGGTTTCAGACGACATATCGCTCGTCGCTTCAAGGTGAATTGCTTTTGTCGCGAAGCATACAAAAACAACTACATAACCTTTAGTTATTTTACAACCTCTTCCCACATAAGATTTTATTTCAAAGGGCCCTGCAAAATCTAAACCTGTATGTGTAAATGGCCTTGAAAGTGTCGTTCTTTCGGGAGGAAGCGATGCCATTAGCTGCTGGCCTGACTCTTTTCTAAAAAGAACGCATCTTTTACAATTACGAATCGTTCCACGAATAAGGTTCTTTAAATTAGGAATCCAAAATTCCATTCGAATAAGACGCATCATTAAAGCTTGTCCACCATGAATTGTACATTTATGGACATGTTGCACAAATAACTTTGTAAATGCAGCTTCATATGGAAGTATCTTCGGACATTTTTCATTATATGATAAGCTTGGGGCTTGAACAAGACGACCATTCATTCGAATAAAACCATCAGAATCAATAAAGGGATTCAGAGACAGTAATCGACTTTTCGGGGGTAATGGTAACCCCTTTGACAGATACCCATATTCTACAAAATAGGCCTGTTGGCAAATAATAATTAAGCGATCTCGTACAAATTTCACTTCTGTTTGAGTAATTTCAAAGCTCGGATATAAAACATTGCGCAAACGGAGAAAATGCAACAATCTAAACCAATATGCAATAACTGATTGCTCGGGGTAAGTCTGAAAATCTTTTCAGAATATCAATTGGATTTTTCAATTCTATTTCCGGCTTAGCACATTCTACGAGAGCATGAATGCTAACGGACTTCTGCGGCCAATTAGTCTTTGATTTAGTCAACCAATGTGGCCCATGCCACCACAGAGAATTATTTATTAAATCTCGAGCCAGAGATCCACGGCTTGCCACATCAGCGGGGTTATCTTTTGAGTCTACATGAGACCATTGATCGGATCGTACATGTTTAATTATAAGCGCAACTCTATTCGCAACAAAAGTTGGCAAATCACACGACTCTTTTTTTAGCCATGCTAAAACTATAGTTGAGTCAGTCCAGAGAAAAATCTTATGCTCGGGAAGATTTAACTGTCCTTTTAACGAACTCACCATTTTTGCCAATAGTACAGCTCCACAGAGTTCTAAACGGGGTAAAGTCTCAAATTTCACTGGAGCTACTTTCGTAGCTCGAGCTAACAAATGCGTTGTTATCTCGAACGGGGAAGAGATAGAACGAATATACATTGTTGCCGCATATGCTTTTTCCGAAGCATCACAAAATCCGTGAATCTCCATGTCATTCTCCGGGCGAAAATTAACCCATCTAGGTATAAAGATTTTTTCGACATTCGGGTAATCGTCGAGAAAAGAGCGCCACTGAACCAACGTAGAAGGGTTCACACACTCATCCCATTCTGTCTTGTCCTTCCATATTTGTTGCATAATCATTTTCGCAACAATAATTTTCGGGGAAAGCCAACCGGCAGGATCAAACAATTTTGCAATTTCGGACAAGACAGCTCTTTTTGTGACCACGTTTTCATTAGGTTGTGTTATGAGTTTAAAATAGAAGCTATCAGAATGGCCATTCCAGCGCAGGCAGGATATTATCATCACTAGTCGGAGCATTAGTGTGATTATAATTCGAGATAGTAGAACTTCTCGGTACAAATACGGTGGGTGAGTTATTCGGGGGATTTTGTTGTACCATAGTTCTCGAAGTATTTCTGGCTGCCTGATTATCTTTATGTAAGAGTGAATGATGTTTTTGCTTACACATAAAACAAACGTGGACACTTTTACAATTTTTAAATTCATGCGATGTCGCTAAGCAATTCGTACAACATTTGAAACGTTTGACACTCGACATACGCTCCTCCACATTTTGTCGTAAAAATGTAGGACATAATCTTAAAGGATGTTGATCCTGGCAAACAACACAGCGGCTAACGGATTGCGTAGTCTTAGCCTTATTTGTAAAACTATTGATTTTATGAGAATCATTATGGGGCTTTTTCGAGTTATTCGAGCTACCGGGGCCACAATTTTTGTTTTGACTTGAGCTCGGGTGTGACCCTTTTATGTCGTAGACGGATTCTAGAGTCTGATAACGGGTAGTCAGAAATTTATTCATCTCATCCCACTTTGGAACATTTGCATCACGTTTCACGGACTGTTCCCAAAGACTTAAAGTATTATCGGGTAATTTCGTCGAACAAATGTAAACAAATATTACATTCCAACTTTCTGTATTTATATCGAGCAACGACAGATTAGTAATGCAATCATTAATTGTGCGCTGTAACGTTTTCAAATTAGGGCCTGTTTCACGAGTAACAGAGGGAATATTGAATAGGGTTTTCAATTGTGCGTTAATCAGAACACGTTTATTTTCAAATCTGTCTACGAGATTTTGCCAAGCTAAAGAAAACCCATCATTTGTCAATGGACAAGTTCGAATAATTTCATATGCTTCACCCTTTGTTTTTTGCAACAAATAATATAATTTCTCTACAGCACTCAATCGAGAGTTATTTTTATATAATGCGGAAAACATGTCTCGAAAAGTAGGCCAACTAACGTAGTCTCCATAAAAAATTTCCGTATCGCACGGCGGTAAATGAATGTTAGGAGCTATAGCTTGGGGTATATCGTTGGCTTTCTTCAGAGAAATTGATTTTAAGCGCTCTAAATTTTCGGAGATAAACGAGCACCCATCCACGTAAGTTGTATAAGTGGACATATACTTCTGCTTAATATCTTTAAGAGCTTTTTTTGATTCCCCTTCTACCTTTAAATTATCATAGGCCGTTCGAACTTCTTCCCATAAGCGGTTAAGTTCTTTTTCGTGAGTATTCAAAGACCCGATTTTGTGTTCCGATTGAGGCAACTCCGCTAAGAAAACCTCAAACTCGACTAATCGTTCGCAAACTTTGTCAAAACTCGACATTTTGATGTCTGAATTGTAAAAACTCTAATAAAAAATAACTCAATGTATGACGAGCGTAGAAAATCGATATATACAACCGTTTTTAAATACAGGAAGTATTAAAGTTTTTAACTCTTCATAAAAAGCCGGGAGAACCAAATATTTTAAACAATTTTCAACTGAGATTACTAAATTTCGAAACTATTGTTAATAATATTTAATTTTATTGAAATGAGTTTTCACTGAGTTTCGATTATTCGGAGTTAATTTAGAAGTCAAAAAATAAAAAAAAAAACAATATAGTTTTAATTTAATTTTTTTTTTGATATTGGGTACGAATAAAATTCCTACAATGTATCTATCACAGTGTAAAAGCACTTCTGTTAAATTCAGCTGGTTAATAAATTTATTTATCGGTATAATGTTGCAACGAATAAAATTCGGGTAGGATACTTTTCGAAAAATTTTATAAAAAACTTGATAATGTGTAAAAATAATTCGAATTAGTTACCACATTCAATAGTTTTTGATTTAAAAATCAGAAATTATTCGAATGGATTTGTTTTTCAATATAAAAGTACTAGTAACCGGGTTAATCGATTAATTTTATTGTTGCAGCACTAATTAATAACAAGTGTGTAACACATACATACATACATACATACGTACACTTAAAACATACGGCAATAAAAACAACTCTTTTTGCAATGCAATTTACGGAAAATATTTTGCAATAATTTTCGTTGTATATATTATTATTTTTTCACCAAATTTCACGGATGCATGTAGTGTAAATGTAATAATTATCTGTCACGGATAAAACAAATAATTAATATACAACACTATCTTTTACACTTTTCTTTTAATTCTCTTTATTTTATTTAACAGCGAATGCACTTTTTATTTAACAGCGAATGCACTGTAAGAGAACAATTTCACGAAGAAAAAAAATTGTATATAAGTTATATGC